>BSBK01002024.1:1570000-1574093 GCA_027943335.1 Chamaecyparis obtusa | reverse complement strand
ATGTATATATATATGTATATATATATATATATGTATATATATATATATACTATATATATATATATATATATGTATATACATATGTATATACATATGTATATAATATTGTATATATATATGTATATATATATATATATACATATATATATATATGTGTGTGTGTGTGTGTGTATATATATATATATATATACATATATATCTATATGTGTGTGTGTATGTGTGTATATATATATATATATGTGTGTGTGTGTGTGTATATATATATATATATATATATATATATATATATATATTTCACCCTTTTATTATTTAAACTACCTTATTCCAATACAATTTCTATAAAATGTGCACTTGATAGTATTATCACAATGATTAGTTGAATTCAATTAATCTTATTTTAAACACAGAACATCCTAGGATTTTGAGTGTATAAGTAACATGAAAAGAGTACATCACAAAAGTAATCAAACCTCTATCTACCTGAACACAAATCATAATGCAACAACATAAATTTCTAATTACTGAGTCTATTATGCAGAAAAGATAATTCCAAGATAGAATCTCTTGAAACACCTGACATGACTTCGAGAGATAAATTCTAGATAAACATAAGGATAATCTGAAAAAGAGCATCTCATGATGCCATCAACCATAAAGCAAGTAACAATCACTGCACCCACATGAATGACTCATCCCTACTTTAAGGGTTTCCAGAATATGATTCAACAACCATATCCTATGTCTCCTAGTCCTCGCAGAACATCGATACATGCTCCAAAACAATCCTCCTAGCGGATTTTCCTTACTTGGACCTACATGACTTTACCCTTCAAGAATGATAGTTGAAACCACACCATAAGGATACTTGCGCAAAAGGGGTAAATGAGGGAGGCACTACATCATCCCCCCCAAGGACTAGGCTTACTCCTAGAAGCTAACAAGATAATTGAAGAGGATGTTGCATGCGCATGGACCAACTATCCTAGGAATACCTCAAAACAAGTCACCCTCTAAAAGTTTCTCAATAAATAGCATAGAGCCACACAAGGGGAACAAATTATCAATAGGATAGTATGATAAATTCCTAACCCAAAGAGTGTTACCCCCACCAAAACAAGGGCCATCAAGGCCCACCACATGGATCAGATCTCGAAAGTGGTCTAAGTCACACCTAAAAATACATCAAACGATACTAAGAAGAGGAACTTCCCAAGATTTCAAAACACATTCAAGGAAAAAAAGGGAGGTCCTCGAGCATGCATGCTAAATCCTTCATAGAAAGAAGGGTTTGTATGCCCTCACGAAAGCCATAAAAGAAATTAAACTCAAGTGGCATTACCTTACTAATTCATATCATTAACAAATGAGGTCTTCTCAACCTCCAACTATTGGCTAGAGTCACAATCCCCTAATAGCCTACCTTAGCATGGCCTTAACCATATATGCTTTCAAACAAGAAGTGGTTCTTACACAAGGATGACTACTAATCTAAACTCTAGATATCATCAAATCGCAATATACTCCTTCTTGGCTATGGACCTACACCACCACTATACTAAATACAATGGCACATCTTAGTATTTTCTTCCTGGTGTTCCCCCTCCTCTATACATACTACCAAGGATCCTCAATAACTTAGTAGAGTCATAAACATAAGATTGGCCAACAAGTCAAAAACATTTGGAATAGTCACCAAGAATCAAGAGAAAAGTAAATCCAATAAAATGTCAATTTATTTCAACAATAAATTCAAAAAAGATATGAGCTCATTACAACAATAAAGGAAGTGTTTCATAATCACAGATAGATAGTTTGGTGACTATTTCTAGACATAAGAAATAACCAAAATATGCTGGCCCACACAACATGAGGAAAATTCCTCTACAAAAGATAGATGAAATGAAAGGAATATAAATAACCAAGGCACACCATCCACCAAAACATTACTGCAAAAGTTAGCCATGTAAGAGGGAGGGTTCACCACAGGACACTGAGGACACCACTTCCAAAGAAAACCTTTGAGATCGAAACCATCACATATGGTCCATAATAGAAGCAACTCTATAATATAGATAGCCAAAAAAATATCCTAATACTAACAAACTTATCTCTCACCCTATTGTTGCAAACCTTTTTAATGAGGTAAAAGGTGTTAGGACGATTGCTTTCAACCACCCCTACAAAAATCAAAGAGAACTACTTGAAATGAACATGAACCTTAGACTCTAGGAAGGGGTTCTCCAAGTGCTCTAGGAAAAAGTTAGAACTCCCATGAGGTTCTTCCCAAAGCTAGGGTATGCACAACTTACATCACCACACTGGAATAGGTGTTTACAATAAAGCATCATTCAAGGGTGTGGTTGAAATCTACACACAATACAATGGTAGGAAAAAAATTCATTTTACAAAAAAGACATCGTAGAACAAGTCGAGGGGTAAAGTATTGCTCACCCAATCATAATTTGCTCCACAAAAGGGATAAACTCAATGAGGTTTTGCACCCAAACAACAAAAATACACCCTTCTACAAAATACAAGACATCAATGAAAAAAGCTAATGCCAAAAACCATCCTAACTCTCTCACGAGTCATGACCCTAAGGTCCTAATCACAACATACTTGAACAAAAAAATTTCATGGTTGTCATAATGATATAAACTAACAATATACCACATGTTGTAAGGAGAGAGATAATAGGCACTTATACCAAGCATAGACACCACTTGTGCTCTGATCATACATGGTCATGCTAGAAAGAGAACTGGTAAAGGCTACCAAGAGTGTTGAAGAATTCTATCAACATACACCAACCACCATGCTACTCCTAGTGACATCACTACCACCATTGCCAAGTCTGCTACACTACCGAACACAAAAAGGATTGCAAGAAACTTGACTATACGCAATTTCAAAAACCATAGGAAGCGTTCCTTCCTAAACTACAAGGTACTTGGGTTAGTTTTCTTGAAAGCCCAAGTTGCAATACAACACACACCTAGGCTACAGGTCAATTACATGATCACAACATATAAAACATGAGATTTCACACAAAAGAGATTATAGTGGGTATGTATGACCTTATTCAAGTGCCTATCTCAGAGGTAGTTATGATATTTCATTTCTGGTTTGGGAGTCATTCAGAAAGGGGAAAATATCAATTTCCTACTAGTATCCTCAAGGCTCCCTACTCCACCTCCTCACGTGTCGAGGAGCATATCAAAAGACCCTTCCATGTCTACGCACATGCCATGCTCAAAAGAAAACCTTAAAATTCAAATACAAATGGGAAACGCAATGGCTTAAGGTTCCCATCATTGAAACTGTGCTCTGATACCAAAATGTCATGCCCAAAACTAGGGAAAAACACACACACAAATTTTTTTCTTTTATAAGACTTAATTCCATAATAACACAACCATAGATACTCGACCCTAAGGGATAACCTCCATAACATAAGAATTCAATAAGGTTCTTACAATAAGGTAGGAGGGTTTGATCCCTAAGGTCAATTTTACTAGAAAGGTGCACCTAGCCAATGAAGATACTATATAAATATGTTACCCTCTGAGCTTATATGTATAGTGATGCATATATACCTAAAAGATCATTCGATAATATATATATACTTATCCTAATTGGTTAAGGGATAAGACTCAACCATCGTAAACTATCTTTCGATATTCTAGGGTTTACAAGTGTACCTAGGAATACGACGTTTGTAAATAAATGGGGTTGAAATAATTAAAGAGTATGATCTCTTGGTTAAATTCATAGCCTCTAGAGATCAATTTTCCATGTAAGCAAATTACAAACTCTCGAAATACTAAATTATAAAACATTAATATCTCTACTAGGATATTTTACCAAGGATAATTGACTACTACTAAGTTTTTTAATCCTAAGATATACATGATAACAATCACTTATAAATAAATAAAAACAAGTTAAAAATTATCCTTTAGAATAAAATCCTGTAATAGGATAAACTTAATTTACTAAAACTTTTTATAAAAGAATTGTGCAAAAACAAACTTTATTTCTCACAAGATAATTAATCATAAATTTAATTCCTTTAAACAAAAGTTTCTAATTT
>BSBK01002024.1:1085000-1567500 GCA_027943335.1 Chamaecyparis obtusa | reverse complement strand
CATGGCCACCCCTGAGCTAGGGGAAAAATTGGATGGATAAGGGGTAACAACACCATGCCAACATTACACACATACAAGTAGAATACAACATTTGACCAACACCAAATTCCCTTCCTGTGGCTTTCACAACAGGACCTCACTGGTCTCCTATAGGGGTGAAGGTGGAATTGACAATCTAGGAGATGGCCCCAGTGCAAAAATATAAATATAGCCTTTTTCAAGGCTTAGCCTTCGTCAAGGCTTAAAATATACATGTCTTCACAAGGCCATGTAACATACACATACTAAACACACACTTATACCTCCAAAACAAAATGCACATGGAGGCACATGGCCACCCCATACAACAATGCTTTCTCCTCCCTTCCTATGTAGAGGAAGGACTCTCCACTAGAAGGTAATCCCAACTTGTGCCCTTCACCCATCAAGGCTCTCTTCCCTCCCAAGGGTGAGTTTGGCCTTGCTCAATCCCCAAGAAACATTGTACAAAAGAACTCACAATACATAAAACATGAAGATACATATAACATATTACATATACAATTCTTCATGAGAAAATTAAATTAACATAACAACAAGGTAAATAGAAAGAGTTTCAAGACCCAACCTTTGTCCTAGCTCCTTGGCTTGAAGAAGAAGAGAGCTAACCAACAATCTCTTTTGCAATCCAAGCTCCAAGAACTCAAGAAACTCCATATTCCAACTCTACACAAACTTTGCCAAAATTCACTAGTCTCCAAAAGTTGGAGAGTGGGAAACTACCCAACAATTTTCCCTCCGGCCCCTTAAGAAGACAAACCAAACATAAGAGGGAAAATTCAAAATTCAAATCAAGAGTGGTTCTTCCCATTTTCGTCACTATTCAAAGGGGCATCTTTTGAAATTGCAGAAATAGTGAAAATTCATCAAACTAGTCAAAATTTGACTCCCAACATATGACACCATTATAGGGTAGCCTATTTTTAACCTCCACTAACATAAATGACCATTAAAACCCTTTCAAAAGACCACTCAAAGCATGAATCCGAAAATGAAAGAGAATCCATTCATGACACCCTAAAAGTAGAGACCACTACACACATTAAATACTTGGTCATGCAAACTCACAAGACATGTGTCAATTGAGACCACAAATAAACTCACATGATAACAATACCCATGGCATGGCTAGTAGACTAATAATGAAGTAAAAATAAAAATAATACTACAATTAACATTCATACATCACTTTACAAAATTAACACTTCACAACGAGGTTAATTTCTCCCTTTGGGGATAACCTTGGCTTAACAGGGTTTTCACAATTTATCCATCTTTAATTTCCCCAAAATTTCCATGGCCTTACCTGCACACTTGACAAAGCATCAGTAGCTCATGAAAAGTTAAATATCATATACATATACATGAAATTAAAATGCATCAAAATCACATTCTGATTCATCACAATTCTAATTGCATCTCATAATAATTCACAACATTTCAACATCAATATTGCAATTCTAAAAGACATAAAGTCAGGATTAACATGATACATAATGTTCCATCCAATATGCTAACCATGATCCATTCCATAAAATTTTCTATCATAATGTAACATCAAGATATCATGTATGTATAAATCAAAGATGCATCAATTACTATGCTCATGACCTAATAAATAGCATCAAAGTGAGAGTCTTATATCACCATCACTTAATCAAACTCTAGTACATCATTTAGTCCAACTACATCCACACTTTACCTCAAGAAAATCACCTACTTCCAATAATACCTTTCTAAATTTCAAATCAAGCTATTTCAAGAACATAAATATATTGATTAACCTAATTTATTAACCATGATTATCTCACATAAACTCTCCTTGTACAAACATGAAATTATGGCATAATATTCTAACTTGAATAATTCATCAATACCATAAGTCAAGACCTAATAATCCAACATGAAAATAAGTCCTAAATTATTTACAAGCTACATTTTGAATGATTCTCTTTTCTTGCATAATTATAACATCAAAGCGTTCTATGTGAAATCTCCCATTCAACATCAGGATCTAATAATCACTTTTCTATTAATACATGTCTCAACATAAAATAATTCAAATAGTCCTTTATGTAAGCATTCATATGCAAATAGAAATATCTCAACATTCAGTAGTGGTACACTCAACACCTTCCCTACTGCATTTTTCCTAGAGATTACATACACACATGAACAATATTTAACTACATATGTATATATATATATATATATATATAGATATATATATATATATGTATAATATAATATATATATAGATATATATATATAATATATATGTATATATATATATATATATATAGATATATATATATATATGTATATATATCTATATATATACATATATATATATATACATATGTATATGTATATGTATATATACATATACATATATATATATACATATACATATATATATATATATATAGATATATATAGATATATATGTATATATATATATATATATACATATATAGATATATATAGATATATATGTATATATGTATATATATATATATATATGTATATATATATATATATATATCACCCCTTTTATTATTTAAACTACATTATTCCAATACAATTTCTATAAAACGTGCACTTGATAGTATTATCACAATGATTAGTTCAATTTAATTAATCTTATTTTAAACACAAAACATCCTAGGATTTTGAGTGTATAAGTAACATGAAAAGAGTACATCACAATGGTAATCAAACCTTTATCTACCAAAACACAATCATAATGCAACAACATAAATTTCTAATTACTGGGTCTATTATGCAGAAAATAAAATTCCGAGATAGAATCTCTTAAAGTACCTAACATGACTTCAAGAGATAAACTCTAGATAAACATAAGGATAATCTGAAAAAGAGCATCTCATGATGCCATCGACCATAAATTAGGTAACAATCACTGCACCCACATGAATGACTCATCCCTACTCTAGGGTTTCCAGAATGTGGTTCAAGACCATATCTTATGTCTCCTAGTCCTTGCAGAACATCAATACATGCTCCAAAACAATCCTCCTTGTGGATTTTCCTTACTTGGGACCTACATGACTTTACCCTTCAAGAATGATAGTCAAAACCACACCATAAGGATACTTGCACAAAAGGGGTAAATGAGGGAGGCACTACACCAAGGAAGTGTTCCTTAGGAGTAACTAAAGGTAAGCTTTTGGGACATATTGTATCTAAGGATGGAGTCAAGATTGATCATGAGAGAGTAGCAGCGATATACAAGGTACCATTGCCAAAAAATGTAAAAGGTAGATCCAATCTTTCTTTGGTCAGATAAACTTTGTAAGAAGGTTTGTTACAAACTTTTTTGAAATTAGTGTTCCCATTTCTAAAATGTTAAAGAAGAATGCAAAGGTGGAATGGAATAATGAGGCCAAGCAATGTTTTTCTGATAAATGGCTATTAAAAGTGCCCCTGTATTGAGATCACTAGATTTCAGTAAGCCGATCCAAATCTTTTCATTTTCTTCTTATCATACTATAGCTGCAGTATTGTTACATAAGAACTCGGAGGGTTTTGAACAACCCATTTCCTTTTTTAGTTAATCATTGTAGGCAGCTAAATTAAAGTATGATATAAATGAGAAACAAGCCTATGCATTGGTCAAAGCTATCAAGAATTTCAGATGTTACTTGGTAGGAGCAACTATCGTTGCATATGTGCCCAGTGCTACTGTAAAAGACATCTTGGTTCAACAAGAAGTTTTAGGGAGAAGATGCAGGTGGATAAACAGAATCCAAGAGTTTAATATTGATATCTAAATCACCAAACTAGTAAGAGGATTGGGGTTAGCAAAACTTATGGCCCAAAGCAATTTGGATGCTAATCACATCAACACTCTTGAAGAAGAACAAAGGCCATACATTTTTTATTTAGATTACTATGAATGATACAAAGATGTCATTGGATACTTACAAAAGCTCTTACTTCCTTCTAATATGGAAGACCTCAAAAGGAGGAATGTAAAATTACATGCTCTAAAATATGTGATCATTAAAGGAGAATTATGGTGGAGGAGTAATGAGGGTGTCTTGCTGAAATGTGTTGACCTTCAAAAGGCTAATGATCTATTGCAAGCAATGCATGAAGGTGTGTGTGGTGGCCATTACATGGCTAAAACCACTATACATAAGATACTAAGGTTTGGATTTTGGTGGCCTAGTATTTTCAAGGATGCACATTCTTTTGTCAAAAAATGTGATGCTTGTCAGAGATTTTCAAGAAAATTGAAATTCAATGGAAATTTGCCTTTGAGTCCTATAACTATGGAAGCCCCTTTTCAAAAGTGGGGTATGGATTTCATAGGAGAGATCCCAAACAAATCTAGTGGAGGACATTCCTATATATTGGTTGTAACTGATTACTTTACAAAGTGGGTGGAAGCCATTCCCACTAAAAAAGCAACCAATAAAGTGGTTATTGATTTCCTGATGCAAAATTTGCTGATAAGGTTTGGATGCCCTAAAGTTTTAGTTGTAGACAATCCTTTTTGTTTCAGATTTGAAGAATTTGTTAGATTTTGTTTGCAATATGGTATAAAAATTTCATACTCTGCTCACTACCATCCTCAAGGAAATGGTCAGGCTAAATCAAGTAACAAAAGCTTGATAAATTTTTTGAAGAGAGTCTTAGATGAAAACAAGAAGGCATGGGATTCAAAACTATAGCTAGCTCTATGGGCTGACAGAGTGACAATCAAGAAGGCTATAGGGTGTGCTCCTTTTGATTTAGTATATGGTATCCATGCCAGGTTACCACAAAATAATTTGTTGCAAATGTACAAGTTCATCCAGTTGTATGATGATGATCAAGATGATGAAATGAAGATCAGATTACAAGACCTGATTCATACATTCTGAAGGACTTGATTGGAAATGAAATGGAATTTCCAGTTCATGGACAATTCCTTAAGTTGTACTTTTCTTAAGGTACTCTCATTATCCACGAACAGTAGTAGTTTCCCCTTCCAGTTGTGTGTTTGTTTTTAGGTTGTGTGAGTAGGTTAGTTGTTTTGTTTCAGTAGATGGTCTGCTTATCCCAGAGATTCTGAATTCTTGTTATGCCTGCAAGAGGCATACATCCCTAGACAGAGCCACTATTGGCACTTCAATTTTTTAGTATGTCAATCTTGTGAAATTTTTATAAAATTGAAGTGTGCATAAGTGTTAAAAGATTGTGATAATTTTTCTACAAAAAACCCATTAAAAATCCTACAAAATTATCTATTTTTCCTCAATATCCAGTGAGCCCTAACTAAGAGTTAAACCTAAGAAAAACCCTAAATGTATGCCATTTTCAAAAAGCCCCAGCTCACTCTATTCATTTCTTTTTGAGTGTTACCTTTTTTGAGTCACTTAGGTTCATAGAAAAGCATGTGCTTTTTTTTATCATCACACGGGGGGTCATATCTCTTTTTTCCCTAAGTTTAAAGGCCCGGTGATATAAATAATATATCCTAAGTCCTAAATACCTTATATTCTAATGTTTCAGCTTTCATTCAGCTTTGTATCTTTAAAGAAGATCTAACGACGGTTGTGTGTTTGCAAGGAATCTTAAAGACCTATGCAATCATGCAACTAACTGTTGATCTTACAGTAAAGCTTAATGCAGAAACAAAGTGGGACCAACGTCAGAAGAATCTTCAAAGATGAAAGTAATGAAGGAAAGATTTGATGGTTGTCGTATAATCGCATAGAATCTTAGAGGTCTATGCGATCATGTGACTAACCATCGATCCTGCATAAAGCTCAGTGTAATTCTTAGGTGGGACCATTGACAGGTGTACACAACTGGTAGTTTCTCATTGGTTAAAAATAGTGGGACCAATGTCAATTTTTTGCATATGGTTTTGCCTTGATTGGTCGATAGTACTTGCTGATGTGGAGGATGTCAGCAAACACCAGTGCTCAAAAAGAAAGAAATTACATGACAACTTTCTAGGTGTTGCAAGTGTAGATTTTCTTTACTAAAAAAGGTGAAGTGGGACCAATAACTTGAAGAAAAGATGATGGCGAATGAAGGCTAATAGTTTGTCACATGTTCGCATGAGCTTCTTTCAAGCTATGTGATCATGTGACTAACATTGTTTTTAAATAATGAAAGTTATAAGGGATTGCCACCAATGAAGGGACTGACATGATGGCTTGTCATAAGGTCGCATGAGCTTCTTTCGAGCTATGCAATCATGCGACAAACTGTTGGATTATCTGCTAAGTGAAAATCAACTGTTAAAATTTAAATTGAAGGTGAAGTGGGTGAAAGGTTCAGACAAGTGATAGTTCGTTTCCCAAAAAATTAATGGCGAAATCATGTGAAGTAAATTACTGATGCAGGAGCATCCTGGGTGTAAGAGCAATCTTGCATCACCCAAAAATATTTCTATTTTTATATTCAATAAGGGCTATTTTAGTGCAGAGCTGCTATTTATGGAAAGTTACTATTTTTGGTAATTTTTGCATGTGCTCAGAATGATCTGATTTCTTTCTTGGAGGTTCATTTTGGTCATGTAAGTCTGCCAGTAAAGTTTCATTGCCAGATCAAGTGTATATTGGAAGATATTGAAGATTTTCAGTATTGGCAGCAGGGTACAGAAACTTTGAACTCAGTTTTGAAGGCTTTAGAGGCCCCGAATGAGGTCAAAAATTTGGGTGACAAGCGCTTGCGCTATTCAAGCCTGTAGAGCGCTTCGTGGCATTTCCGAAATGGGGTTATAATAGCCGAGCGGGTCAACTGGTGATGACTTATGGTCTTCGGAAGTTGGGCCACCCGAAATGGCAGAAAATAATTTTCTTCAAAATTTCTGTTTGGGTTTCAAAGGTTATCTTGAGCCGACTATGATGTAATAAAATGTAAAATAAAATAATTCTAAGTTGGTCGGCCTTATTGGCTAAAATTCTGGAACCTTCCCAAGCGGTGGATAATTGCCTATATAAGGAAGGCTGTATTATTGTCTTAGGCAGTTCAGAATAGTTCTGGGTAATAGTTCGAGGCTTTGTCCTACAGAATATTGTAAGGGAATGCCCATGTGGCTTTGCATATTATAATTCTGAAAGTTTGTAATTCCACATTTGTGGAGATAATAAGAAGCCAATTTTTCTGTTCTTGCATATTATTGTTGTTGTTTCTCTATTTCTGTTATGTGTTTGTGGCATTAAGGGGAGCACCCTTCATCAGGTGGTATCAGAGCAGGAGTTCTTGAGTGTGTAAATAGATCACCGACTGTGAGGTAGTTTGCACCAGGACCGTGGCTAGGGTTTCAGCGCGCATCGTGAAAATGCCTCCATGAAGGGAACATGGTGGAAGAGCTGGTGTTTTAACACCTGAGGTTAGAGAGCTGCAGAGACAAGTGCGAGCATTACAAGAAGAGATTCATAGAGGAATGAATCTTAATGTCAGAGATGAAAGCGAGGATGAAGCCGAAGAAGAATATCAAGAAGGAGAAGCTGAAATTGTGAACCAGGAGGAAGAAAGACTTTTTCGGATGATTTCCAAGATTGGGAAAAGACCTAAGATTGAGGTTCCTACATTTTCTGGAAATCTTAACCCAGAGGAATTGATCGACTGGATCAATGAATGTGAGGAATATTTTGAGTATGAAGATGTTGAGGATCCTAATAGGGTCAAATTTGCGAAGGCCAGACTGAAAGGTCATGCGAAGATCTGGTGGCAAGAAATTCAATTGGAGTGAAATAGAAGAGGGAAAGATAAAATCACAAGATGGGATCGGATGGTGGATAAATTGAAGCGACAGTTCATTCCTGTTGATTATGAGCTTGATCTACTAAAGAAAATGCAAAGTTTGAAGCAAGCAGGAAGATCTATTCAGGAGTATACAGAGGAGTTCTATCGACTCCTCATCAGAACAGGCCATGCAAAAGCTGATAAGGAGAAAGTTGCCCGATACCTTAATGGGTTAAGGCTAAGCATTCAGGAGGAGTTGAATCTGGTTCGAATGAGCAGTATTGAGGAGGCATACCAATTTGCCCTAAAAGTAGAGGAAAAGCTAAACAAGAAGTTCGAGAGCAGACAAAACGGAAGAGGTCACGGTGGACGATCTGGTGGACGGTCATATGGTGGCCGAAATGAAGATCTGAAAAAGAAAGATGAGGCCAGTAGCAATCAGAATCAGCGTGGAAATAATTCCAATCGCTTCCAGGATCAGAATAATAGAGATCAGAGAGGAAGAGCAAGAGGACAAGGATCTGGAAGAGGAGGCTTCCGTGGAACATGTTTTCACTGTGGAGAAGAAGGTCATAGGGCATTTGAATGTCCTCAGCGCCAAGGTAGAATAGAGAGAAGAAATGAAGGCCAGGCCAGAGTTGCACATGTAGATGAAGATGCCAGATCATCAAATTCTGAAGATGCTGAAAGAGGAGAAACGTTGATTAACAGAAGAGTCCTGTTGAGTGGTGAGAATGAACCTGAGCAAAGGAGGAGCCTGTTTCACACCAGGTGCAAGTGTGAAGGTAAATGTTGTGATGTGATCATTGATAGTGGAAGCACTGATAATTTGGTGTCAGAAGAGATGGTGACAAAGTTGAAGCTCAAGAGACAGAAACACCCACATCCATATCGGATTGCCTGGGTACAGGATGACCACAAGGTCATGGTCAATGAACAATGCCTAGTAAAGTTCAAGGTTGGCGGATACCAAGATGAGGTATTGTGTGATATCATATCTATGGATGCATGTCATATGTTTTTGGGTAGACCATGGCAGTTTGACAGATGTGTTGTACATGATGGTCGTGCGAATACCTATTCCCTGACAAAGGATGGAGTGCGACATAAGCTAAAACCATTGAAGGAGACTGAAGAAAAGGTATGTGGTAATGCAAGGATAACTTTTGTTGATGGAAGAAATTTCCTAGATGGTATGAGGCATGAGCATGTATATTTTTCTTTAATTCCAAAAGCTGGTAAAGAGGAAGTAGAAGATGTTCCTGTAGAAGTTGCAGATTTGTTGAATGAGTTTCAGGATATTGTATCCGATAACGTGCCTGATGGATTACCACCAGTCAGGAAGATCAGTCATCAGATGGACTTGATCCCAGGAGTGAGTTTTCCGAATAAGGCAGCACACAGAATGACACCTACAAAAAGTGAGGAGTTGAACAGACAAGTACATGAACTGTTACAGAAAGGATTGATCTATGAGAGTCTGAGTCCCTGTGCTGTACCAGTGGTATTAGCACCAAAGAAGAATAGAGAATGGAGGATGTGTATAGATTCTAGAGCAATAAACAAGATCACAATCAAGTATAGGTTTCCATTGCCACGAATGGATGATATTATGGACTGTTTGAGTGGAGCTGTGTATTTCTCAAAGATAGATCTGAAGAGTGGATATCATCAGATTCGGATCAGAGAAGGAGATGAATGGAAGACTGCCTTCAAGACAAAGGAAGGACTATATGAGTGGTCAGTCATGCCTTTTGGGCTAACCAATGCACCGAGCACTTTCATGCGGCTCATGAATGAGGTTCTGGAAGAATTTCTGGGTAAGTTTGTCATTGTTTACCTAGATGATATTTTGATTTTTAGCAAGACATTGGAGGAACATATGATGCATATTCGTATGGTGTTTTAGAAGTTGAGAGATGAGAAATTGTTGATTAATTTGAAGAAGTGCAGTTTTGTGAAGAAAGAGTTAGTGTATTTGGGATTTGTAGTTTCAGCAGAAGGTCTAAAAATGGACCCAGAGAAGGTACAGGCTATCCTTGAATGGCCTACTCCAAGGAGTGCTACTGAGGTAAGATCTTTTCATGGTCTAGCTAGCTTTTACAGAAAGTTTATCAGAAATTTTAGTAGTATTTGTGGACCCTTGACTGAAACAATGAGAGGGGATAGAAAAGAGTTTAAGTGGACTAATGGGGTAGAAAAGAGTTTTCAATTGTTGAAACAAAAAGTTACAGAAGAACCTGTTTTAGCACTTCCAAATTTTAATAAGGTGTTTCAAGTAGATTGTGATGCTAGTGGTACTGCAATAGGAGCTGTTATGAGCCAAGAAGGTAAACCTGTTGCTTATTTTAGTGAGAAGTTAAATGATGCCAAGAGAAAATATTCTATTTATGATCAAGAATTTTATGCTATAGTTCAGGCATTGAAAAAGTGGAGGCACTATCTGCTTCCTAAGGAGTTTGTTTTGTATACTGATCATCAAGCTTTGCAATATTTGAATAGTCAAGGAAAATTGAATTAAAGGCATTTGAAATGGGTTGAGTTTTTGCAGAGTTATACATTTGTTTTGAAACACGGAAGTGGAAAGTCTAATAGGGTTGCAGATACTCTTAGCAGAAGGCAATTATTGCTGACAGAAATGCAGATTGAAGTGGTTGGGTTCAAGGAACTCAAGAATTTGTATCCAGAGGATCCTGATTTTGGTGAAGCTTGGAAAGCTTGTACAGAACCTGTTACTCTAGACAGGATGAAATGGTTGGATTTCATCATCCAAGATGATATGCTATTCAGAGGGAGTCAGTTGTGCATTCCACGAAGTTCTATGAGGGAGAATCTCATCAAGGAGAAGCATAGCAGAGGATTGGCTGGACATTTTGGTCGTGATAAAACCTTTGGTTTGGTTAGTGAGAATTATTATTGGCCACAGTTGCAGCAAGATGTGAAGAAGTTTGTACAGAGTTGCAGAGTATGTCAGATGGCAAAAGGAGTGAAGCAGAATACAGGGTTGTATCAGCCATTATCTGTACCAGAGAAGCCTTGGGAGGATATCAGCATAGACTTTGTTCTTGGTTTACCGAGGACACAGCGGGGACACGATTCAATTTTTGTGGTAGTTTACAGATTTTCAAAGATGGAACATTTTATTCCCTGCAAGAAGGCTAATGATGTTGTTCATGTAGCAGAATTGTTTTTCAGAGAAGTAGTGAGACTTCATGGTTTGCCAAAGACCATAGTTTCAGATCGGGACACTAAGTTTGTTGGATATTTCTGGCATACATTGTGGAAGAAGTTGAAAATAGATTTGAAATTCAGTTCATCACATCATCCACAGACTGATGGACAGACAGAGGTGGCGAATAGGAGTTTGGGAAATTTTCTAAGATGTTTGGTTGGAGATAAGCCAACAGGATGGGATTTGATTTTACCACAGGTGGAATTTGCATACAATAATTCTGTCAACAGGAGCACTGGTAAATCACCATTCCAGATTGTATATGGAAGTAGTCCAAGAAATGCATCTGAATTGAGAAAGATAGATAAAGGAGAAATAAGTAGTGCTGAAGCTGAGGATTTTGCAGAACACTTGAAGAACATCCATGAGGAGGTGAGGAAGCATATTACCAAGATGAACGCATAGTATAAGGCTAAGGCAGATGAGAAAAGGAGGTATAAGGAATTTCAGGTTGGTGATGAAGTCATGGTTCATTTGCGGAAGGAGCGGTTTCCAGTTGGTACATATAACAAGTTGAAAATGAAGAAGTTTGGACCATGTAAGATATTGAAGAAGCATGATTCAGGAAATGCATATGAGGTAGAATTGCCTAGTGAGCTGAATATTTCACCAGTGTTTAACATTTCAGATCTGACAGAGTATCATGAAGGAGGTGTTGAAGATGAGATCACAACAGCACAGTGGAGTATTCCAGCAACTAGTTCAGACACTAAGGAGATCGAAGACATACTGGACAGTCGTGTTGGTAGAAGCACAAGGAATAGGACATATGAAGAGTATTTGGTCAAATGGAAAGGAGGACCTGTAGAAGATTCATCATGGCTAACAAAGGAGGAGGTTAACCGTCTTGGTTTTCCTCTGCACACCTGAGTCGTGATAGGGTCACTTCTCAAATTACCCTGGGTGTCTGATGTAGGAGCATCCTGGGTGTAAGAGCAATCTTGCATCACCCAAAAATATTTCTATTTTTATATTCAATAAGGGCTATTTTAGTGCAGAGCTGCTATTTATGGAAAGTTACTATTTTTGGTAATTTTTGCATGTGCTCAGAATGATCTGATTTCTTTCTTGGAGGTTCATTTTGGTCATGTAAGTCTGCCAGTAAAGTTTCATTGCCAGATCAAGTGTATATTGGAAGATATTGAAGATTTTCGGTATTGGCAGCAGGGTACAGAAACTTTGAACTCAGTTTTGAAAGCTTTAGAGGCCCCGGATGAGGTCAAAAATTTGGGTGACAGGTGCTTGTGTTGGTCAAGCTTGTAGAGCGCTTCGTGGCATTTCTAAAATGGGGTTATAATAGCCGAGCGGGTCAACTGGTGATGACTTATGGTCTTCGGAAGTTGGGCCACCCGAAATGGCAGAAAATAATTTTCTTCAAAATTTCTGTTCGGGTTTCAAAGGTTATCTTGAGCCGACTATGATGTAATAAAATGTAAAATAAAATAATTCTAAGTTGGTCGGCCTTATTGGCTAAAATTCTGGAACCTTCCCAGGCGGTGGATAATTGCCTATATAAGGAAGGCTGTATTATTGTCTTAGGCAGTTCAGAATAGTTCTGGGTAATAGTTCGAGGCTTTGTCCTACAGAATATTGTAAGGGAATGCCCATGTGGCTTTGCATATTGTAATTCTGAAAGTTTGTAATTCCACATTTGTGGAGATAATAAGAAGCCGATTTTTCTGTTCTTGCATATTATTGTTGTTGTTTCTCTATTTCTGTTATGTGTTTGTGGCATTAAGGGGAGCACCCTTCATCAATTACTAAAATAATTTTCGATTGATTGTGAGTATATCAAAATCTATGCTTCCTCAAAAATCCACAAGGAGATAAAAATTTGCAGAGCGTTTGGTGAACAGAATTGCATAAATCAATTGTTGTTTTCTTAGGGATTTTGAAGAAAAGGTTGTTTTTTCATGCACTTACTTGTTCTGTTAAGAAGTATTGCTTTGCTAATGTGTTCTTTTGTGCCCAATATATGTAAGCTATAAGCCCTAGAAATGCCACCTAGGAAAGAGCTTTCTGGTGAAACCAATTATCTTAAGAGGGGTCTGCATGAAGACTTATTACAAATTTTTACTAGCTCAATAGTAAATTTGGTAGAGGTCAAACAACTAACACCAAAGGAGCCTAGGGTAAAAGTGGTAGATGGATTGTATGATACAGGAAATTATATCAGGGATGCTAAGATTGGTTTTCTTAATGCAAGTGGCACTTTTGACTTCACTAGGCTGACATTATTTATAGTAGGATTCAGCCAGAGAAATACCCATGTCCCCGCCTGTAACGTATGGGAAAATGATGTAGGCAAGCTTGTGGCACCTGGTGTCTTCTTAGATGAGGACTTGATGATTGAAGTTGCAAAAAACTATGACCCTATTACTAAAGAGATTAGGGGTGTTAGAGGGAAAAAGCTATTGACAATCTCTGCTGAGGAAATCAAAATAGTTTTTAGACTAAGTGACCCCTCACCTAACCTGGAACTGATTGATTTTAAAGAATTAAGAGAGGTATATGATGCACAAAGACATCTCCTTAGAATTGGTCCTGTAAAATATTTCTACACTCAAATTGGAAAGATGATTGTTATAGGACTAGGTGCACAGGAGCCATTCAAAATAGAGTATTTTGATGTAATGGCAAGAGGTTCCTATTGGTCATTATGTCAGGTTTTTATGGAAGATGCTAATGAGAAAATGCCACAGCACCTGATGTATATGGTGATCCAAATATTACATCTACATCTCTCAATTACTTTTGATTATGCCCCCTTCATTGTTGACTTAATCCATGATGGACTAATAGGGATTCAAAAGAATAAAGTTGATAAACCCTTTTGCTGGTACTCTTTTATGATGTACATGTTTTTGTTCAAGGGTGCTGATTATTTTGCAAAAGAAATGGAATTATCCAAACAAAGAGGTGGAGAGGACATGCCTGTTCAGCTGTGGAATTCAAATATGACATGGGACAGAAAGGATAGTAGTTATATATGGTTTAACAAATGTTTTGCAGCAAGATTGAGACTATTATTTGTTCATGATAGCCCTAGAGTCCCAGTCGCCTTGGCTGAAATTGTTAGACCAAAACAATTTGCAAAGGACCTCAACATAGTGCACAATTGGGGTGATTTTATTTTCTATCCCTATTCAACTGTTATTATATTATATGGTTTCAAGGGGACTCCTTTTATTTTGCCTTTCCAAGTTCCCATCAAGATTGGCATTGCAAAATTTTTCAGACAATTAGGGGTTATTAAGAAGAATAATATTGCTAAAGGTAGAGGAACTTTGTTCCCAAATATTACCATTGCTCACCAGTTTATAATCACAAAGGGTGGGTGGCTTCATATGCATAAAATTCTAGATCCATATCATTTGACAACCACAATTGTCTGGATGATAGACCCAGAGGGTTTCTACAATGAATTGTTCAGAAAGAGGATCAGATGCTTAGCAATAAACCACATTTTTAATTTTCCTAAAGATATTATTAGAAATACCCCAGGGTTGCAAGACCAAGCAGTCAGAAAGGAAAAGTTGTTAGTGTACAACAAAACATGGGATTTTGTCTGAAAATTTGACCCCCAATATGATCCTATAGGCAGTATAAATCCTATGGGAAAGAGGATAGATACTCTCATGAATTGTTTTCAAGAGATTTTTAAGACTCTAGAGGAGAAGAAGAAAAAGGCCATGGAAGACAACCAGAGAAGGCTAAATCATTATTGGGAAAATGTGCATTTGTAAATGTGTTGCCTCCTGGCAAATATATGTTGCAAGAAAGGACTGGTTATGGTGTAATAATCCTTGAGTCTGACTTCAAGAAGTAGCAAAAGAAAAGAGAAGATCTCCCTTCTACATCAAAGTAGGTGGGGAGGCAAAAGGAGGTTGAAGAAATTATAGATGTACCACAAGACCAGCCAGGTGAAGACATCCTTGATTTTTCACCTCCCACCAAGAAACAAAGAATAGAAGAGAGGCCTCATGATTCAAAGGAAGAATACTCACCTTCATAGTCACCCTTGAATGTTAGAGATGATCAGGAGATCATAGAGTAGGTTCAACAAATGGGATCTCAGGGTCAAATATTCATCACTCAAGATGAAATAAATGCAGGGATTATAGAGCAACCAAATGAGCCTGAGTTAGGCTTAACAACATGACAAATTGCAAGGACAAAATTGGACCCTATAGTCAAATATGCATGTGAAGAATTTCTGGCTGATGATGCATTTGTAAAGACCTAGGCCTTTTTACAATTTTTATGGAAAATGAACAAGAGTAAATTTGAGGAAGCCTATGAGAAGAAGCACAAGGAAAATCCTGATAAGGATCTTAAAACTATTGAAGATGAAATTAGGAAAGAAATGACAGATAGATTTGAAGGGACTACTCTAGAATAGGGTAGAGAATGCAAGAGTACTTGTCCTCCCTGAATGGGACATAGCTAATGTAGTAGTCCTTGATGCCGTTAGAAAACAAACTACACCTGTGTACAAGACCAAGGAAGAGGTAGAATAGGCTGTCAAAGGAGTTTCTTTTAGTAATGACCATCAAGCTTTGGTCATGTGGTCATTAAAGAAAGATGAGAAAAACAAAGGAAAGAAAATAATTAAGGATAGTCTCTCTGGTGGTCTCATAGTCAAGAGGGTTTTGGACACATCAACAATAGAAGCATCAAGTATGGTGGTAGCCATAGCTCACCTTGCATAAAAGGTGGTAGAAAGGGAAGCAAAAGAGAAGGAGGAAGTCACAAGAAAATTTGAAGAAATGATGAGGGTGTATGGAGATTTGAAACAAGGATTGTTTGAGAAAGATTAAATAATTGTAGACTTGAAGAAAAGGTTGGGGGAGGAAAGCTCAATCCAAGCACCACAACAGTTGCAACTTCCTTCTTCTACTACTAGTCCTTCATCCTCAAGCCCCATTATTGAGTTTCCCATGTCTCCTCTTCCCCCTTCCCTAAGCAGTGAAGATATAGAACAGAGAGAATAATAGGAATTTGAAAAGAGAATAAAGGACACCATTCAGCACTTTGTTAGGAACGTAAAGCTTAGAGAAGTTTATAAACATGGAGGGCAATTATCTGACATTTTTCTTTCCTTTGGAAAAGAAGAAGACATTGTGGGAAAAATTTTGGATGAGTGGGTGCCTAGGGAAAATGTTTTGAAGACATTTCGTAAATCAATTAAAGATCATAGTACTGTGTGCCCCGAATTGGCAATTACTTATAAAATTGTCAAATCTCTCCTTGATTTTGAAGTATCTAGGGAAGAAGTAAAGAGAAAAGCAACTCTTTTAAGAGTAAGATACCTACAGAATGATTTTTAGATATTCCCAGGTCTTGTTAGAGTAGATGGAACCATAAAAGAGAGGGAAAAATGGTTGGAACAAATTGTGAATGGAGTGTCAGTCAAGATTGATGCTGCTATTAGCACTGAAGATACTCTTCCTTTTATACAAACAATTGAAATGTTACAAGATGCCAGGGTGCATTTTACTAAGGTGATAATTGAAATTCATCAATCGGTTACTAGCTGGAACAAGATTCTACCAAAGAGGGATGAAATTTTGGCTTTTAATTGGCCTTCTGAGGATACCTTTTCAGCCTGGGAAGCAATGTCCCTTTCAGAGGATAATAAAGAAGAAGAAATATCCTCTAAGGAGGCAACAAATGGCATTTCCCCAACTCCCTAAAGAAGCAAGCATAGATATAACACCTGGCAGAGGTTGAACTAACCTTGGAAGCTATTGCAAGATTTTGGCACTCATCTTTATGATCCATCTCAAAGGTTTTTAACAAGAAAGTTTCTATTTTCACTTTTTGTCTTATATGAGAACTCCTTTCTTTTCTTTCTAAGAGGATCCAAAGCTTGTTTGCAATCCTTATTCTATAAAAGGATTACCAGGATTAGTGTGAAGGGACCGACAACTTGATCAAATTGACTGATAAGTTTCTTGAGTCTGGGATATCGTAGACCATTTTTAGACATATTTCTATAGAAGAATATTTTTTTTTGGTTCAAGTTATTTTCAAAAGGTTATATTGTAAAGCATTCTATAAGCATGATTAATATAGCATTTGAAAGAAATCCAAGATTTATATCTCTCCTTGAGTATCTCTATTTGAGTTATGAATTGTTCCAATTCATTGCATAGATAATCTCTATGTGTATGTTTATATTTCTCAACTCTGATCCAAGATCAAATTAAATAAGCTTTGAAAATTACATAAATTCTTTGAATTTTTTCTTAAGGATGCATTAGTAAGTAGTGTGAATGTAGGAACCTTTGATAAAATCCACCACAGGGTGATTATTATTTTCAAAAGGCAAAAATAATTCAAAGTTTAGTATATTATTTCATGTATTATAGTCTTGCAGTAGAGGTGTTGCCCAATGAATAAGACACTGGCCAGCAGTGGAGTTTTCTTATAGAGATCAGTGTTTGAAAAGGTTCTATTGATATTTCCATTTTTTATTAAAATTGTTGAAATTATTTGAAATATAGTGAGTTGCAGGGTAGTTTACTACATAGTGATAGTGAAAAATCTATGAATGAATGGTCATCATTTAGGTTTCTCTTATCATTTATCTGTTACATTTAAATCCAATCAGTGAATTAGTAAAGCATGTTTTGTTACTAGATTAGGAACACCCTCCTTGGTTTTGCAGAGCTAGAAGTGCAGAGGGTGGTTTGTTCCTATAGTTGGTCCAATCATATTTAGAGCACCATATTTGGATCTAACCCATCCTCAAAATCTGTAGATGTATTGGTTGCCTGTTAGAGCATAAACTCCCATTTTTGGGAACCAACAAATTGTTGGAACCAAATTATGTTCTTTGCCTATAGTAAATATTGTAGACACAATCATCTTCTTGGTGAAGGGTTGCTTCCATCCCCATGAGGCACTATTGCATGGTTTCCATTCCCTTGTAGTATAGTTAACCTAATTTAATACAAGTGTGCACTATTTTGGGATCCATAATTTATGGCCCCTACACTATGGTTGTTAGCCTAAGACAAGCCTACCTTTGCATATAATAAGAGGCCAATATGAAACAAACATCTAGAAGTTAGGGGGTTGTTCCCTGTCCATAATTTATTATTTAAGTGCTAAGTGATGATGGTTATATCATGTAATTCATACCTAGTGTGTCTCTTTCATTCTCTCCACATTTCACATTAGGTGTATATGCTATAAAATACCAATGAAATCAAAAATTGGTCAAATCCAATCAAAATTGCAGTATAAAGATTAAAATAGATCTTGAAGAAATATGGGAACCATTTTTGATAGATATTGTACAAATGGAGAGAATACTCCCAAGAGGAAATGCGTCAATGTGGAATAATTGAAGGACAATATTTTACTTTTATATGCACATCTGCAATGTTTTTGATATATTTCTGAGATAACAAAACAATAGAAAGAATAGCATATAGAAGAAAGTAAATAATAATGATCATATTTTGAGATATTGTGGAAACTTAAAGGAAAGAATGCTTGGTGGGGTTATCATACAATTTGTGAGTGATCCTTCATTCCCCCCTCTTCTAGTGATCCTTCAAAACCAAGTTATCATGCAATCAGTTAGTGATCATTCATTCTCCTGGTCTACCCTTCATCCAAACATATTGGAAATACACAATACAATGATAACAAGCCTTTCAAAATCCCCCTTCCCTCAAGGAACACTATCAACATCCAGAACTTGACTGTCCCCTCAACCAGTGACCCTTCAAAATTGGGTTATCATGCAATCAATGAGTGATTCTTCATTCTCTTGGTCTTCCCTACATCCAAACATATTGGAAATACACAATACAATGATAATAAGTCTTTTACAATCCCCCTTCCCTCAATGAATTACTATCAACATTCGGACCTTGACTGTCCCCTCAACCAATGACCCTTCAAAATCGGGTTAGCATGCAATTAGTGAGTGATCCTTCATTCTCCTAGTCTTCCCTACATCCAAACATATTGGAAATATGTACAATACAATGATAAAAAGTCTTTTGCAATCCCCCTTCCCTCAAGGAACACTATCAACAAGTGACCCTTCTTCTTATCAACCATATCCAATGTTTCATTGAAGTCACGACCAAGAATGAAGGTCACCTTACCCATACCATTCATGGATTCTGAAATGTTGTTCCAAACTCCTAAAAACTTTTCTATTGCTTCTTGTTGCTTCTTTAAATACTTCTTCTACCATAATGTCCTCTTGCCCCATCTTCTTGATATTCCTGGCTAAAGCGGATGAATCCACACACAATAACCCAAAATGAGGGGTTTTGTATCCTTTAATGAATCTCAATCATTGGTAACACATGGAAAGTCAAACCAGTAGTCTCCAAAGCATTTAATAAGTGAATATGAATGTTTGAAAACTTTCCTCTCAACTTCCCCAATGACTTCTAATGGTTAGCAGGATATTTCTAGAATCTCCACTATTCCTATCCTTACCAACAATTCTTAAACATACTTTATCTAATATGATAATAACATGCTAAATTGAACCAATGGCATATTATTCATGTGCTACAAGGAAGATTTTCCTATCAAATCTTCATTCATGCAAGTTGAGCGTGAGAGAAGGTATATGATTTCTTCATCTTTGATTGGTATCTTTGATGGACAATGTCTTTCGAGCCTCTGACATCATATTTGACCAAAAATTTAAAATGCATTGCATTTTATTTGATCATGAATGCTCACTGAAATGACCACATTCTACTGGTGTTGTGCCCTAGCCTGTCCTTTATCTCCATTATTTGATGTTATTTGTGCTTGTGCTCAAGGATATCGATTCACTATTTTTAAATGTTTGGATTCATTTTTTTTATATTACAATTCATCATATTAGATAAAGTATGTTTAAGAAGTTTTAGTGTCTAAACACTCAACTAATCCCTCTAACCGATTAGGAGTGGTTAGGGAAGTTGAGAGGAAAGTTTTCAAACATTCATATTCACTTATTGAATGCTTTGGAGACTACTAGTTTGACTATCCATGCATTAATGTTTAGAAGAGATCAATGAAGTATTTAAAGACATTCTTAGATTTTTGGAGAGGTTTAAGAGGCACTTATCATGACTATACCCTCACAAACCATGGCATAGACTGGTTTTACTAAGTTTCCTTTCTCTATTTTGAGGTTTCCTTTCTCTTCCATAGGGGTACAGTCAGAGGGTTCATTGACAAAATTATCCTTTGAATGGTTACTATGAATATGAATGATTTGATATAGCATATTGCTCATTTTACTTGAAGTTTGGAATAGCTTGTGCAAGGGTGAAAGTAGTTTTGATCATTTTGGTCATGATTGTTCTTCTACACAATCAGAAAATGTAACTATCTAATGATTATATGTAATGTTGAATGGATTAAATGCTTATTCTTGGTAGAAGTGAATGGAAGGAATAGTGTTGGTGTTAGGTTTCATTTATTATTGAATTCAATGGTTTCCAAGTTGTGTTGAGGAGTTTTCTCCTTGTTTAATGTTAACTGTTCCTGCACAATCCACTCATACAACAGTGGAATGCTATGTGATTGACAATTTCATACAACTGTTCCTTTGGCATGTATTAAATGCAATCTAGTCACTTATTGAATGCTTTGGAGACTACTAGTTTGATTGTCCATGCATTACCAGTGTCTGAGATTCATTAAACGATACAAAACCCTTCATTTTGGGGTTATGGTGTGTGGATTCAAATGTAGGTTTGATTTGGTTAATGTTTAGAAGAGATCAATAAAGTATTTAAAGACAATCTGACATGTTTGGAGAGGTTTGAGAGGCACTTATCATGACTGTACCCTCACAAATAGTGGCATAGAATGGTTTTACTAAGTTTCCTTTCTCTATTTTGAGGTTTCCTTTCTTTACCGCAGGGGTACAATTAGAGGGTTCATTGACAAAATGATCCTTTGAATGGTTACTATGAATATGAATGATTTGATATAGCATATTTCTCATTTTACTTGAAGTTCAGAATAGCTTGTGCTTGTGCTAGAATTCTTGGTAGAAGTGAATGGAAGGAATAGTGTTGGTGTTAGGTTTCATTTATTATTGAATTCAATGGTTTCCAAGATGTATTGAGGATTTTTCTCCTTGTTTAATGTTAACTGTTCCTACACAATCCACTCACACAATAGTGAAATGCTATGTGATTGACAATTTCATACAACTGGTCCTTTAGCATGTATTAAACAAAATAGAATTTTCAGCATATTATTATAATTCTCTTTCTTTGTTGTAAACATGCCATTGGTTCAGTTTTGTAAAAAAAAATTCATGTACAATTTTTTTTTTCTATTTTTTCCATTTGATAACCACAGTCAACATTTCAAAATAGTGAATAACATCAAATAATGGAGATAAAGCATGGGCTAGGGCATGACACTAGTAGATTAAAACCGAACCAATGACATGTTTACAACAAAGAAATAGAATGATAATAATATGCTGAAAATTCTATTCTATTTAATACATGCCAAAGGACTAGTTGTATGAAATTGTCAATCACATAGCATTTCACTATTGTATGAGTGGATTGTGCAAGAACAGTTAACACTAAACATAGCCAGTGTTCTCTTTACTTTCTCAAATCTCTACAAGTCAAAAACATTAGAGTTGTATAATACATTGTTAGTATCCTTTTTCCATGGGTCCTAGGTCTTTGGGTCCATGGAAAGGAAATAGATTACAAAATACACTTCAAAACAAAGGAAAAACTTAGCAAATTCAATCTAACTCACTGTAGATGAAGGAACAATCATGCTAATAGTTCCTCTAAGTCTTCCAAAACATTTATTGAACTCCCCTAAAGTCCTATTGGATCCCCAAATTGCTTAATCCAATCAACTTACATCAGGATCATGAGAAACTTCAAAGGATTAAAAACATTACTTGGAATAGTAAAATCATTATGCTTTCAAATCAATTACCTATCAACATATCCCTTGCGAGGGAGAGAAGCCAAACACATAAAGAACATGCACATAAACATGGTAGCTGAAAAACTTAAATGGAATACACCAAGGAGTACCAAATGATGAATGCTCAATTGTTGTAATGGCAAAGCATTAGAACCGTCCATTTCTAGAACTTGATTTTATAGTCTAAATAATTTTTCTATAGTTGTAATGATTTTTCTATAGTCCTAATGATTTTTATATAGTACTCTTAATGATTTTTCTAGAACTTGATTTTCTAGTCTTAATGATTTTTCTATAGTCCTAATGATTTTTCTATACTCTTAATGATTTTTATTTTGTCATAATGTTTGTTGCTCTTGATAAATTAGGCCTTGAATTTGAATTTTTGTTCACTATTTTATTTCAGCTTGATATTTCATTCATTTTTCATATACACAGAGAATACACATGTTGATAAAAAAATAAGCTATTTGATTAAGGTTAACTATTCATGATTGTAAATAGTCAATATTTCTGATGGTACTCCTTGGTGTATTTCATTTTAAAATAATCATGTTTCTATGGCTATGATAAATGTCCCTTTGTGTTGAGAAAATTAGAGTTGAAAAAATGGTTGCAAACAAATCATCCTTCTTCCACCAACATTCTAGACAATGTACAAGTAATGAGTCATTCCATTCAAGAAAGACCATGTCTGACAATATCAACGCAGAACAAAATAAGGAGTATGCAGAATTTAGTGATTGTATCTTCCATTAGAGTCACTTCATATGCACAGGTGATGAACATGCATATTTACCTGAGTGCTATTGGGAGCTTACCCAACCACATATACCTTGTAGGATCAACTCGTATATGCACATGTGATGAACATTCAAATTTTCTTAAGCAGTACTTTTAGTAGTCCTCCTACACATGTACTATTGTGAAAATCATCACAAGTCCATTTGTTGGAGGGCTACTCAAATTACACATGTTTGGAGGTCTAAAGGAAACAAGAGAATTTGAAGAGTCACGAGTCTTAAGATTGTACTTAATATAGCCAAGCTTCATTCAATGGTACATTCAAACATGAAACAAACCATTCTTAAACTAGATTAAACTAGTAAACCAAAGGACATGCTTTTACTACTAAGTCTCTATTTTTTGGGCATATTGATTATAAGTACTTGACATATATCACAAATGTTGCTAATTAAGGTTGGCGGGATGATTATGCCTATCCTGAAAAAAGATTGTCAAATCATTATGCTTTCAAATCAATTACCTACCGATGCATCCCTTGCGAGGGAGAGAAGCCAAACACAAAAAGAACATGCACATAAACATGACAACTAAAAAAATTAAATAGAATACACCAAGAAGTACCAAATGATGAATTCTCAATTTTTGTAATGGCAAAGCAATATCAGAACCGTCCATTTATAGAACTTGATTTTTCTATAGTCCTAATGATTTTTCTTATTTCTTGTCTGTGCTTGGTGACAGGATTTTGAACATTGTTGACATACTTAAATGGAATACACAATACCAAATGATGAATGCTCAATTGTTGTAATGGTAAAGCATCAGAACCGTCCATTTCTAAAATTTTATTTTGTATAGTCTTAATTATTTTTTTATAGTCCTAATGATTTTGAAAATTGTTGACAAAGAGTGTTTCTTTTTTTTATTGTAGTATAAATGATTTTTCTATAGTCGTAATGATTTTTCTTATTTCTTGTCTTTTGTCCCTTTTTTATTTCCTATGTCTGTACTTCATGAAAGGATTTTTTCACCTTCTTTTGATGGTATATTTCATTTAGTCTATGTGGATCGAATACTATTGTGTTCACTATTTTATTTCAGCTTCATATTTATTTCATTTTTCATATACACAGAGACTACACATGCTGATAAAAAAATGAGCTATTTGATTTAGGTTTACTTTTCATTATTGTAAATGGTTAATATTTTTGATGGTACTCCTTGGTGTATTTCATATAAAAATAATAAATGTAGTAACGATGGTGCGGTGCATTATTGATATATAGGCTTGATGACTCTTGTCAGTGTGCCAAACTATTGATGTGGTGGTGGGCAGTGTGTGTTGAAGACTTCACGGACACTGAACAACCCTAGATGACAATTTTGGTGCTGCCCAAATAGAAAAAAAGGTTGTTGATGTGTATATATTTAATGTTTCTAATGTAAATGCTATTCATTATAATATAAGAACTAATGTAGAATGGGCATCACAGGGAAATAATGGTTGCAGATACTTTAGTTGGGTCGATGATAACTCATCTGCATCTATCCACCCATCAACACTTATCCATGATGAAGGATTTGAGTGCAAAACGTTTCAGGCTAGGGAAAATTCTAAAATTATATTTTTACGATGCCTTCTCTATATTGTAATCGCATATCTTTGTTGCGACCATATGCAAAGATGAACTCAGGAATTAGTTAGTTTAGTATTTTCATATTGTAACTAATATTTTAATATGGATATGATTTAACTTCTCTTTGCCTCAAGTGCGCATATATATGGTTTACATCTTTTTTTTGAATAATTCTTCATGTTTATGGCTCGGGTGAGCCCCAATCTGCTATCAATCATGTGATTTAATGTATAGTGTTTTCTTGGTTGTTCCATTTTTTCCTTGACCTTGACTATGGATTTACTATTATTTTCAAGCTTGAGCGTGACTTCGTAACATGCACCGTCCACATATTTGTATGCAACACTGATTTACAAATGTAAATAATGCATTGAACGTAATCTACAAGCGTTGCGTGTATGAAGTCTTGCTGAAGTTTGAGCATCCTCCCTTTATTCCAGTGAGGGATTGGAATGAGTTCATTTTGGATGCAAAGTAGAAAGGGGATACTCAAAGAGGAATTACACCAGTAAATGGGAGAAGGTATAAACATTTTAATAGATTTTTATTATTAAATAATGAAATTTGCATATACTAGTGTTCTAAGCATCCTCATTACATGATTTAAGGTCTTAGTCCATGGACAAATTAAATTAGACTTACTATCCAAAATACATAAAAAACATGCACATAAACACGACAACTCATAAACATAAATGTAGATTTCACAATAGTTGAGAAACATAATTGTAAGCATCATAGTCACAATCTTTTGGAGACAACGTAATTGAGTTGTGTACCCAAGCGGTGTAGAGCAACTTCTACACCCCCAATTCCAAGTTGAATACATCTATTGGAGGACCTTGTATTCATGAGGAACAAATGTAGTCAACTTGGAATTGGAGGTGCAAGAGTTGCTCTCCACCATCTGGGTATACAACTCATTTACGTTGTCTCCAAAAAATTGTGACCATGATGCCTACAATTATGTTTCTTAGCTGTTGTGTCCCAAGACTCCTTATGACCCTTTAGGACCATTTACGATCCCTAAGAATACATCTTAGAGGTCTTAAAATATTGTAAAGGGTCATAAGAGGCTCCTAGGAGGGGCCAGATGAGCTTCCACCTTCACGTGGTTGGCCCTATTAAGTAGATAATGTTTAACTATTCTTGAAACAAAGAGAAACTCAATAATTTAAGGTCTCAATCCATCGAGATGCTGAAAAAATGATAGGAATCAATGATGGAGTGTTTTTAGATTTTGAGAAGATGTATATGGAGTGGAGGCTAGATTGAGTACCAGTGCAGAGTGTTAATAATTAGAGCCTTTCGTCCAAGATCAAACTGATCAAATAAATACCCTTGTTCGATTTATAATAATAAGGAGATTATTATTTCATTTATATATATATATATATGTGTTGGTTGAATTAGTTAAGGGCCCAAGGTCAGCCTCTTGGCTTTAACATTAAATATATTTAATAAGACTAGGTCAGCCCTCTTGAATATAATTCAATTCATATATATATGGTGTTAGATTCTAGGGAGAGAAGCACCAAAAACATAACATGCTTCCCTCCCCCAAAACCTTGATTCTTTGCCTTAAGAAAACTTAGATCATCATATATTGGTGTGAAAGATAAGCAGCTTCAGCTAATAGATAAGAACAAGTCTGAACATGAATAAAGATCAGATTATGATCTTATCCATACAACCAGCAATTATTGGCAATGTTAACTGTGAGTTGATTAGGGCTGGAAGCCTCTGTTAGGATTGGACTCTTCCTCAATACACTAACACTAAGGTACTAATCAAGTTCTCCTCAACACCTTTGTTAGTACAATTGGAGGCATATAGACTAGAGTATACTTGGTTGATATTCGGGTATCTTCTATCCCTTCTTGTTTACTTTATTCTATGTTTAGCTATGTTAGATCTCTATAGTTTATTCATTCTAGAGTAGAATCTAAAATATATCAACAACAGATGATGATTCAGTAACCTACATCTAGAAAACCTTCATAGTTATCCCTTCTTTGGCCTCCACTTTTTCTTCTTCTCAAAAAAGGTTATCTAGAAACTTTGGAGCCTGCCGATTCTTGCCGTACACAACCTATGCATGTTGATGACAATGAGGACGTGCATCATAGTAATACAAGTAAACAACTTAAATTGATTGGTGTAGTAATACAAATTTAATTGCAATTGGTGTTTGGATTAATGTAATAATTTGTATTGCAGTTGTAGAGAGTGTAAAGACCGTTGTTAATGAGCAGGTTGAGGTTGAGGCTGAGGCTAGACAAACTGACCTCAATGTTGATGATGTGACTAGATCAGGTAAAAAGCTATATGATTGTGAATGTTTTCAATGCCTTTATTACCAATGAATCACCGCCTGCCATTAATGAATATTAATGAACACTTACACCATGAAGAAGACAAATGATTGAACAAAAAGAGAGGACCAACTGAACCATCTTGTGGTCAGTCTATATCACATTGAGAAACAATTTCAAGACTTGAGAATCAAAACAATCAAAAGTTTCTTCAAGACCATGAATGATCAACAAAATTCTATCAAAAAACAAAACACTAATCTATGTTATCATTAAGCTATAAAATATGTCTTTAAAGTTTAGAAGCATCACAAAAACTTTCAAGAAACATAGTACTATCCAAAATATGTCTTTAAAGTTTATTTCTAATGATTATGATGATGTTGATGTTGATGTTGATGTTGATGTCTATAATTTATTTCACTTACTGATGCTTGCCTAGATTGAATTTTGAATTGTCGGGTTGGAGAATGCTTTCAAAGTTTAGGGTCTATTCCACATGATACTCTTAGTTACAGCTCAAATGCAACTCAACATATTTTTGATGCTGGGAAACCCACTGCAGAAACTCATCCACAGGTAAAATTTAATGTTGTGAATCTCGGCATTGTTAATGTTATTATTTTTCCTCACGTTTCATATTTTTGAAAATGTTTCTTGGCACTATCTTCTTTTTCAATTCCTATATTTGTAGCTTTTTAGATCATTAACTTAAGCATTACATGTCTTTGTTCAAAGTTTATTCTAACACTATATTATATCTTATTCTTATTACAATGTTCTTTGTTGTGGGGTAGGAAGTCAATCTTCATTGTCTTCATTGTGGGGGACGGTGAAGATTTATCTGACAAATAGTAGGTCTTCTTTAGTATCTTATAATAACATGCTAAACTATTAAAGGTGTTATGGGCATTTAATCTAAAATTACTAATAGATTAAGCATATTATTACTATGCTTAATGTTCCATTTAAATGCATTTAACACAAAAAAACAAATTTACAAAACTAAACTAGTGGCATGTTTACAACAAAGATGTGTTGAGGAGTTTGCTCCTTGTTTAATGTTAACTGTTCTTGCACAATCCACTCATACAATAGTGAAATTCTATGTCAAAGGGATGGTTGATAGTGTCCCTTGAGGGAAGGGGGATTGTGAAAGACTTGTTATAATTTTATTGTGTATTTCCAATATGTTTGGATACAGGGCAGACTAGGAGAATGAAGGATCATTCACCAATTGCATGATAACCCAGTTTTGAAGGGTCACTGGTTGAGGGGACAGTCAAGGTCCGGATGATTGGTCCATTGGAGGACCCTATTTATTTTTATTAATTTCTATTCAAACTGGATGCATGGATTTCTTGTGAATTATCGACTGTTATGTATCCTACAACTACATTTGTAAATCTGCATATACTTCTCTAGGGTTGTAAGCCACTTAGAGATCAAAATAGAGAAACTAAATCAGAATCATTCTTTGTCCTATTTCCTTTTAACAAAGTCTCAACTATGAATGATAAAATACATTTTATGCCATAAGCTATCAATACAAATGACACCTAGCTAGAAGCTCACGGGCTGTCCATTTGATAACCACAATCAACATTTCAAAAAAATGGATATCCTTGAGCACAAGCACCAATAACATCAAATAATGGAGTTAAAAAATAGGCTAGGGCACGACACCAGTAGAATGTGATCATTTCAGTGACAACAATATACAATGGTGTCATTAAACATATATGTCAGTAATATCAACAAACGTGAATCCAAACATTTGAAAACCAATGACATGTTTACAGCAAAGGTCTAATAGAACTCCCAACAATTCTTAAACATACTTTATCTGATATGGTGAATTTTTAAACAACTAAGGTTGGAGTAGACATAGTTATCACACATTTTTTTTGTGTGGTAAAAGGAAAATTTGGCTAGGTCAAATCTTCCTTCGTGCTAGCAATCTACAGAATTAGACCTTTATTAACAATTAATCATATTAGATAACTAGTATGTTTAAGAATTGTTGGGACTAGTCCTTTGGCATGTATTAAATAGAATATATAGAATTTTCAGCATATTATTATCATTCTATTTCTTTGTTGTAAACATGCCATTGGTTCAGTTTTGTAACTTCACTATTGTATGAGTGGATTGTGCATGAACAATTAACATTAAACAAGGAGAAAAATCCTCAACACATCTTGGAAACTCCATTCACTTCTACCAAGAATAAAGCATTTAATCCATTCAACATTACATATAATCATTAGACAGTTACATTTTTTGACTGTGTAGAGGAACAGTCACGACCAAAATGACAAAAATTACTTTCACCCTTGCACAATCTATTCCAGACTTTAAGTAAAATGAGCAATATGCTATATCAAATCATTTATATTCATAGTAACCATTCAAAGGATCATTTTGTCAATGAACCTGTTGGGAGTTCCCTTTGATCTTCAACTTGTAGATTTATACTTTGATGGATAATTTTAATATAATGCTTGACTCTATCACCACTACAAAGTCTACAAGGAAGAGGGCCAATTAACAAGGATCAAAAGAGATCCTCCTACACTTTGAGCCTTAATGCTCAGGCAGGTGTACCCTTGATTCTCTTTTTGAAAGGAATTACTAAATATTATACCAATATACTCTTTACTAACTAATTTAAGGATTTGATCATTTAAATTTGTGTGTGTGTGGTTGATGACAATGAAATGCCTCCAGAGGATGGACTAGTGCCTTAACCTAGGGGAAAGAGTCACCCAATTACATATATCAATTGAAGATCTTAAATCAAACACTCCTGGGCTTAGGATAAGTGCTTTGCCTATTACCCCTCTCCCTTAAACACAAGGACATCAAATTATTACCTAGTTGTAAACTCACTAAACTCACCTAAAAGACTTTAATCCTAACTTTGTTAGGAACTTAGAGATGACTTCACAATACTCTTTGTTTACCATATGCTAATAAAATTTGTGACACTAACATATATGAGCTCAGAACCAAAATAAGAAGACACACAAATGCAAGATTGGAACTCAAAAGTATTCTCATTAACATATTCAGGATCAATAAACAATCAGAGCAACACCAAGATAGGAAGAAAACCCAAAATCCAACTCCTCTTTCAATGTAATACCATCAACAACCAAGCATAAAAAGAAAGTTTTGGAACCTACACTAAGTCAAAAATTCTACAGTATATACCACCACTAGTCACCTTGGAATCCTCAAAAGAGATGCATCAAGCTTCGAGTGACTAGGGTTAGGGTTTCAACCACCCAACCAACTAGAAATGGTCACAAGTTTAAAAGCAAGAGATGAAAACCAGTCAGCCATGCCTGAGAAAGATTTGCACTTATGATAGATCTCTAGGAAAGTATTGCAAATCATGAAAATTTGAATTTGTCAACCTGTTTGGCCACCTACAACATGCCTTGAGCACAAAACCACATAGTACATACCCCTACAGATGATCATGGCACACCCTGGACCACACTACAATAGCAAGCGCCACCAAACAAATGAAATCTAGCCATGAAAACATTCAAAGCAATTAAAACTAGTCCTTTATGTCACTGAAAACCCTTAGAAAATTCAAATTTGAATTACAATGGTCACATTCATGGTGCCTACAGCAAATCAGTAGTCAAAATTTGAATCTCGATCAAATTTAAGTCCTGATCATCTGATCTCTCTTTTTTCATGATCCTTATGATTTTTCACTTAATAAGACGCTAGCCAAACTTAGTGAATTGGTGACTGAAGGATACCTCCAAGTTGTAGAATACTTTACGTCTCCACCAAATAGTTTAGCGATTACGCGAATGCTTGTTTGCTAAACTGCTAAAACATTTAGAGAACTACCATCTTTCTTTGTGAATGAGTGAACCCATTGAAATCCATTGGAGCCACTAAACACTTTTTTCTAGACTATTAAGACTTTTGATAACCTTGTGCTCACATGAAAACCTACCACATGTCACCACATCATTCACTACAATCGCTCGGTCATCATTGACAAAGGACCCACCGCAAAGCTTGCCCCTTTAGTGAAGATCAACGACTGTCGCCACACCGTTGACTTATCCATTGTGCAACTTTGATCAATGGTATCATGACAACTATTAGATCCTGTAGTGTATTAACTCCTCTAAGACCAGTGGACCCACTGACAAGTCCAACTCATCACACCTGGACCAATGAGAACATGCTCAAGTTAGAACCTCCTACTAGAGGACCCACCCTTGTCAGCCATCTAAGAAAAGTAAGATCGACGGCCAGTGTAAGATCTCAAACCTCTGACATATCTCATGAGAACTTATGCCCATTGTTGATCCTCTACAGATGTCAGGACCCTCTGACAAGCTGAAAACTAGGTCCCACTGACAACTGCCAACACACTAAATCATGGACCAGTAAAAAATTGCCAATTGTGCCTACGTGTTACTTTGGACCCACTTTTATCTTTGACATGAACACTTAGAGTATCAAATGAATGGCACAAGATCTGAAGGCCTCAAAAGATTCTATGTGCTTACATGCCAGTCATCAATCTAGAATCTTAGCCGATACCACAAAGCATGACCCATCGTGCTGCATAAGATACTCCAATGAATTAGGGACTGCCATGTCATAGAATCTGGCAGATGGATATACAATTTCTTCATTCATTTTGACAACCCTACCATGTCACTATTTCCTTCAGCCAATAGGGAGATGCCATGTGTGCTTACCTGGTAGTGGACCCATCTGTAGAGAAAGGCAAAGTCATGAAAGAGAATCAGTGGTCATCACAAAAGTGCAAGCTGTTAGATGTAGATATTGTCAGAGCCGAGCCCAGGAAACACATAAGCCAAAACATTAGAAAGAATTAAAACACAGGACTTAGGCTTTTGGGAAAAATCAAGCGTTGAGGACTATAGGAAAATTAAAGGCCACCAGGGGTAGAAACTTAGGAAAAATTAAAAGGGACCTCACCGGACATGAAAACCTAACTGCTGAATAGCTTAAAGGACTTTAATTAGCACATTTAGAGTAGGATTTTAAGTCACCCAAAAAAGTAACATGAAAATCAGAACAAGGCCAGGGTAAAACAAAGGGTTTTAAATGTAATGGCTAGTTTTTTGAATATTCTACTTAGGGCTTTAGCTAGAGACATGAAAAATGATACAGAGACTAGGGGAAAGATAATGAAGCTATAAAATTTTTTGCATGTGCTAACATAACCCTCTGACTTTACCCCTATGATAGAGAAAGGAAACCTCAAAATAGAGAAAGGAAACTTAGTAAAACTAGTCTATGCTACTATTTGTGAGGGTAAAGTCATTATAAGTGCCTCTCAAACCTCTCCAAACATGTAATATTATCTTTAAATACTTTATTGATCTCTTCTAAACATTAACCAAATCAAATCTACATTTGAATCCACACACAATAACCCCAAAATGAAGGGTTTTGTATCCTTTAATGAATCTCTATCAATGGTAACGCATGGACAGTCAAACCAGTAGTCTCCAAAGAATTCAATAAGTGACTGGATTGTATTTAATACATGCCAAAGGACCAGTTGTATGAAATTGTCAATCACATAGCATTTCACTATTGTATGAGTGGATTGTACAGGAACAGTTAACATTAAACAAGGAGAAAACTCCTCAACACATCTTGGAAACCATTGAATTCAATAATAAATGAAACCTAACACCAACACTATTCCTTCCATTCACTTCTACCAAGAATAAAGCATTTAATCCATTCAACATTACATATAATCATTAGATAGTTACATTTCTTGACTGTGTACTAGAGGAACAGTCACGACCAAAATGATCCAAACATTTGAAAATAGTGAATCGATATCCTTGAGCACAAGCACCAATAACATCAAATAATGGAGATAAAGCACAGGCTAGGGCATGACACCAATAGAATGTGGTCATTTCAGAGAGCATTCATGATCAAATAAAATGCAATGCATTTGAAATTTGTGGCCGAATATGATGCCAGAGGCTCAAAAGATGAAGAAATCACATATGAAGAACATGCCATTGGTTCAGTTTTGTAAATTTGTTTCTTGTGTAATTAGTAATTGATAGATTAAATGCAGATAACACCTTTACCAGTTTAATTAGCATGTTATTATCATATCAGATAAATTATGTTTAAGAATTGTTGGGACTGGTCCTTTTGCATGTATTAAACATAATAGAATTTTCAACATATTATTATCAATCTATTTCTTTTTTCTAAACATGCCATTGGTTCAGTTTTGTAGATTTGTTTTTTGTGTTAAATGCATTTTTCATGAGGAGGGGTCTTGTTCTAAGGAGATTGATGAAGATTGTTCACCTCAAAAACCAATTCATAAGGTACTAATCCATGTTTCCTATTTGCTTATATTTTTGGTTTGGTAAATCTCCTTATAAGTTTCATGTCCTTTCTTTTGATTACTGTGGATGAGATATATATCTTACATTTAACATTCAACTTCTTTACATTTTAGAACATGTAGTGTATTTTTTGAGGATTTTACCAAATCAACTTTTAACATAAACCAAAAACACCAAACTGATGTCTTGCCCTTGCAACATGACAAAATATTTGCATTTGACCAATAACTGCAAACAATTCAATGATAAATCCACATACCTGTATCTTTGTAAAATACCTAGAACATCAAAAAGATGGCTAAGTGGCTGCCGACATGATTTTTATCTACTGAATATGGGAAAAAAAACACCAAAAGGAATCGAATAGAAAACATGACTAGTCATTTTAGAGAGCATTTATGATCAAATAAAATGCAATGCCTTCTCTCACTCTCAATCAGCTTTTAACCGCTTGTTTTCTCCCACTCCTTTTCTCTACAATTGAAATAAAAATGATTTGGCCATTTCAAAATAGTGAATCAATATCCTTGAGCACAAGCACCAATAACATCAACTATTTTGATCTGTGGGTACCCTAATGTTGGCAAGAATTCTTTTATTAATAAGATTACTCTGCAAGCTTGAAGAAGCGATATATTTTAGTAAATGAAGAGTGGAAAGATGATAATGTTCTTGAGATCATGGATGGACACAATGTTGCAGACAAAATGGGAAGACATCTTTCGATCCTGGCCCTGGATCCTTTGATAATTGGGGTAGGATCGAGACCCAGGCTTAAAAGATGTCTTCCTTTTTGTTGTGGAATATAGGCTCTGTTGTTGCAACAATGAAAAACTATGATGTACATATCACAACAACTAAGAAACATAAATGTAGGCATCATGGTCACAATTTTTTGGAGACACAACATAATTGAGTGCTATTCCTAGATGATGTAAAGCAACCACTACTTTGCATCATCTCAAAAAACCACTCAATTATGTTGCATCTCTAAAAAATTGTGACCATGATGCCTACATTTATGTTTCTTAGCTGTTGTGTCCTAGAACCCCTTATGACCCTTTACAACCATTTACGATCCCTAAGAATACATCTTAGAGGTCTTAAAATGTCATAAAGGGTCATAAGAGGCTCCTAGGAGGGGCTAGGTGAGCTTCCACCTTCATGTGGTTGGCCCTGTTAAGTAGAGAATGTTAAACTATTCTCGAAACAAAGAGAAGCTCAATAATTTAAGGTCTCAGTCCACGGAGATGATGAAAAAATGATGAGAATCAATGATGGAGAGTTTTTAGATTCTGAGAAGATGTATATGGAGTGGAGGCCAGATTGAGTACCAGTGCAAAGATGATGATTCAGTAACCTACATCTATAAAACCTTCACAATTATCCCTTCTTTGGCCTCCACTCATTCCTTTTCTCAAAAATGGTTATCTAGAAACTTTGGATAGTGTTTTCTCATCCATGAATGAAATGTGCTAGTGATCGTATAAAATTAATTTAGGCCTCTAGTATTGATGAGACGTACACATGTAAAATGTTTTTGCTAGACTGTGATCAATTTATGCAATGTACATAAATGCAAGGCGGTGATTATTCTCAATGATCAACAAGTAGCTAGGACTAAAGATAACATAGTTCAAGAGACCATCATAGGTTGTCTCATTCTTCGGTCTATATTATTGACATAATGTTTTACCTTTCATTAGCTCATCAAATCTACGGATTTGAAAGAATTTAATATAATATTTTCATGACAACATATATTATTTAAGTTGATGTTGCACAAATTTATCTACTTGATGCACTTGTATACTATGAAGACAATGATAAAGAAGCATCTCCTCCCATGGCAATGCTTCTTTATCGCCATCCTCATAGTCTACAAGTGCACAAAGTAGATAAATTTGTGCAATGTCAACTTAAATAATATACCTTGTCATGAAAATATTCTATTAAATTCTTTCAAATCCCTATATTTGATGAGCTAATGAAAGGTAAAACATTATGTCAATAATATAGACTAAAGAAAGAGACAACCTATGATGGTCTCTTGAGCTGTGTTAACTTTAATGTGCCTATCCATTGGTTTTTAGACACTTTAGCATTAGTTTCAATGGAAGCACTATGCATTCAACAGACAAAATGTCAGAAAAAATTAATTTATGACATTTCATGCAATAGTAATTCTATACATTTGACAGGGAAACCTATCAAAGAATAGTGCAGAACTGTCACTATTCCGATAGTTTAAGTGTCGTAAAGAGAACATATTTGAAAAATTTTTTGACAATGAGGCCATATCACTTATAGGTAGATCTGTTGGAATATGATGCTAACTGTCAGGATTCCAACAGTTATACTATTGAAAATAATATGGTTTGATAGTCAATTTTGACAGAGATTGTATACTTACAATAGGTCTTGTTATCAAAATTCTGATGGATGAACGATAGGAAATGTCATTTTGAAGCTGTTGTCATTTGCAACTTTCTGACATGAGATGGTGTTGGTAAACTGACAGGTAGGTCTTCTGTCACAATTTTCTATGCAAAAATGGTGACGGACTCATGTGTCAAAATTTTGACAAATGACCATTGCAAATCTGACAAATGGCCATCAAAATTTGGCCCCAAATGTAGTAGTGCATGAAATTTGGTTAGCTTTACAATCTACTTTTGAAGGTGATGAAAATGCAAAGAAAGTTAGATTACATAATTGGATATGTGAATTTGATGATATAAGAATGATGGAAGATGAATCTATTAGAAGCTATATTGGTGGAATGTCAGAAATCATTGCAAGTATAAAATCCTATGAAGGAATCAAGACAGAGAATGAAGTGATATGGAAAATTCTAAAGACATTGACTCCTTCATTTAAGAATAAAATGTAGATGATTGAGAAAGTTATACCTTGTACTATGAATTTCACAAGAGAAACTCTTCTTGGAAGATTAGAAGTAGCAGAGATAAACTTGAGACAATCAGTAGATCTACCTAGAATGGAGACAATATTCAACGCACTGATTATTTTCTCTACTTTGTCAAGAAGCTTGAGTTTGAGTGGAGATTATGCTAGTAGAAATAGATCCAAGAATGAAGAATACATGAATATTAAGGAATGAATTGTTTTTCTTGTGAAAAGAGAACTAGACAATAAGAAAAATTTTAAATGTTAGACTTGTCAAGAATATGGTCATTTTGCATCTAAATGTCCTATTAGACTAAAGAAGTATAGAAAGAAATTTAAACCTAGAAGATCTAAAGAATGTTATTATGCCAATGATGAAGAACTTGAAGCTGGTATGGAGAAATATCTAAGTGAAAGTGATAATGAGAATGATGATATAGGATTTATAGCAATAAAAGAAGAAAATACTGAAACAAAAGTTAAGGAAGAAAAAGCCTTAGTTTCCCAAGTGGAAAAGAAATATAATTGGATTATAGATAGTGGTTGTTCACATCATATGACTAGAGACATGAAGAAATTCATAAAGTTTAACAATTATGATGGAGGAATTGTTAGAGTTTGAAACAATGCACCTTGTTTGATAAAAGGTATAGGATCTATTACTCTTGATGGAAAGACTAATAGTGATGATGTTTACTTTGTGGATGGATTGAAACATAATCTTTTGAGTGTTGGACATCTAGTTGATAAGGGATCTCAAGTTTGGTTTACTGAGAAAACTTGTGTAATCAAAGAAAAAGATGGTAATTTGATTAGTAATAGATCAAGAACTAGAGGTAATGTATTTTAGTTGAATCTTACTAAGATGACATGCTTGATTATTAAGATTGATGATAACTGGTTATGGCACAGAGGATTTTTATCATGTAAAATTTGATAATATTGTGAAAGTAAGTACTACACTTTTAGTGAGAGATATGCCTAATATTATGAAACCTACTAACATGATTTGCAAGGAATGTGTGATGGCTCAGTAGAAGAGAAGCTCATTTTCCAGCAAAAAGTTTACTATAGCAGGTAAGTTGGAAATTGTTCATACAGATTTGAGTGGTCCCAAAAGGACTAGAGGATTCTATGGAGAAAGATATTTTATGATTCTTGTTGATGACTTTACAAGAATGATGTGGATTGCATTTCTTAAAGAAAAGTCTGAAGCATTTGATAAGTTTAGAGTAATTAAGAACAAAGTTGAGAATGAATCTAGAATGAAGATTAAATTTTTGAGATCAGATAGAGGTGGAGAATTTACTTCAAAATAATTTAACACTTTTTATGAAGTGAATGGTGCAACATTACATGATGTGATCTTGGATATAAGATCACAACATCTTCCTATACTCTCATTAGTCTTCGTACATTCTAAAACATCTATATAGTGTCGGTACACTATCGTAATCAACTTGTATGCTTCACAGAAACATATGTGGACATCAATGACAAACCAAAAATGAAAATAGTATGAATACCCATTCAGTAACATAGTGATTAAACATATTAAATGTATCAATCACTACCCCATGCATTAGAAATATCCAACAATCTCCCCCTTTGGCATTGATGTCAACATATGGTAAAATCCTGTTAGGAATATTGCCAAGAGATAACTAAGAGGGGGGGGCATGAATCATTTATCTATAAGATTCAATTATTTATCCAATTTAGTACATAAGAACATTAAGCACATACACAAAAATATGACACTTAACATAACACCATAATTTTGGTTACAGGGAAACCCAAATAGGTAAAAACCTTGGTGGAAATTAGCACCCACTATAAACTACACTAGAGTATAATGATCCATGTTAGAAGATCTTACAACCCTGTTAGGAGTTTATCTTTACAATTAATGAAGTACACTAACTTGGTCAAATATTAGACCCTTTTAGGATTCTTTTACAAATAACCTTGGTAAAGGTGAGGACACGTTGTCTGGGATCACAGTGCTCAAATAGTGAAGGTTGCAACCTTTTGCACAACATATACACAATATATCTAGATCTTGGTGAGCTATGAATTAGACCTGCTATCTTGATCAATTCCAATGGATAGCATACATTATTTTCTTCTTCACATAGATCTTCAATTGATGATTGATGTATCTTTACTGGCTCAATACATTTGCACATTCTTTCTTTGCTACTCTTAACTAATTCTTAGTGAACACAACTGACCAGCTATAAGTAGCCTATTACAAAAGATATAATCAAGTTGACCTATTAGAACCTTCTTGAAATCATATTAATAAAAACAATACACTCTTCAACAACATCTTTAATTACTATACTAAGCACGCAACACAAATAGGACCGCACAACCCAATATAACTAGACGCATCACTTCACACTATCGGCTCCACCAAATTAATTGAAACTTTACTCTCAAGCTGAAATATGTTATGTGCTCTTAACCAAATAATCTTAGCTCATAACCAAACATGAAACCAAACATGTATACCATAATGATAAGCACAACTACATAAACAATATAAACACTGTCGGCTCCACCAAATAATCTTCTGAAACTATAACTAGCAAATAGAAACATCATAACTCAATGTTAACTACACAACTAAATTTGAATCTATGAACATAGCTTTACTATTATGTCTACAAAAAAAAAGCATTCAAGGCTCCATCATAACCATACTATGAATTACATACAGAACTTTTCTTGCAACACTGTTAGGAACACTACTATTACAAACAACTGCACAACTGTCTATACTCAAAATAACCTTTGTGTCTATGATATTTTTCTAGTAACATATCCATACAATAAATTCTCAAGGCTCTCTACATAGAACTACAATTCATGCTTCTTACCATATGTTTTCATCAATGAAAAACATACAATCAACATAGGCTTGTTGGAAAATCTCCAATAATCTCCTACTTTGGCATTGATGGAAACATATGAAATGAAAAACACCATCAATCCAAAACTACAATAACATTCTCCATTTTGTCAACAACATACTCACCCAAAAATGATTTCTCCATCTACTACTATATCTTCTTACTGTATACTCCCCCTTTACTAGAACTATTTGTTTTTCATGACTATATACTCCCTCTTCGACATCAATAGAAATGGGTGCTAAAAAAAAATAAGAACAGGTACTACTCCTAAAGTAGATTAGTGCACCATTATTTAGTCACTAAGGACTGATGCACTGCTACAAATTCTAACAAAATCCAAGGAAGGGAATTACTCCTAGCTTCCCCTGAGATACTCAAATGTATCCTTTGGCAATGGCTTTTTGAATATGTCTGCTAACTGTTCTTTAGTACTCACATAATCCAACTTTACTTCTTTTTCTGCAACTTTCTTTCTTAGAAAATGATATTTTTGTTAATGTGATTTAGAACAATAGAGAGGGGGGGTGAATCAATTTTTCTTAGGTCCTAATGTATAAAAAAATCTCATAAACTTATCCTTCAATCAGATCCAAAACCAAAACAAACTTGGTCATCACTAATTCAATAATAGAAACATCTAACAATGCAGTTCACTACCTAGTTGTAACTTAACTTGTAAAATATAGCAATGTTCAGATCTAAACATTCACACAAGTATAAACACTAGGTTTTATAGTGGAAACCCAATTTGGGAAAAACCACTTTGTAACATGCTACTATTATTTTCACTCTTCTAAAGTGAGCTTGGTAAAAAGCCAACCCTGTCAAAGGTTACAATACATGCTGTCAAATGTGACCCGGTTAAAGGATTTCAATCACCTTGTTAAAAGTGAGCCTAGTCATAGGACTTACATACACTCCATTAGAATGCAACCTTGTTCAAAGGATTTAACATATGATCATTAGGTCAACCTCTATTAAAAGGATTTTTACTGTTGCAATGGTTAGAAAGTAGTAGTAGTATTATCTAAAAAATATACAACTCACTTTGCAAATATCAGATCTGATTCCATACACTAATGCTAGTTTACTAAATTTAAAACTTTTCCATTTCCATCTCTGATCTACTCAAAAAATTTCTTCAAGCAATCACCACCATTCTCCTTTAGCCTTTTCTACTTATTCAGTCAATAAAACTTTCCTCTTCTAGCATTCTCTGTTCACCATGTGCATACATATCACAATGTTTAGGTTCCCTTATATTTTCCTCAATTAGGTTAACTCATCTTTTTATGCTCAATCTCATTCGTAGATCTTAGGGTTAGGTCAGATTCATTGAATCTACCCACTTTATGTTCTTTGGCTCCTTTTCTAGAATCATCTCAAATCTCTTAAAGATTTACAATAAAACATTTTACAGTGTATTAAATACTTCCAAACAATCAATAAATAAAGTCAACATGTTTTACATTATCTAAGAATTCAACAATGTGGGCTCCAAAATAGAATTATCTTCAAATATAAAATTGTTGATGCTCAGTCAATACTATGATTGTTCACTCAGTCTTCAAGTAGATCACTCGGTCAATACTAAAACTATCTCCTCGACTTGCACTATCATCCTTGGCAATTTACTGATGCTCAGTCAACACTATAATTTTCTTGGCATATACTACTCACTCGACACTAACATTACTCGGCTTAAACATGATTTTTCCATTCTTTGCTCGGTTAAGCCTACTAGTTTAGTCTTCAGTCTTACTAAGATAAACAATACATTATCTCATCATAGTGCAACATAGTCAAGTACACTTTGTAGTATCAAGATAACTCAACCTTTCCTTAGGTGCTATTGTTACCAACCTTGCTTAGCCCTCTTAGCAACACTCAAATAGATATAGTACTTTCCTAAGTAGCAATAGTCTTACCAATTAAGGTTTGACATAAATGATAATACAACACTTGTTTCAATTCAGTTTCCAACAATCTCCCTATTTGGCATTGATGGAAACACCATATGATATCACCTGAATAACACATGGATTACCAACCAATCCAAAATCTTATTTTTCCATCAGAAACTTATTTATAATATCCTTAGTTTCATTCTGATTTACAATCAGAAGTATTTAGATCTCCCTATATCCTAATTTTAAATTTTAGTTCATCATCCTCTTTTCTTTTAGTTCCATCAGCTCATCAACTTTTAGTTTTTAGTATCATGTGTTATCATATCTCAATATCTCATGTGTTATCATATTAGTACATTCTCCCTCTTTGAAAAAAATGCCAAAGAAGCAACCAAAACTTATATCCATCAGATGTAGATAATATCTGTGTAGCTCTGTGTTTCTCCCTCTATCATCTTGCTTATGACTGATTTCTTATCTTTGCTTCTCTTCACAACTCTAGGCTAGCCCTAAAGTGTGACAATCTTCTACACCAATTTGTCAAATGTTCTGCTATAGCACATTTGATGCAATGCTCCTAGCTTGTCTAGGCAGCCTCAGTTAGGGGAAGAACCCCTAATTAACTTCTCAAATACTCATGAGCTTCTTTGGGTAAAGCTTTATTGAATATGTCTGCTAGTTGTTCTTTTGTATTCACATATTCCATTCAGACATCTTTGTCTTGTACTAATTCTCTCAAATAGTGATACTTGATTGCAATGTGTTTGGTCTTAGTGTGCATCATTGGATTCTTAGAAATATTGATAGCACTTGTGTTGTCACAAAAAATAACAAGTTCAATGATTTCTTCTTTCATGCCTATCAACAATTGTTTTATCCATACCAAGTTTGACCAGCTCACTATAGCAGCAACATACTCAACCTTGGCAATAGATTGGGAAATGCAATTTTGTTTCTTGCTTGTCCATGAGCCTAATCTTTGTCCTAGAAAGAAAGCTCCACCACTTGTACTCTTTCTATTATCTACATGTCCTACCCAATCAGCATTTGTATAAACTCAGAGTTCAAATTTGTCATCCTTCTTATAATATAGACCATAGTCAGTAGTTCCTTTCAAGTATCTCATAATTCTTTTCATGGCCATCATATGTGTTTCCTTAGGATTAGCAGAGAATCTTTCCACAATCCCAACAGCTAATGCAATATCTAGTCTATTGTGTACAACATACTACAATTTTCCAATCATAGATCTGTACAGAGTTTGATTCACTTCGGCAGCATCATCATTCTTAGATAACTTTTGTCAAGTAACCATAGGAGTTCCTACTAGTTTAGCATCTTCCATCCCAAAAGTTTTCATTATTTCATTAACATAATTAGACTGTGTAATGAAAATTCTATTCTTCCTCTGATATACTTGTAAACCAACAAAGAATTTGATCTCACCAAACATACTCATTTCAAATTCAGTTTGCATTTCGTTTGAGAAAATTTTGCATAATGCATCTTGTCCACCAAAAATAATGTCATCAACAAAATTTTTTTCCAACAAGATACCTTTACCTTCTTCATCCTTCATGTATAGATTGCTTATGTCATTTGTTCTTGAAAATCCAATCTGTATCAAGTAGTTATGAAACCTCTCATACCATGCTCTAGGTGCTTGCTTCAATCCATACAATGCTTTGTTCAGTTTGCACACCATCTGTCTTTTGTTTGGATCAATAAAACCTTCTGGTTGTTCTATGTAAACTTCTTCTTCTAATATACCATTCAAAAATGTAGACTTGACATCCATTTGATATACCTTGAAATCTTTATAAGCAGCATATGCAAGAAGAGTTCTTACTCCTTCCAATCTAGCTATAGGGGAAAATGTCTCCCCATAATCTATTCCTTCTTTTTGTGTGTAGCCTTTGCATACCAGCCTAGCTTTTTTCCTAGTGATTTCACCATTTTCATTCATCTTATTCTGAAATACCCACTTTGTTCCTATAACATTCTTGTTTTCAGGTCTCGGCACTAGAGTCCAAGTATCATTCTTCTCAATCTAGTCAATTTCTTCATTCATTGCTTATATCCAGTCTTCATTCTCCAATGCTTCTCTAGTTGTTTTCAGTTCAAATTCATATAGTAAACATGTTAGATCTATAGCCTTACTTCTGGTTTGGATTCCAGTATCTTTGTCTCCAATTATCTATTCAGGCTTATGGTGTCTTCTCACATATTTTTCCAAAATAGGTTCAGCTGTTCTCTCCTCTATTTCATCATGTTCTTCAATAAGATTTTCAGATTCAACTTCAGAATGCTCAGTAACCTCTTCCTGATACTCAACAACATTTCCTTGTAGCTTGGCATGTTCTTGTTCTTTCTTGACACTATTTTCCTAATGCTCGGTAGCTTCTGTCTGTTGCTCGACATTGCTTACCTGAGACTCAACATTAGGTGCAAGTTTTTTACTTGCCTCTTCCTCTTCTTCAATGTACACAAAAGATCTATAATCTTCTAGTTCTCTTTTACTGTCAGCTTCATTTCTTTTTGCATACTCATCAATTTTTACATTCACAATTTCCACAATTTTGTTAGTGTTAGAGTTCAAACACTTATATGCTTTACTTTTTGTGGAGTACCCTAGGAATATGCCTTCATCACTCTTAGCATCAAAATTTCCATTCCTAGTGTCTTTTAATATATAGCACTTACTTCCAAAGATTATAAAGTATTTAACACGTGGTGCATGTCCATGCCATAATTCATAAGGTGTCAGATTTGTACCTTTCTTGATCTATATTGGGTTAAGAGTGTAGACAGAAGTGCTTATAGCTTCTTTCCAATATCTCTATGCCACATTCTTTTCAATCATCAATGTCCTTGCACAATCCAAGATAGATTTGTTTCTCCTTTTTGCTATACCATTCTGTGGAGGTGTTCTAGGTGTAGACATCTATCTTTTAATTCCTCTATCATTGCAAAATAGATTAAATTCATTTCATGTAAATTCTCCACCTCAGTCAGATCTAAGACATTTTAGGTTCCTACCTATCTCCTTTTCAACCTTAGCCAAATACCACTTAAAATATTGAAAAGCTTCAGATTTTTCTTTTAAAAACATCACATGCACCATCCTAGTATGATCATCAACAAATAAGATAAAGTATCTAGCACCACAGTAACTTTGTACACCCATAGGTCCATAAAGGTTAGTATGAACCAAATCTAAAATATTTTCAGAAGTAAAGGATTTGCTCTTGAAACTTGACTTTGTCATTTTTCCTAACTGACATTCCTTGCACATCACATTCTTAGGTTTCTTCAATCTAGGTAGACCTCTTAGCTTTTTCTTATTACTTATCTCTACTAGATTGTTAAAGTTAACATGACATAGCCTTTTATGCCATAACCAAATATCATCAAGTTGTGCAATCAAACATGTTTCTTCAGATAGGTCAAGATAGAATAAATTACCTCTAGTCTGATTTCCACTTCCAATTAGTTCTCCACCAGCATTAAATATTTTAGCTTGCTTGTGATGAAATTCCACTTGGTAACCAATTTTGTTAAGTTGAGCAACACTTAGAAAATTGTAATTAAGACCTTCAACCCAATATGCATTTTCACAAGATATCTTATCAATTAGTTTAATCAAACCTTTTCCTCTAACAGGACATGGTGCATCATTACCAAATTTTACACTTTTATCTCTATAGTGATGTAAAGTCTCAAACTTATTTCTATCACCAGTCATGTGATGTGAACAACCACTATCAATAATCCATTTATCATTCTTGTTCACATAGGATATCAATGCAGTTTTCTCATCCTCATTAGATTCATCTTTCATTGCCACATAAATGACCTCAATTTCACAATCATCACTATTAATGTCAGTCTCTTTTTCAGCAATGTAACAAGATTTCTTACCTTTTCCCTTGTAGTCTATATTCCATCGGTAGCTTCTATCATATTTTTTATCTTTGTGTTTTCTTTTCCTTTCATCCTCTTTATCCTTCCTATCAGGACATCTAGCAGCTATATGACCAACTTTATTACATGCAAAACATATAATAGGGAGTTTACCTTTATACTTTCATTTTTCCCTTCTCAGTCTTCTAGCCATAAGAGCTTCTAGATCTTGTAGGTCTTCATCAGAAGTGTCACTGTCACTTTCACTATCACTTTCACTTTCACTTTCACTGATGCATCTTTCTTTTTCTTTCTTTGGCTTGTTCAGAACTAGCTATGAATTAAAAGCAGATTCAACATTTCCAATACTTCCAATAGTGAAATTATCATAATTAGAGAGTTCAAAAGTAGTCAGCTTACCAACCAAACTTTACAAAGTAAGCACATTAGTAGAGTTACATCTAGATTCCTGAATAGCTGAGATCTTAATAGAATATATAGGACGCAGGGTTCTTAATAATTTTCCTATTATAGTTTCATCATCAATAGTCCCATTAGCTCATCTAATAGCATTCACAACTTCATTTACTCTACTACAATATTGTGCAATGTTTTCACCTTCTGGCATTCTCATTTCATCAAACTTACCTCTAAGACTCTCGGCCTTTTCTTTTAGCACATTCAAGTCACCACCATAGATCCTTGCAAGAGTATCCCACATATCCTTTATAGTTGTGCAGTCCTTAATGTCCTCAAATTCAGGATAGCTTACTTAGGGCAGATGCAATTTCCAACATTGCTTGATTATGTTATTGCTTAGCTCTCATTTCTTTGGTAGTCAAAGGTGCAATAGGTGAGACATAGATGTTCTCAATATAGTACTTTGTAGAGTCACCAATACTAGCCAGATGCAGCTTCATCAAGCTTTTCCATACAGGGAAATTTTCTTTGTTTAGCTTCGGTACCTCCTTCTTATACATCCTTATCATTTTCTTCAAGCCCCTTTAAACTTGATATCTATCCACACTAATAATAAGCAACTTAGCTCTGATACCAATTGTTAATATGATTTAGAACAATAGAGAGGGTGGGTGAATCAGTTGTTCTCAGGTCTTGATGTATAAAAAAATCTCATAAAATTATCCTTCAATTAGATCCAAAACCAAAACAAACTCAGTCATCACTAATTCAATAATAGAAACATCTAACAATGTAGTTCACTACCTAGCTGTAACTTAACTTGTAAAATATAGCAATGTTCAGATCTAAACATTGACACAAGTATAAACACCAGGTTTTATAGTTAAAACCTAATTTTGGAAAAACCACTTTGTAACATGCTAATATTATTTTCACTCTTCTGAAGTGAGCTCCGTAAAAAGCCAACCCTGTCAAAGTTTACAATACACATTGTCAAATGTGACCTAGTTAAAGGATTTCAATCACCCTGTTAAAGGTGAGCCTAGTCATAGGACTTACATACATGCCATTAGAATGCAACCTTGTTCAAAGGATTTAACATATGACTGTTAGGTCAACCTCTGTTAAAAGGATTTTGACTATTACAATGGTTAGAAAGTAGCAGTAGTATTATCTGAAAAATATACAACTCACTTTGGAAATATCAAATCCAATTCCATACACTAATGCTGGTTTATTGACTTTGAAACTTTTCCATTTCCATCTCTGATCTTTTCGAAACTTTTCTTCAAGCAATCACCACCATTCTCCTTTAGCCTTTTCTACTTATTCAGTCAATAAAACTTTCCTCTTCCAGCATTCTCTGTTCACCATGTCCATACATATCACACTGTTCAGGTTCCTTTATATTTTTCTCAATTAGGTTAACTCATCTTTTTCCACTCAATCTCATTTGTAGATCATAGGGTTAGGTCAGACTCATTGAATCTACCCACTTTATGTTCTTCAACTCCTTTTCTAGAATAATCTCAAATCTCTTAAAGATTTACAATAAAACATTTTACAGTGTATTAAATGCTTCCAAACAATCAATAAATAAAGTCAACACATTTTACATAATCAAAGAATTCAACAATGTCAGCACCAAAATAGAATTCTCTTCAAATATGAAATTGCTGATGCTCGATCAATACTATGATTGTTCACTCGGTCTTCAAGTAGATCACTCGGTCAATACTAAAACTATCTCCTTGACTTGCACTATCTTCCTCAGCAATTTATTGGTGCTCGGTCAACACTATAATTTGCTTGGCATATACTACTCACTCGACACTAACATTACTCGGCTTAAACATGATTTTTCCCTTCTTTCTTCGGTTAAGCCTACCAGTTTAGTCTTCAGTCTTACTAAGATAAACAATACATTATCTCATCATAGTGTAACATAGTCAAGTACACTTTGTAGTATCAAGATAATTCAACCTTTCCTTAGGTGCTATTGTTACCAACCTTGCTTAGCCCTCTTAGCAACACTCAAATAGATATAGTACTTTCCTAAGTAGCAATAGTCTTACCAATTAAGGTTTGACATCAATGACAATACAACACTTGTTTCAATTCAGTTTCCAACAATTTTATCTCAATATATTTTTTGTTTGCATGCATCACATGGCTCTTTGACATGTTGATAGTGCTATTGTTGTCACAATGAATAACAATAAGATAATCAATTTGGGTTCTGAAATCCTTTATCATCTGCTTGATCCAAATAATTGTAGAACCATTTAATGCTACTGCTACATACTCTGCTTCTATTTTTTACTGAGAAATATAATTTTTCTTCTTTCTTGTCCAAGTAACTATTTTGTCTCCAAGAAATATTGATCCTCCTAAGGTGCTCTTTCTTTCATCAACACAACCTACCCAATTTGCATCTGTATACACATGAAGTTATACATTCTCCAATTTAGGATACCATAAACCATAGTCTATAGTTCCTTTCAAATATCTTAATATCCTCTTTACTGTCATAAGATGACTTTTTTTAGGTTCTGCTACTAATCTTCCAACAATACCTACTACATTAGAAATATCTAGTCTAGATTGAGTAAGATATATGAGTTTACCAATCATAGACTTATATAGAGTCTTGTCAACTACTGTTGAATTGTCATCTTTTGAAATTTTTCTTCCTATTATCATAGGGGTGCTTACTAGCTTCTAATCATCCATCTTCAACTTCTTTAATATTTCTTTCACATACTTAATCTAATTAATTAATATACCTTTATCTATCTGCTTCACATTTAATCCCAAAAGTACTTGATAGGTCCAATCATGCTCATTTCAAACTCACTCTGCATCTCTTTAGAAAAATCTGCACTAAGCTTTTCATTACTACCAAAAAAAATGTCATCAATAAAAATAGCTACTGATAATAATCCTGTAGGTGTCTCTCTTATGAATAAGTTACAATATTTTGCTCCTTTCTTGAATCCGATCTTTTTCAAGTAACCATCTAGTCTTTCATACCATGCTCTAGGGGCTTTCTTTAGTCCATAGAGAGCTTTCTTCGGTCTGCAAACCATATCAAATTTGTCTGATAATCTAAATCCTTCAAGCTGCTCTATGTAGACTTATTCCTTCAATTCTCCATTTAGGAATACTGACTTGACATCCATTTGATATACTTTAAAGTCTTTGAATGTTTCATAGGCTAGAAATAAATTTATAGGTTTTAATCTTCTTACAGGAGAAAATGTATCAGAGTAATCAATTCCTTCTCTTTGTGCATATCCTTTACATATTAGTCTAGCTTTGTTTCTTACCACTATACCATCTTCATTCATCTTGTTTCTAAATATCCACTTGGTTCCAATAACATTTTTATCACTAGGTATGGGGACCAATTCCCATGTATCATTCTTAACTATCTAATCTAACTCTACTTTCATTGCTTCATGCCAATATAAATCATTACATGCATCTTCAACACTTAAAGGTTCAATTTGTGAAAGTAAACATACCACTTCATTGACTGTTGAACTTTTTACTTTTGATCTTGTCATGAATTTGTTGTTTTGATCTCCAATGATATATCTTTTGAATGGTGTCTAGATGTGAATTTTGGAACATTGGGTGTGACTCTCTCATTTTTCTTTGGTTCTTCTTCACTTATTTCAGGTTCATTGATTAACACATCAATGGTGTCAAATATTTCTTCAACTTTTAATTCTCTACTGATAGGTCTATGTTCTTCTTCGATCATAGGTGCATAATCATGATATCTCTCTTGAATCATAAACTTTTCATCAATGTTTACATGTGCACTTTCAATTATCTTCTTCAATCTCAAGTTAAAACATCTATAAGCTTTTCTTTTAGTAGAGTAACCAAGAAAAATACCTTCATCGCTTCTTGCATCAGACTTACCAACACCATCATCTCTCTTGATGTAGCACTTTCTTCCAAAGCACCTAACATATTTTACTATAGGTAGATTCTCAAACCATAGCTCATAGGGTGTCTTGTCTGTGCCTGGCCTTAATTTAATTATGTTGATAGTATAGACTACAATATTCACTACTTCTCTCTAATAGGTGTGTGAAACTTTTCCTTCAATCATGATAGTGCACACTCTATCATGTATGATCCTATTTATCCCTTCTATAATTCCATTCTACTAAGGGGTTCTAGGTGCACTTAGTTGTCTCTTTATCCCATGTTCTTTTCAATACTCATAGAATTTGTTAGAGGTGAGCTCTCCTCCACTATCTGATCTAAGACATTTTATCTTTAATATAGACTCATTTTCAAATTTATCTTTGAATATTTCAAACTTCTCAAATGCTTTAGATTTATCTTTCAAGAATGCAACCCACATCATTCTAGAATAATCATCAACCAAGAAAATAATGTACCTTTCACCATAGGATGATCTTGTTTGAGTTGGTCCACATAGGTCTATATGTACCAAATCCAATTTGTTCTCTACTAAATTATGCTTGCTTCTGAATAAGTTCCTTACATGCTTTCCCATCACACATTCCCTACATATTGTATCAACTGGTCTTGCAATACTAGGGAGGTCTCTTAATTCTTTTACATTGCTTACTTTTACTATATTGTCAAAATTGATGTGACATAGTCTTTTGTGCCATTACAAACAGTCGTCAAATTTTGCAACAATATAAATTGCTTCTAAATTAAGCTGAAAAAAATTTCCTTTTTGTCTTTGAACCTAATGCAATCATTACTCCTCCTTTTTTATTAATGATGCACTTATTATCTTTGAATGAACCAACTGATATCCTTTGTCAAGTAACTGTCCAACACTTAGTAAGTTATGCTACAAACCATCAACATATAGAACATCATTATTTTTATTCTTTCCATCCAAAGTGATAGCTCCTCTACCTATGATAGGTTTGGGAGTGTTGTCTCCAAATCTAACCATGTCATCTTTGTACTTATCTAGATATACAAATCTATCTTTGTCTCCTATCATGTGATGTGAACAACTATTGTCAATGATCCAGTCTGTCCTAATGTCTTCTTGTGAAATCAATGCTTGCTCTTCTTTCTTTTCATCTTCAATATCCATATCATCAAACATTTTCTCCATATCTTCAATTGTAATAAATCTAATTTCATCTTCTGAAGAATCTTAATTTTTCACTCCGTCTTCAGTATAGTAACATTCTTTTGTATACTTGGGCTTGAATTTAGTTTTTCACTTCTTGACTCTAGTAAGACACTTAGATGAAAAATGACCAACCTTGTTGCATGAAAAACATTTAAATGGTAACTAACCTTCATATTTTCCTTTTCTTTCTTTCTTAACAATCATAGAAATGAATTCTTCTAGTTCTTTATCATCATCTTCATCATCAAAATTACCAAATGTGTTCAAGGATTTCTTACCATGGACCGAGGCTTTGAATGTTATTTCACTTTTAGGATCTATCTTCAATCTTGATATCTGAAATGCTCAAATCTTGTTGATTAAGGTCTCTCTCTTGAATTCCTTTGAAAAATACATACTCTCATCTAGGATGTTTATCTTTCTCTCATATTCTACTATCAAAGTAGTCATCAATTTATCCATTATGACTTCTTCCAAAAAATTTCCACCATTGTTTCTAATTCCTATAAATGCTTCATTAATTCTTTGATTGTAGTCTCTGATGTTTTCTTTAGGTAGCATCTCCAAATTATTGTATCTTTTCTTCCATGTCTTTCTGCACGTATTCTTGGCTTGGATATCTCCTTCAAACATGTCTTCTAGATACTTCCAAATTATGTATGCTCTATATTCTTTCTTGATCTCTAAAAATAGTCTGTCAAATAAGGTATTAATAAGGGCTTCTATGGAAATTACATTTTGAGTGAACATTTCTTTTTGTCTAGTGGTTGCATCTTCTTTGTAAAGGTTTTTTAGAGAGGGAACATGAACATCTCAAGTAGCTGCTTCAAAGATCTCAAAACTAGCACACTACAAATGTGTTATCATTTTGTTCTTCCAGTCTAGATAATTATCCCCATCAAACTAGGGACTTTCTTTTCTAAAGAATGTCATTTGGTCAACCTCAAGCTATTAAACTTTCTCTCCGAGGCACTTGGCTCTGATACCAATTTTTAGGAATAGTCCTTAGAGATAACTAAGAGGGGGGGGGAAGGGGGGTGACTCAGTTATCTATAAGATTCAATTCTTTATCCAATTTAGTATGGAAGAACATTAATCATATACACAAAAAGATAACACTTAACACAACACTAGAATTTTGGTTACAGTGAAACCCAAATAGGTAAAAACCCCAGTGATAATTAGCACCCACTATAAACTGAACTAGAGTATAATGATCCCTATTAGAAGATCTTAAAACCCTGTTAGGAGTTGATCTTTACAATACATGAAGTACAATGACCTTGTCAAAGATCAGACCCTATTGGGAGTCTTTACAAATAACCTTATTAAAGGTGAGGACACACTGTACAGAGTACACTGCTCAAATAGTTAAGGTTGCAACCTTCTGCACAGTAGATACACACTATATCTAGATCTTGGTGAACTATGAATTAGAACTCCTATCTTGATTAGTTCCAATGGATAGCATACACTGTCTACTTCTTCGCATAGATCTTCAACTGATGATTGATGTATCTTTACTAGCTCAATACATTCACACCTTCTTTCTCTTATACTCTTAATTAATTCTTAGCAGACATAACTGACTGGCTCTAAGTAGCCTACTACAAAAGATATAATCAAGTCAGCCTATTAGAACCTTCTTCAAATCATATTAATAAAAATAATACACTCTCCAACAATATCTTTAATGGCTATACTAAGCACAAAACACAAATAGGACTACGCAACCCAATATGAGTAGATGCATTTCTTCACAATGTGGGCTCCACCAAATTAATTGAAACTTTACTCTCAAGCTAAAATATAGTATGCACTCTTAACAAAAAAATCTTAGCCTATAACCAAACATGAAACCAAACACAAATACCATAATGATAAGTGCAAATGTAGAAACAATATAAACACTGTCAGCTCCACCAAATAATCTCCTAAAACTATAATTGGCAAATAGAAACATCATAACTCAATGTTAATTGTACAAATAACTCTACATATATGAACATATCTTTACTATTATATCTACAACAAAAAAATAAAGGTGTAAGGCTCCATCACAACCATACTATGAATTTTATACAGAACTCTACTTGCAACACTATCAGGAACACTATTGTTACACACAACTGCACAACTGTCTATACTCATAATCAACCTTTGCATCTATAATATTATGATGATAACATAGCCATAAAACATATGCTCAAGGCTCTCTACATAGAATTTCAATGCACACTACTTACCATATGTTGTTATCAATGACAAACATACAGTCAACACAGGCTTGCTGGCAAATCTCCAAAAATCCATCATCCCAAAGTTATATCAATCCAAAGCCCTACAACCAAATAGTACTACATAAAATTTCCCCATACTATATGTATTTTCTCATAGAAACACTCCCCCTTAAACAACAATGGAAATGTCATGTCCCCTTTTCAAAAAAATTAAAAATAATAACTTTTGCTAAGGCTAGAAGGCTCAAAAAGTAAATTTTTGGGAAAATGGGATAATCTTTGGAAACCGATGCATTAATAAATGTTAATTATTATTAAAATATGTCTTATTTACCCCTCTTAGTCGTTAGTTAGGGTTACGCCCTTTTTTAAAGGGGTTTGGAGGCATTTCAGGGTCATTCTAGAACTTGATTTTTTCTAATTTATTTGTTGTTTTTCAGAGGCTGGCAAACCTATGGAGAAGGAGAAAAAAATATGGGAGTTTGTAGGTTTCTAGGAGGGATAAATAATATATTTTGAGGCCATTCCATGTGCAAGCTCATGCAGAGCTTTCTCTTGTGCTAAACGGTGCAGATTTGTGAGTTTTCAGGTGTGTTTTGTAAGATTTTGGTGTTTTCAGTTGATTTTTTCATATCAGTTTGGGTTGCTATTGTATTTCAGCCATTTTTCTATTAAAATAGAGCTAAATATATTCCATGGGTCATGATTCTATTTATTTGATAGATTATTAGTGTTTTATGGTGTTTTCGGGCTATTTTGTGTTGTTTTCGGGAGCCCAATGAGCATTGATTTTGTCCTCCTTTTTGGAGCTGTTGTCTAAACTCTTTGTAGATCTGGAAATTTCATTTTTTAGGCCATTATTCTATAAAAATTTATACTTTTAGATTTATCAATAATATATGAAGCTATAAGTTTTTGGCACTATTTCGAGCATTACCCGATTTGGGTTTTATTGAGAAATTGTATAATCTTTCAAGTGCTATTTGGTTAATTTAATAATCTAATTAGAGGATGAAAATATGATATAAAAATCAGAAAGGGGAAATTCTAGTGGTATTAGAGCTATGATCTTGCCAGCCTGAGGGTTTGTAGAAGTTTGCATGCAACTAAGTGAAAGAGAAAAGAGATATTTGTAGCAAAAAAAGAATAAAGAAATTTTGATCAAACCTCCTGTTGAAAATAAAAGTACAAAATCCAAGGAAGGAACAAGTATGGTTTTCCTAGATGAGATGGAAAAAAAATTCTTCCAAGACATCCATAACACTCAAAAGCAAATAGTGGATAGTTTGACAAAAACTAGAGAGGCTTTGCGATTATTGACAGAAAAACTCCAAGGAGTTGTATCTACTAATGGAAGAGGGAGCACTTTAGAGGAGCCAATAAATTTGAAACCCACACCCTCTAAATCAACAAAGACTATTTTCTTACTGATAGATGAGCCATTAGCACCAAATCCATCCCTTAACCCTATGGAAGAGGTCACAGGTAACTTGATTGCACTAAGGGCTACTTACAATGGCTTAGATGATGACTTTCATAGTTCGGTGCCCTTCAGAGAATATGTGGATATGATGAAAACTATTATGCCCAAGAAAGAATATAAGGAGTAGGACATAAGTGGGAGAGAACTCAAAAATAAAATAAGCAAGTTTACATCACCTACTTTTGATGGATCAAATAAAATTTCAACTAGAGCATGGCTACAAAAATTATAGACCTTCTTCACACTTAACCCCATGAAGGAGAGTGATGTCATTCAATTCGCAAGTCTACACTTGGAAGATGCAGCGTATGATTGGTGGTATCATGGAATTACTACTCAAGGTCATGATCAAGTAACTGCATTTGATGATTTTAGTCAAAGAGTGATAGATATATTTCATCTCATGGATGATGAAGAGTATTTTAAAGAATTGTCAAAGTTGAGCCAAACCAAATCAGTTAATGAGTATGTAGAAGAGTTTCAAAAAGTGGCTGTTATGGTACCTAATATGAGTAAAAAGAGGATTGTTTATCTTTTTCTTGATGGTTTGGAAGATTCTGTTAAGGGTTTGGTTGAGGCTTTCTCACCCTCAACCTTACAGGAAGCTATCAAAAGAAGCTTGCAACTTGAAACTTGTGTGCCTATGAAACCAGTCACCAATCAAAAATCCTCAAATATTTGGCAACATAAGGGGAATTTTTAGAAAAAGACTTTTCCAGCAACACCACCAAAGAATGTGACAAATGTAGCAAAAAAGAAGGTAGATGAAGAGACTAGAAGTGACTTATGAAGGAAAAAGCTTTTTTCACTTGTAGAGAGCCATGGGTTCCAGGACACGAATGTTTGGGGAAAGGTCAAGTGCACTATATTGAAGTTTCTTTAGAATCTGATTTAGATAAGCATGAGGAATTTCATGACACTAAGGAGGAGGAAGAAGAAGAGAAAGAAAAAGAAATTAGTAAGAATGGCACTTTAGTAGCATTATCAGGAGTCCCAAGATAACATCCCTTTCAAATTTGAGGAGTAGTAGTAGGGAAAAGGTTGACAATTCTTCTTGATAGTGGGGCAACTCACAATTTTATTGATGAGGGATTTGTCATGAAAAGAGGGCTTAAAGCAAAAGATTTTGTGGGATGCTGATGGATTCACTATGCCTTGCATACTGGTGGTGAAACAACTCAGGATGACCTTAGGAGATTATGAGTTATGTGATGACTTTTATGTTGTTGGCATTGGGGAGACATATCTTGTATTGGGTGTTCAATGGTTGCACTCTATTGGAGGCTATTACATGAACCATCAAACTATGGAGTTTAAATTTCATTCCAATGGGAAAGAAGTCTTATTGAGAGGCTTATTTATTGGAACACCTAAGGTGGTCACTGCAAAGGGGATGGAGAAGAATTTTTGAAGAGGACAAGTAGCATGGGTAGGAGGAGTAGTAATCCATCCAACAAGCTCTACAAAGAATCAAGGTAATTTCCATTTTGAAATTCAAAATATTCTTAATAAGCATAGTATAGTTTTCAATTATTTGCCTCTAAGATTACCACTAGATAGAGGTTTTGAGCATGTTATAGAGTTAGAATAGGGTGCCAAACTAGTTATAACAACTCCATACAACCATCCAAGAGGTTACAAGGAAGAAATATAAAAAACTATTAAGGAACTCCTAGACATGGGATTCATAAGGCCCAGCTCTAGTCCATTTGCATCATTTGTGGTACTTGTCAAGAAAAAGGATGGTACAATGAGAATGTGTATAGATTACAAGGCTCTAAGCAAGAAGACCATAAAAAATAGGTATCCCATACCATGCATAGATGAACTCATTTATGAGTTACATGGTGTTGCATACTTCTCAAAAATTGACTTAAGATTAGGGTACAATCAAATCCGCATAAGGAGGGAAGATGTGGAAAAGACTACTTTTGGATGTCACTATGGGCACTTTAAAATTCTTTTCATTCCCTTTGACCTCACTAATGCACCTACAACATTCCAATCTTGTATGAATAAGGTATTCAGCAAGCATCTTCAAAAATTTGTTTTGGTATTCTTTGATGATATCTTGATTTACAGTAAAACATGGAAAGAGCATCTAAAGCATATAGACATTATTTTGGGAATCTTGGAGCAACAATCCTTCTATGCTAAGCTATCTAAATGTGAGTTTGGTTTGATAGAGATCCTATATTTGGGACATATTATAAGTTCTAAAGGAGTACAAGTTGATCAACAAAAAATTTAGGCAATTTTGGATTGGCCTCCACCCACTAATCTTACATAATTGAGAGGTTTCTTCGGGTTGTGTAGCTACTATAGGAGGTTTGTCAAGAGATTTTCTCAGCTTTCTACCTCCTTGACTAATTTGAAAAAGAAAGGAGCCTTTATTTGGAATGAAGAGGCACAAAAAACATTTGATAAGCTTAAGGAGGTAATGAGTTTATGCCATGTGCTTGCAATTCTAGATTTCTATTTACCTTTTGTTGTTGAATGTGATGCTTTTGGAGAAGTTATAGGGGCTGTCCTAACTCAAAAGGGACATCCAATAGCATTTAAGAGTATAAAATTAAATCAATCAGAGAAAGGTTATTCCATCTATGATAAAGAAATGTTGGTAATCATGCATGCACTTTATAAGTTTAGACAATTTTTTTGTATGTGGGAGATTCATTGTAAAGATAGACCATAATAGCTTCAAGTTCTTCTTCAACCAAAGGGATTTAAATGATCATCAAAAAAAATGGGTAAGAAAATTTCAAGCTTATGATTTTGATATTGAATATGTGAAAGGAAAGAATAATGTGGTTGTTGATACTCTCTTAAGGAAGCCCGCCTTGTGTTCCTTAACATCTATCTCTATTGATTGGAGAGTCTCCATAATCTCAGAATATGTTAAAGACTCCTTTGCCAAAAATATCTTAAATAAGTTAGTGGATGATAATAGGTATAAGGTTGTTGATGAGCTTATTTATTATAAGAACAAGATGTTCTTAGTGCCAGGATCAAAGATTAAGGAAAGAATTTTGAGGGCCTTTCATGACACACCTTTGGCTGGTCATCAAGGATACTTCAAGACATACAAACAACTTTGAGAGTGCTTTGCATGGAAGGGTATGAAAGAGGATGTCCTTAAACACATTAAGGAATGCATGGTATGCCAACAAAACAAGAGTGAGCAAAATTTTCCTGCAAGGTTATTGCAACCACTTCCTATTCTTGAACAAAAATGGGAAAGTATTTCCATGGATTTCATCATAGATTTTCCCAAGGCTCAAGGTAAGGATTGCATATATGTGGTGGTAGATATACTAACTAAGTATGCACATTTCTTTCCCATCACATCTGATTTCAAGACATCACAAGTGGCAAAATTGTTCTTCAAGGAAATTTTCAAGTTACATGGCTTGCCTAGAAACATTGTCAATGACCGAGACAATAGATTCCTTAGCTCTTTTTGGAAGGAGCTCTTTCATTTGGTAGGAACTAAACTCACTCCTAGTACTAGCTATCACCCTCAAACAAATGGGAAAACAAAGATAGTTAATAAATGGATAGAGGGATATTTGAGGAGCTATGTTTCAAATAAACAACATGCTTGGGTGAAATGGTTGCACCTATAGGCGAGTATTGTTACAATACATCTCATGACATGTCTATTGGTATGCCTCCTTTTCATGCTCTCAATGGTTATGATTCCCTTTCCTTTGTTGATCTAGTACTTTCAGATAGCAAAGTACCTACAGCAAGTGATTTCATTAAGCAAAGCCAAGACATAATAAGAACCCTCAAGGATAATCTACAACATGCACATAACCAATAGAAGTTGTACGCTGATAGGAAAAGGACTGAAATATCTTTTAAGGTGGGAGATTTGGTATTTTTTAGGTTGAATCCATATAAGAAAAGAACTTTGAAGAGGAGTGGGGCAGAGAAGCTCAAGCCAAGGTTCTATGGGCCTTATAAGATCATCAGGAAGGTAGGGGAGGTAGCTTATGAATTGGATCTCCCACCAAATAGAAAAATACATAATGTTTTCCATGTCTCTTTCCTAAAGAAGTTTCTAGGTCAAAAAACCATAGTATCTATATAATTACTACCTCTTTATGATGAAGGGAAATTAGTCTTAATACCAGAAGAGGTTTTGGATACAAGAGAGAAAAGATTGAGAAATAGGAGCATCATAGAGCATTTGGTCAAATGGAAAGGATTACCATTAGAGGATGCAACTTGGGATGGAGCACATATTCTTTAGCATCCAAACCTTCATTTCTTTAGGACAAGCAATATTTGGGAGGGAGGACTTGTCATGTCCCCTTTTCAAAAAAATTAAAAATAATAACTTTTGCTAAGGTTGGCAGGCTCAAAAAGTAAAGTTTCAAGAAAAGGGGCTAATATTTAGAAACCAATGGACTAATAAATGTTAATTATTATTAAAATATGTCTTATTGATCCATCTTGGTCATGATTTAGGGTTATGCCCTCTTTTAAAGGGGTTTGGAGGCATTTCGTGGTCATTCTAGAACTTGATTTTTGCTCATTGCTTTGTTGTTCTTCAGAGGCTGCCAAACTTGTGGAGAAGGAGACCCAAAGATAGGAGTTTGTAGATTTATAGGAGGGATAAAGATGGTATTTTGAGGCCATTCCATGTGCAAGCTCATGCAGAGTTTTCCCTTTGTGCTAAACAGTGCGAATTTATGAGTTTTCGGCTGTGTTTTGTAAGATTTTGGTGTTTTCGGTTGAGTTTTTCATATCAGTTTGGGTTTCTATTGTATTTCAGCCACTTTTATGTTAAAATAGAGCTTAATATATTTCATGGGTCATGATTCTACTTATGTGATAGATTATTAGTGTTTTATGGTGTTTTTGGGCTATTTTGTGTTATTTTCGGGAGCTTGGTGAGCATTATTTTTGTCCTCCTTTTTGGAGCTGTTGTGTAAAATATTTGTAGATCTAGAAATGTCATTTTTTAGTCCATTAGTCTAGTGAAATTACTGTAAAAAATTTTACTTTCAAATTTATCAATAATATGTGAAGCTATGAAGTTTTTGGCACTATTTCGGGCATACCCGATTTGGGTTTTATTGAGAAATTGTATAATCTTTCAAGTGATATTTGGTTAATTTAATAATTAAATTAGAGGATGAAAATATGATATAAAAATAAAAAAAGGGACATTACAGGAAAAGGGTGCCATTCATCATCAACTATGTAATACCCTCTCATATGGTGATACTTGGACTTTCTACTTTGGACATTCTATTATGATGATTAGAACTATACATTTACATTTATGTTTATGGATGATGATATGTTTATTAGATGATTGATATGCTCATTTATGGTTATCATTTATATTTTCATGAATTAGAAAACCATCTATCTTTATATGTTTTATGGAGCTAACACAAAGATTTGAATCGAACCATTATCATGATGTTTTATGGATATGTGTCTGATGTGTTTTTATGACTCAGGATGAAGATGTAGTAACTCACTTGGTTGAGGTCCACATGATGTATCAATCCTATTCACCTGCTTGCATATATCTGATTTGTATGTATATGCATATATATCCATGTATCTCTTCTTAGTGATGCAGGAGTGCAGGTACCCGGTATCATCTCCACCTGGCTTCATAGGTTTGAGCGATCCCTCAAAATTGATGCAGGAGCATCTTGGATGTAAGAGAAATCTTGCATCACCCAAAAATATTTATGTTTTTGTATTCAATAAGGGCTATCTTGTGTAGAGTTTCTATTTATGGAAACTTTCTATTCTTAGTAAGTTGGTCATACGATCTTGAAATGTTTTGATTTTACATGTGGAGGTTCATCTCAGTCATATCAGCCTACCAGTAAAGTTTCATGGCTAGATCAGGTCTAGTTTTGAAGATATTAAAAAAATTTAGTATTAGCAGTAGGGTACAGAAACTTTGAACTCAGTTTTGAAGGATTTAGAAGCCCTGAATGAGGTCAAGAAATTGGGTGACAAGTGCTTACATGAGTAAACCCTGTAGAGTGCTTCATGGCCTTTTCGAAATGGGGTTATAATAGTCAATCGAGTCAACTAGTGATGACTTATGGTCTTCAGAAGTCAGGCCACCTAAAATGGAAGAAAATAATTTTTCTTCAAAATTTATGTTCAAGTTTCAAAAGTTATTTTGAGCCGACTTTGATGTAATAAATTGAAAAATAAAATAATTCTAAGTTTGGTCAGCCCTAAGGGCTAAATTTTTGGAACCTTCTCGAGCAGTGAAAAATGCCTATATAAAGAAGGCCCATAGTGTTGTCTAGGGTAGTTATGGGTAGTAGATTTGGGTATTGATTCAAGGCTTTGTCCTATAGAATATTGTAAAGGAATGCCCATGTGGCTTTGCATATTGTAAATATGAAAGTTTGTAATTCCACATTTGTGGAGATAATAAGAGGCCAATTTTCAATTCTTGCATATTGTTCTTATTTCTATATTTTTGTTATGTGTTTGTGGTATTAAGCAGAGCACCCTTCATCAAGTGGTATTAGAATAGGAGTTCCTAAGTGTGTAAATATATTGTCGACTATGAGGTAGTTTGCACTAGAACCGTGGTTAGGGTTTCAACGTGCATCACAAAAATGCCTCCAAGAAGGGAATGTGGCAGAAGAGCTGGTGTTGTAACGCCTAAGGTTAGAGCACTCCAGACACAAGTACAAGCATTACAAGAAGAGATTCATAGAGGAATGAATCTTAAAGTTAGAGATGAAAGCGAGGATGAAGCCAAAGAAGAAGATCAAGAAGGAGAAGTTGAAGTTGTGAACTAGGAGGAAGAAAGACTTTTTTGGGCCATTTCCAAGATTAGGAAAAGACCTAAGATTGAGGTTCTAACATTTTCTAGAAATCTTAACCCAGAAGAATTGATCAACTAGATCAATGAATGTGAAGAATATTTTGAGTATGAAGATATTGAGGATCATGATAGGGTCAAATTCATGAAGGCCAAATGGAAAGGTCATGCTAAGATTTGGTGGTAACAGATTCAATTAGAGTGAAATAGAAGAGGAAAGGATAAAATCACAAGATGGGATTGGATGGTGGATAAATTGAAGCAACAATTCATCCCTATTGATTATGAGCTTGAACTACTGAAGAAAATGCAAATTTTGAAGCAAGTAGGATGATCTATTTAGGAGTATACAGAGGAGTTCTATTGAATCCTCATTAGAACAAGCCATGCAGAAGTTGATACGGAAAAAGTTTCCCATTACCTTAATGGGATGAGGCCAAGCATTTAGGAGGAGCTGAATCTAGTTTAAATGAATAGTAGTTAAGAGGCATACTAGTTTTCCCTAAAAGTAGAGGAAAAGCTAAACAAGAAGTTCAAGAATAGACAAAATGGAAGAGGTCACGGTGGATGATCTGGTGGACAGTCATATGGAGGCCGAAATGAAAATCTAAGAAAGAAGAATGAGGCCAATAGTAGTTAAAATCAGAGAGGAAACAATTCCAATCATTTCCAAAATTAGAGTAATAGAGATCAGAGAGGAAGAGGAAGAGGACAAGGTTCAGGAAGAGGAGGCTTCAATGGAACATGTTTTCACTATGGAGAAGAAGGTCATAGGGTATTTGAATGTCCTAAACACCAAGGAATGATAGATAGGAGGAATGAAGGCTAGGCCAGAGTTGCACATGTAGATGAAGATGCTAGATCATCAAATTTTAAAGATGCTAAAAGAGGAGAAACATTGATTAACAAAAGAGTCCTATTGAGTGGTGAGAATGAACCTGAGCAAAGGAGGAGCCTGTTTCACACTAGATGCAAGTGTGAGGGTAAATGATGTGATGTGATTATTGGTAGTGGAAGCACTAATAATTTGGCATCAGAACAGATGGTGACAAAGTTGAAACTCAAGAGATAGAAACACCCACATCCATATCAGATTACCTGGGTACAGGATGACCACAAGGTCATGGTCAGTGAATAGTGCATGGTAAAGTTCAAGATTGGTAGGTACCATGATGAGGTATTATGTGATATCATACCTATGGATGCATGTCACATGTTGTTGGGTAGGCCATGGAAATTTGATAGATGTGTTGTACATGATGGTTGTGTGAATACCTATTCCATGGAAAAATAAGAAGTGCGACATAAGCTAAAGCCATTGAAGGAGACTGAAGAAAAGGATTGTGGTAATGCGAGAATAATTTTTGTTGATGGAAGAAAATTCCTAGATGGTATGAGGCATGAGCATGTGTGTTTTTCTTTAATTCCAAAAGCTGCTAAAGAGGAAGTAGAGGATGTACTTGTAGAAGTTGCAGAGTTGTTGAATGAGTTTTAGGATATTGTATCTGATAATGTACTTGATGGAATACCACCGGTAAGGAAGATCAGTCATTAGATAGATTTGATTCCAGGAGCCAGTTTCCCAAACAAGGCAGCACATAGAGTGAAACCAACAAAAAGTGAAGAGTTGAACAAACAAGTACATGAGTTATTATAGAAGGGATTGATCTAGGAGAGCTTGAGTCCATTTGTTGTACCAGCAGTATTAGCACCTAAGAATAATGGAGAATGAAAGATGTGTACAGATTCTAGAGTAATAAACAAGATCACAATCAAGTATAGGTTTCCATTGCCATGAATGGATGGTATTATGTACTATTTGAGTGGGCCGTGTATTTCTCAAATATAGATCTCAAGAGTGGATATCACCAAATTTAGATCAGAGAAGGAGATGAATGGAAGACTACCTTCAAGACAAAGGGGGGACTGTATGAGTGGTTAGTCATGTCTTTTGTGCTAACCAATGCATCGAGCACTTTCATACAGCTCATGAATGAGGTTTTGAAAGAATTTCTAGGTAAGTTTGTCATTGTTTACCTAGATGATATTTTGATCTTTAGCAAGCCATTGGAGGAACATATGATGCATATTCATATGGTGTTTGAGAAGTTGAGAGATGAGAAATTGTTGATTAATTTGAAGAAGTGTAGTTTTGTGAAGGAGTTAGTGTATTTGGGATTTGTAGTTTTAGTAGAAGGTCTAAAACTAGACCCAGAGAAAGTACAAGCTATCCTTGAATGGTCTACTCCAAGGAGTGCTACTGAGGTAAGATCTTTTCATGGTTTGGCTAGCTTTTACAAAAAATTTATCAAAAAATTTAGCAGTATTTGTGGATCCTTGACTGAAACAATGAGAGGGGATAGAAAAGAATTCAAGTGGACTAATGGGGTGGATAAGAGTTTTAAACTATTGAAACAAAAGGTTACAGAACAACCTCTTTTAGCACTTCCTAATTTTAATAAGGTGTTTCAAGTAGACTCTGATGCTAGTGGTACTACAATAGGAGCTGCTATGAGCCAAGAAGGTAAACTTATTGCTTATTTTAGCGAGAAGTTAAATGATGCCAAGAGAAAATATTCTATTTATGATGATGAATTTTATTCTATAGTTCAAGCTTTGAAGAAGTGGAGACACTATCTACTTCCTAAGGAGGTTTTTTTGTACACTGATCATCAAGCTTTGCAATATTTGAATAGTCAAGGAAAGTTGAACCAAAGACATTTGAAATGGGTTGAGTTTTTGTAGAGTTATACATTTGTTTTGAAACACAAAAGTGGAAAGTCTAACATGCTTGGAGATGTGCTTAGCAGAAGGCAACTATTGCTGATAGAGATGTAGATTGCGGTGGTTGGGTTCAAGGAACTCAAGAATTTGTATCAAGAGGATCTTGATTTTGGCAAAGCTTGGAAAGCTTGTAAAGAACCTTTTACTCTAAATAGAATGAAGTGGCTGGATTTCATCATTCAAGATGATATGCTATTTAGAGGGAGTTAGTTGTGCATTCTAAGAAGTTCTATGAGGGAGAATATCATCAAGGAGAAGCATAGCAGAGGATTGGCTCAAAATTTTGGTCATGATAAAACCCTTGCTTTGGTTAGTAAGAATTATTATTAGCCACAGTTGCAGAAAGATGTCAAGAAGTTTGTATAGAGTTGCAGAGTATGTCAGATGGCAAAAGGAGTGAAGCAAAATAAAGGGTTATATCAGCCATTACTTGTACCAGAGAAGCCTTGGGAGGATATCAGTATGGACTTTATTCTTGCATTACCGAGGACTCAGTGGGGACATGATTCAATTTTTGTGGTGGTTGACAGATTTTTGAAAATGGCACATTTCATTCCCTGCAAGAAGACTAATGATGCTTTTCATATAGCAGAATTGTTTTTCAAAGAAGTAGTGAGGCTACATGGTTTTCCAAAGACCATAGTTTCAGATCAAGAACCAATTTTGTAGGCTATTTCTAGTGAACATTGTGGAAGAAGATGAAGGTAGATTTAAAATTTAGTTCATCACACCATCCATAGATCGATGGACAAATGAAGGTGGTGAATAGGAGTTTGGGAAATTTGCTAAAATTTTTGGTTGGAGTTAAGCCAATAGGATGGGATTTGATTTTACCATAGGAAGAATTTGCATACAATAATTCTTTCAATAGGAGCACTGGTAAATAATTCTAGATTGTATATGGGAGGGGTCCCCGAAATGCATTTGAGTTGAGAAAGACAGATAAAGGAGAAATAAGTAGTGCTGAAGCTGAGGATTTTGTAAAACATTTGAAGAACATCCATGAGGAGGTGAGGAAGCATATTACCAAGATGAATACATAGTATAAGGCTAAGGTAGATGAGAAAATGAGGCATAAGAAATTTTAGGTTGGAGATGAAGTCATGGCTCATTTGCAGAAGGAGCAATTTTTAGTTGGTACATATAACAAGCTAAAAATGAAGAAGTTTGGGCCATGTAAGATACTAAAGAAGCATGATTCAGGAAATGCATATGAGGTTGACTTGCCTATTGAGCTGAATATTTCACCAATATTTAATGTTTTAGATTTGATAGACTATCATGAAGGAGGTGTTGAAGATGAGGTTACAATAGCATAGTGGAGTATTCTAGCAACCAGTTCAGATATCAAGGAGATTGAAGACATACTCGATAGATGTGTTGGTAGAAGCACAAGGAATGGGACATATGAAGAATATCTAGTCAAGTGGAAAGGATGACCTATTAAAGATTCAGCATGGCTAACAAAGGAGGATGTTAAATATCTTGGTTTTCCTCTACACACTTGAGTCGTGACAGGGTCACTTCTCAAATTACCCCGGGTGTCTGATGCAGGAGCATCCTAGGTGTAAGAGCAATCTTGCATCATACAAAAATATTTTTATTTTTGTATTCAATAAGGGCTATCTTGTGCAAAGTTGCTATTTATGGAAACTTTCTATTCTTAGTAAGTTGGTCATACGATCTTGGAATGTTCTGATTTTACATGTGGAGGTTCATCTCAGTCATATCAGCTTGCTAGTAAAGTTTCATGGCTAGATCAGATCTAGTTTTGAAGATATTGAAGATTTTCAATATTGGTATTAGGGTACAAAAACTTTGAACTCAGTTTTGAACACTTTAGAGGCCCTGAATGAGGTTAATAAATTGGGTGATAAGCACTTACGTAAGTAAAGCATGTAGAGTGCTTCATGGCCTTTCCAAAATGGGGTTATAATTGTCAATCGGGTCAACTGGTGATGACTTATGGTCTCCAGAAGTCAGGCCACCTAAAATGGTAGAAAATAATTTTTCTTCAAAATTTCTGTTTGGGTTTCAAAAGTTATTTTGAGCCGACTTTTATGTAATAAACTAAAAAATAAAATAATTCTAAGTTTGGTCGGCCCTAAGGGCTAAATTTCGGGAACCTTCTCGTTTGGTGGAAAATGCCTATATAAAGAAGGCCCATAGTGTTGTCTAGGGTAGTTCTGGGTAGTAGATCTGGGTATTTATTCAAGGCTTTGTTCTACAAAAAATTGTAAGGGAATACCCATGTGGCTTTGCATATTATAATTTTGAAAGTTTGTAATTCCACATTTGTGGAGATAATAAGAAGCCAATTTTATGTTCTTGCATATTGTTGTTATTTCTCTTTTTTTGTTATGTGTTTGTGGTATTAAGGGGAGTACCCTTCATTAAGTGGTATTAGAGTAGGAGTTCCTGAGTGTGTAAATAGATCACCGACTATGAGGCAGTTTGCATTAGGACCGTGGTTAGAGTTTTAGTGCGCATTGTGAAAATGCCTCCACAAAGGGAACGTGGTGGAAGAGTTGGTGTTGTAATGCCTGAGGTTAGAAAACTCTAGAGATAAGTGCGAGCATTACAAGAAGAGATTTGCAGAGGAATGAATCTTAATGTCAAAGATGAAAGCAAGGATCAAGTTGAAGAAGAAGATCAAGAAGAAGTTGAAGTTGTCAACTAGGAGGAAGAAAGACTTTTTCAAGACATTTCCAAGGTCGGAAAAAGACCTAAGATTGAAGTTCTGACATTTTCTAGAAATCTTAACTCAGAAGAATTAATCAACTGGATCAATGAACATGAAGAATATTTTGAGTATGAAGATATTGAGGATCCTAATAGGGTCAAATTCATGAAGGCCAGACTAAAAGGTCATGCGAAGATATGGTGGCAAGAGATTCAATTGAAGTGAAATAGAAGAGGAAAGGATAAAATCACAAGATGGGATCAGATAGTGGATAAATTGAAGCAACAGTTCATCCCTATTGATTATGAGCTTGACTTACTAAAGAAAATGCAAAGTTTAAAGTAAGTGGGATGATCTTTTTAGGAGTATACAGAGGAGTTCTATCGAATCCTCATTAGAATAGGCCATGCAGAAGGAGAAAGTTTCTCGTTACTTTAATGGGTTGAGGCCAAGCATTTAGGAGGAGCTGAATTTGGTTCAAATGAATAGTATTGAAGAGGCATACTAGTTTTCCCTAAAAGTAGAGGAAAAGCTGAACAAGAAGTTTGAGAATAGACAAAATGGAAGAGCTCACAATGGATGACCTGGTGGACGGTCATATGGAGGCCAAAATGAAGATCTGAAAAAGAAGAATGAGGCTAGTAGTAGTCAAAACTAGAGAGGTAACAATTCCAATCATTTCCAAGATTAGAACAACAGAGATTAGAGAGGAAGAGGAACAGGAAGAGGACAAGGTTCAAGAAGAGGAGGCTTCCATGGAACATATTTTTACTGTGGAGAAGGTCATAGGGCATTTGAATGTCCTCAATGCTAAGGAAGGATAGATAGGAGGAATGAAGGCCAAGCCAAAGTTGCACATGTAGATGAAGATGCTAGATCATCAAATTCTAAAGATGCTGAAAGAGGAGAAACACTGATTAACAGAAGAGTCTTGTTGAGTGGTGAGAATGAACCTGAGCAAAGGAGGAGCTTGTTTCACACTAGATGCAAGTGTGATTGTAAATTCTATGATGTGATTATTGATAGTGGAAGCACTAACAATTTGGCATCAGAAGAGATGGTGACAAAGTTGAAACTTAAGAGACAAAAACACCCACATCCATATTGAATTGCCTGGGTACAGGATGACCACAAGGTCATGGTCAGTGAATAGTGCTTGGTAAAGTTCAAGATTGGTGAGTACCATGATGAGGTATTATGTGATATCATACCTGTGGATGCATGTCACATGTTGTTGGGTAGGCCATGGTTGTTTGACAGATGTGCTATACATGATGGTCATGTGAATACCTATTCCCTGACAAAGGATGGAGTGCAACATAAGATAAAGTCATTGAAGGAGACCAAAGAAAAGGTATGTGGTAATGTGAGAATAACTTTTTTTGATGGAAGAAAATTTTTAGATGGTATGAGGCATGAGCATGTGTGTTTTTCTTTAATTCCAAAAGCTGCTAAAGAGGAAGTAGAGGATGTACCTATAGAGGTTGCAGATTTGTTGAATGAGTTTTAAGATATTGTATCTGATAATGTACCTGATGGATTACCACCGGTAAGGAGGATCACTCATCAGATGGATTTGATTCCAGGAGTCAATTTACCAAACAAGGTAGCACATAGAATGACACCAATAGAAAATGAAGAGTTGAATAGATAAGTACATGAGTTTTTATAGAAGGGATTGATTCAGGAGAGCCTGAGTCCATGTGTTGTACTAGTAGTATTAGCACCTAAGAAGAATGGAGAATGAAGGATGTTTATAAATTCTAGAGCAATAAAAAAGATCACAATCAAGTATAGGTTTCCATTTTCATGAATGGATGATATTATGGACTGTTTGAGTGGGGCTGTGTATTTCTCAAAGATAGATCTGAAGAGTGGATATCACTAGATTTAGATCAAAGAAGGAGATAAATGGAAGACTACCTTCAAGACAAAGGAAGGACTGTATGAGTGGTTATTCATGCCTTCTGGGCTAACCAATGCACCGAGCACTTTCATGCAACTCATGAATGAGGTTCTGAAAGAATTTCTAGGTAAGTTTGTCATTGTTTACCTAGATGATATTTTGATCTTTAGCAAGACATTGGAGGAACATGTGATGCATATTCATATGGTGTTTGAGAAGCTGAGAGATAAGAAATTGTTGATTAATTTGAAGAAGTGCAGTTTTCTGAAGAAGAAGTTAGTGTATTTGGGATTTGTAGTTTTAGCAGAAGGTCTAAAAATGGACCCAAAGAAAGTACACACTATCCTTGAATGGCCTACTCCAAGGAGTGCTACTGAGGTAAGATCTTTTCATGGTTTGGCTAGATTTTATAGAAATTTTATCAAAAAATTTAGTAGCATTTATGGACCCTTGACTAAAACAATGAGAGGGGATAGAAAAGAATTCAAGTGGACTAATGAGGTGGATAAGAGTTTTAAACTGTTGAAACAAAAGGTTACAGAACAACCTATTTTAGCACTTCCTAATTTTAATAAGGTGTTTGAAGTAGACTGTGATGCTAGTGGTACTGCAATAGGAGTTGTTATGAGCCAAGAAGGTAAACCTATTGCTTATTTTAGTGAGAAGTTAAATGACGCTAAGAGAAAATATTCTATTTATGATTAGAAATTTTATGCTACAGTTCAGGCATTGAAGAAGTGGAGATACTATCTGCTTCCTAAGGATTTTTTTCTGTACACTGACCATCAAGCTTTGTAATATTTGAATATTCAAGAAAATTTGAACCAAAGGCATTTGAAATGGGTTGAGTTTTTGCAGAGTTTTACATTTGTTTTGAAACGCAGAAGTGGAAAGTCTAATAGGGTTGCAGATGTGCTTAGCAAAAGGCAACTATTACTGACAGAGATGCAAATTAAGGTGGTTGGGTTTGAGGAACTCAAGAATTTGTATCTAGAGGATCTTGATTTTGGTGAAGCTTGGAAAGCTTGTAAAGAACCTATTACTCTAGATAGAATGAAGTGGCTGGATTTCATCATTTAAGATGATATGTGTGTGTGTGAATTTTGTACCTAGCTGTAGACATAACACTTTAGTAAAATATTAGAGGTTAGCTGAAATTGAAATCATGCAAGTAATGAAAACTAAACTAACCAAGTGATTTACTGCATTCTAATAGATGCAAGTATGTATTCTCAGATTAGACCGAGATCAGTGACCTTGATGAAACCTAAATGAAGGATTTGAATGCAGAATCTAGATATGAATTGGATGCAAATTAATCTATTTTTTTAGATTTTAGATGCAATAAGATGAAAAATTTAGATATGAAACTATTCTAGAATGAAAAACTGATATGCAATGCAATTAATCTAACAATGATATGCTAAAATATGAATGACCTCACAAAGTTTTTGATTCACAAAGAAGCTTCAATTCCTCAGATACCAATTTGCCAGCATAAGTTTGTAAAATTATGAGATATGAGATTGAAGAGCTGAGCCTTGATTTTATAGAAATCTAGGCCTTTGGGGATGCATAGAAAAGCCATAAATCACTCAGGTTGATTTTTGAGTCAACGGGGAATTAAAGTTAGTTAACTTATAATAAATCATGCAAAAATAGCTTTTTGATTTAAATCAGAAGTTAAGATCAACTTTTATCTCGAAGTGAGTTTATTTTTAAAACAACTTGAATTGATTTGCTAATTTATAGTTTAACTGCTTTTTGGATGTGCACAATTAATCATGAATTAAATAAATAAATAAAGTGATTTATCCTCAACTCAACTGATTTTTAATTAAAACAATTGATTTATGGGTTAATCAATTATTAAATCAAACTTTATTCCAAATAATATCCTTAAATATGACAACTTGCTTTAATTAATTAAATAAGAATTTAATCAATTAATGATAGGCATTTTGATTTATTGTCAAATTTAAATAATAATAATTAGGAATAAATATAATTAAATCTAATTAAATAATTAAGTGGTAGTATTAAATCTAATTAATTAAATATTGAGAATATTCAATTAATCAAATTTTAGGATAAATAAGATTTATCACCAAATAATTATTAAATTAAAGGTAATTAGGATAATTAAGAATATTACTAGGAATATTCTCAGATGCAAAATTTGAGATAATCAATTAGGATTTGATGATGTTCAGATGTGCCTTTGGTTAGGACTTTGATGTCAATTTGGTTTGATGTATCGATATAGGAGGTTAGTGAGCCTATAGCCCATTTTTGGGTATTACATTTTTCCCCTCTTTGAATTGTTGTGTGAAGCACAGTGGTTCAAAGATAGTCTGTTCATGATGTTGAAATTGATGTTTGAAATTGAAATTGATATAAGACAAAAGCTGGTTGATATGAGGATAATGTTAGAAAGTAAAGTGCACCAAGATAACTGAGAGGGGGGGGTGAATCAGTTATTAGATAATTATAAATTTTATCATCTTCAACAAAATTTAACCATGTAAGCAATGAAGTTACTAACCATACAAAGATATTCATACACAATGACACAATAGCACAAGATATGTTGACTAGGGAACCTTTTGATCAAAGAGTAAACCCCAGTGGGAATGATGCCCACAAAAGATGCACTAATATGAATGCTCCTTGTGAAAGGATGCACTCTGTTAGGAGTCTTATGAAATACATTCAGTACATATAAATCCCTGTTAGGAGATTTTGAATCCCTATTAAAAGATTCTAACCCTGTTAAGAGTTATGGAAGACAAAAGGACCCACTGCCCAAATAGCTTCAGAGTAAGATCACTAAACAAACTATCCAAATAACCTTAATATTATTTAGTAGAATAATATGAAATATGTTACCTCCTTACTATTCCAAACCGCACTCACTACTACATCAGATCTCAATTCCAGATCTTTGTACTTCACATGTCTTCCTTCACAATATCGCTTTCACAACCTATTAGACTCTTTTCTTCACTTCATCCATACATTTGCATGCAACCAAAACCATGCACACACTTCTATCATATTAAAACTACATAAAATAAGGAAAAAAATTCCTTCCTTTATACCACACTCAAATAATTACAAATGAGTCGGCACACAATTACAAAATAAAAGTTTCCATACACTACATCAAAATTACACAAAACTGTCAGCTTCCAGATGCAATAACTCTTCACTCTTGTGACCTAGAAGTTTTCACTATGAACCACATCACCATAAATGTGTCTCAAACTTCCCTTTAACTATGCAAAACTAGATTCCATCCCAATTAGGAGATATCATCTGATTTCCACAAACTGCTACTCAAGAACACTGCCTGAATACTGCTTCTACCAAAATACTCATAGTTTTCATGAATCAATGAGTTACTATCTGCACTCTTAACCATAGAAAAATAACATATCAAATAGTATAACATCAACATTGCATAGCTCCAACTACAATATCCCACGTGTACTAATCAAAACACTGTCTACTTCTCTGCTAGTCTCCAGAAGATCACTGTGTTGACATCAATGACAATTATAGTAATGAATGCAAAAAATGCTATAGAATGACTGCCAACATCTAGCATTCATTCCTAACAATCTCCCCCATTGGCATTGATGGAAACATAGATGAAAAACATCCAATGTTCCAAAAATCCAATACTGTTGCACTGATACTCTGAAAGTTCTTGAAATCTTCTTCATCAATCAAATCTTTCTTCATTATCCTATTAAGTTCTCTCCAAAAAATGGTACCTAGGGTTTTTCATTTACACTTCTCCCCCATTGACATCAATGATAGAAATTTCATCACTATGTCAACAACAACTCAATGTCCAAAGACACTGTTTTAGAAAATACATTCACAAGAGTCCTCATGACTCAGCTTAGATACACATACTCCCCCATAGAGGAAGTACCAACATCCAATCCAGAAAAAGATAGATCTCATATACCACTATATGGATGCAACCAACTACATCATTACTCAAAAGTAGGTTGGGGCATAACCCCAAGCATACCTCTTAGATACTCAAATGTATCCTTAGGCAAAGGCTTTGTAAATATGTTTTCTATCTGTTCCTTTGTGCTTATGTACTCTAGTTTGACTTCTTTCTTAGCTACTTTCTCTCTTACAACATGATACTTGATCTCTATATGCTTAGTCTTAGAATGTAAAATAGGATTCTTAGACATACTGATTGTGCTGGTGTTGTCACAATGTATGACAATAGGCTCAACAAACTTAATTCCAATATCCTTCAGCATCTACTTCATCCAAATTATCTGGTTACAATTGTTTGCTACTGCTATATATTCTACTTCTGTTGTACTCTGTAAAATACAATTCTTCTTCTTTCTCAACCATGAAACCAATCTTCCTCCAAGAAAAAAGGCTCCACCACTAGTGCTTTTCTTATCATCAACACTACCTCCCCAATCAGTATCTATATATGCACATAGGGTGAAATCATCAAATTTTTCATACCACAATCCATAGTCCATTGTGCCTCTTAAATATCTCAATATCCTCTTTACTGCTGCATAATGTGACTCTCTAGGTTCAGCTTGAAATCTCACTACCATGCCAATTGAATGTTGTATATCCGGTCTAGTGTGTGTTAACTACTGTAATCCTCCAATCATGGATATGTATTTCTTCTACTCAACTATCAGTGTTTCATCTTTATTTGATAGTTTATGTCCTGTAACCATAGGTGTTCCAACTAGTTTACAGATCTCCATTCCAAATCTTTTCATAACATCATTCAAGTACTTTATCTGGCTAACAAAGATACCATCACTATTCTATGTTATCTGTAATCCCAAAAAGTATTTCATCTCACCAATCATGCTCATTTCAAATTCTATCTTCATTTCATTAGCAAATTTGTCACTAGCTTCATCTTCTCCTCCAAAGATAATATCATCAACAAAAATAACTATAACTAACATTCCATTTTCAATTTCTTTTGTGTATAGATTACTATCAGCTGTTCCTTTAGTAAATCTCAATTTCAACAAATACTTATCCAATCTAGCATACCAAGTTCTAGGTGCTTGCTTTAGTCCATATAATGCTTTCTTTAGTTTACATACCATATCTCCTTCTTGAGTCAAAAGAAAACCTTCAGGCTGCTCAATGTAGACTTCTTCCAATTCACCATTCAGAAATGCAAACTTCATATCAATCTGATACACTTTGAATTTATTAAAAGCTGCATAAGCCAAAAACATTCTCACTGCTTCAAGTCTTGCTACTGGTGCAAAGGTTTCTTCATAGTCAATTCCTTCTTGCTGTGAATATCCCTTACATACTAGTCTTGCTTTGTTTCTTACTACTTCTCCTTGTTCATTCATCTTGTTTTTGAATACCCATTTAGTTCCAATCACATTCTTGTTTTTAGGTCTAGGAACCAATTTACATGTCTTGTTCTTTTCAATTTGATCTAGTTCTTCTTTCATATAATTAATCCAATGTTCATCTTCACAAGCTTCATTAGTAGATTTAGGTTCAATTTGAGAAATCAAACATAAATGTACCTTATTTCTAGTCATAGCTCCTCTGTCCAAACTTCCAATAACTTGTTCAACAGGATGATGTCTAGATAGATACTTATTTGGTGTCATAGTCACTAATCTTGCTTCAACTATAGATTCTTCTCTAGATTCTTCTCTAGTTTCTTCTCTAGTTTCTTTCATAGTATGATTCTCATTCAACAATTCACTGTCAGTCTCATAGAATAATTTAGTAGTTTCAATGTTAGGCTGAGGATTAGCTTCTTCATTAGATTCATAATCAAGCATTCTTTCCTAAATTTTAAACTTCTCATCAACTTTAACATTTGCGCTCTCAACAATAGTTTTAGTTCTCTTATTGTAACATCTATATGCTTTGCTCTTCAAAGAATATCCAAGAAAAATACCTTCATCACTTCTAGGGTCAAACTTTCCAATATCATCATCTCTCTTTATATAACATTTGCTTCCAAAAATTCTAAAATACTTAACTAAGGGTGCATGTCCAAACCATAATTCATAAGGTGTCTTATCTGTGTCTACTCTAATTTGTACTTTGTTCATTGTACATACTGTTGTATTCACTGCTTCTCTCCAAAATGTCTTCGCCAAGTCATTCTCAAATAACATAGCTCTTGTTGCTTCAGTTATTGACCTATTTATTCTTTCTATAATACCATTTTTTTAGGTGTTCTAGGGGCTGAAAATTGTCTCTTAATACCATTCACTTCACAAAAAGTGTTAAACTCTCTATAAGTAAATTCTCCACCCCTATCAGATCTCAAACATTTAATCTTCATTCTAGATTCATTCTCAACTTTATTCTTAATGATCTTAAACTTATCAAATGCTTTATATTTTTATTTCATAAATGCAATCCACATCATTCTTGTAAAATCATCAACAAGAATCATAAAATACCTTTCTCCATAGAATCCTCTAGTCCTGGTAGGACCGCTCAAGTCTATATGAACAATATCCAACTTTTCTACCAATGTGAACTTCTTACGAGGAAATGAACTTCTCTTCTGTTTAGCCATCACACATTCTTTGCAAATCATGTTAGTAGGCTTCATAATTTTAGACAAATCCCTTACTACAAGTGTAGTACTCAATTTCACAATATTATCAAAGTTTATATGACAAAACCTTCTATGCCATAACCAACTGTCATCAATTTTAGTAATCAAGCATGTCATCTTAGTAGGATTCAACTGAAATACATTACCTTTGGTTCTAGATCCAATTCCAATTAGATTTCCATCTTTATCCTTTATCACACAAGTTTTCTCAGTAAACCAAACTTGATATCCCTTATCCAATAACTATCCAACACTCAAAAGATTATGTTTCAATCCATCGAAAAAGTAAACCTCATCAGTATTAGTCTTTCCATCAAGAGTAATAGATCCTATACCTTTAATCAAACAAGGTGCATTGTTACCAACTCTAACAACTCCTCCATCATAATTGTTGAAATTTATGAACTTCTTCATATCTCCAATCATATGATGTGAACAACCACTATCTATAATCCAATCAACTTTCTTTTCAACTTGGAAAACTAATGCTTTTTCTTCTATAACATCAGATTTAGAATTTTCTCCTTTAATTGCTACAAATCCTATTTCATCATCACTTTCACTCAAAGTTCTTTCTATACTAGCTTCAAGATCTTCATCATTAGCATAATAACATTCCTTAGATCTTCTAGGCTTGAAATTATTTCTATACTTCTTAACTCTCTTAGGACATTTAGATGAAAAATGACCATATTCTTGACAAGTCCAACATTTAAAAAATTTCTTACCGTCTAGTTCTCTTTTCACAAGCAAGGCAATACCTTCTTCAATCTTCTTATCTTCTTCATTTTTAGATCTTCTGCTACTGGCATAATCTCCACTCACACTGGTACTTCTCGACAAAGTAGGGTGAATACTAAGAGCACTGAATATTGTCTCCATTCTAGGTAAGTCTCCTGATAACCTCAGGTTCATCTTTGTTGCTTCCAATCTTCCAAGAAGAGTCTCTCTTGTAAATTTTGTAGTACAAGGTATAACTTGTTCAATCATTTGTGTTGTCCGCTTAAATATAGGATTCAATGTCCTCAGAATTTTCCATATCACTTCATTCTCTATTTTTTATCGTCCACAAGATTTTATCCCTGCAACAATTTTTGACATTCTACGAATATAGCTTCTAACAAATTCATCTTCCATCATTCTAATATCTTCAAATGCACATATCCAATTATGTAATCTAGCCCTTTTTGCATGTTCATCACCTTCAAAAGTAGAGTGTAAAGCTTTCCAAATTTCATTAGATTTCTTAAAACATTTTACCTGACTATATTCATTCTCCAGAAGTGCTAACAAGAGTGCTTCTCTTGCAAGTATGTTACACATGAATAGATCTACCTCATCTTTAGTGCTTGTTTAAAGATTGTCTTCTTCAATTATATTCCTTTCATTGTTTGTAATCAACCAATAGCCTCATCCTAAACACAATAGATGTGTCTTCATCTTTTCCTTCTAGCTGTCAAAATTTACTCCATCAAACTTAGGGCTTTCTTTCCTAAAATTCACCATGGATCTCCTTAAGCTATTAAAATTTCCTTTCAAGGACCTGTCACTCTGATACCAATTGTTAGAAAGTAAAGTCCACCAAGATAATTGATAGGGGGGGTTAATTAGTTATCAGATAATTATAAATTTTATCATCTTCAACAATATTTAACCATGTAAGCAATGCAATTACTAACCATACAAAGATATTCATACACAATGACACAATAACACAAGATATGTTGACTAGGGAAACTCTTGATCAAAAAGTAAACCATGATGGGAATGATGCCCACAAAAGATGCACTAATATGAATATTCCTTGTGAAAGGATGGACTCTATTAGGAGTCTTATGAAATACATTCAGTACATATAAATCCTTGTTAGGAGATTTTGAATCCCTGTTAAAAGATTCTAACCCTGTTAAGAGTTATGGAAGACAGAAGGACCCACTACCCAAACAGCTTCAGGGTAAGATCACTGAACACATTGTCCAAATAACCTTAATATTAGTCAGCAGAATAATATGAAATATGTTACCTCCTTACTGTGCCAAACTGCACTGACTGCTATGTCAGATCTCAATTCTAGATCTTTGTACTTCACATGTCTTCCTTCACAATATCGCTTTCACAACCTCTTAGACTCTTTTCTTCACTTTATGCATACATTCACATGCAACCAAAACCATCCTCACACTTCTTTCATATTAAAACTACATACAATAAGGAAAAACATTCCTTCCTTTATACCACACTCAAATAATTACAAATGAGTCAGTACACAATTACAAAATAAAAGTTTTCATATGCTACATCAAAATTACATAAAACTATCAGCTTCTAGATCTAATAAATCTTCACTCATGTGACCTAGAATTTTGTGCTATGAACCACGTAACCATCAATGTGTCGCAAACTTCCCTTTAACTGTGCAAAACCAAATTCCATCCCAATTAGGAGATATCATCCGATTTCCACAAACCGCTACTCAGGAACACTGCCTAAATACTACTTCTACCAAAATACTCATAACTTTCATGAATCAATGAGTTACTATTTATGCTCTTAACAATAGAAAAATAACATATCAAAGAGTATAACATCAACATCACATAGCTCCAACTACAATATCCCACGTGTGCTAATCAAAACACTGCCTACTTCTCTGCTAGTCTCCAAAAGATCACTATGTTGACATCAATGACAATCATAGTCATGAATGCAACAACAACTACTATAGAATAACTGCCAACATCTAGTATTCATTCCTAATAGATAATAGGTCTTGAATGACCAAAGATAATGTTAACTATAACATCAATGAACCGATGATTGTGAAAAAGTGTCAAAATGCCTGATTCCAAACCTTATGATTGCGAAGAAGTGAGTGATTGATTCCAAACCCGATTGTTGATAAGAATCACATTGGTATCACATCTAAACCCTTTAGTTTTTGAAGAACCAAGGAAATAACACAATTGAACTGATAGTTACCAAAACTAATACAATTTACAAGATTAAGAGATTACTAGATTGATATGGATCTGGATGAATATGATATGCCTGGAGTGATGATTAATTTTCCCCAAGTGATGAGGTCTTTTTGATGAATCCAAAATTAGACATGGTTTTTGTCTTGATTACTGAGGAAATATATGATTCCAAACTTTAAATTATAGACTTTGAATGATGTGCAATACCATGCCCCTTCCGGGATGAAAATTGAAATCTAACAAGAAAAGCTAGCGTTGATAGTTCAGAAGCATGTTAATTGATTTGAAAATTGGTTATACATGTTTGAGAATGCATTCTACATCATTTGGAGGTTCAGACAACCAAGTTTGACTAGGTGAAACCATGACTTAACCATGGTTGACCAAGTTAAAATTTTGATAGTTTGATGTAAGATAATCAATTAAGTTGAATACTAGATTTTGGTGATGATGGAAGGTCGATTATGCAAGTAGTGAATAATATAAATGATCTTAGATTTTGATTTTTATCCTGAAAAAGGATTCTACTTGCTGTTTCATTGGAGGAACATTCATGTGAGATTTAGCTCTTGTTAGATTTAAAGAGACATTTGAAGAATTGTTTAAGAATTGAAGTTCATTTAGCCATTTGTGAGATCATGAAAACATGCAATATGTAAAGAACCAAGGAAAATGAAATGCAACCTAAGACCTAGGACCTAGTCACTGATCATGTGTCGGTCATTCTCATCATTGAATTTTTAGGTAACCGGATAAATCAATACAATTCCCACTAGTTATGAAACCATAGACATATGAATATTGATTTGTATGCATAGGAATCAATACAACACCCACTGATTAGGCAACCATGGATATATGAATATTGATTTGTATTTTCAGAATGTTAGATTAGATATAAGCACCAATGCACAAATGTCAGGATGACCTGAATATCATGTCCATTTTGATATTGTAATTTGTATAAGCATCAAAACATAAATGCCATGATGACTAGAATAAGCCTTGTAGTACAAACACATCAAGCAATTAAGAGGTCATTCAAAATCCAATGTGAATTACGCGTAGTGACCCTTTATCATTCACATCCTAAGGTAAGATCACATTTCACAATAGGAGAAAGAACTTACTCAAAGAGACAATAGTTTGATCAAACTTCCTTAAATTTTCTAGGTATCAATGGTCGAGGTACACATGGCCATCCAACTCAAGATAGAGGCTCTTACAGTCGGACACCATTTTAATCCAGAATTTCCAAAGTTGTTAGATTTTCACATACAAGAAGAAAATAAAGAAAATATTATGTCCCCAATCATCACTCTCTAAATACTATAAAGGACATCAGTGAAGAGCTTGAAAGGACATAATATGCAAAATTCTCAATGCGAATCAGTAAGCATACAAGTAGATAAAAGCATGTAAAAGCATAGATTGTTTCTAGTTTGTGTTTGATGTTGATTGCGTTGTTGTAGATGCAAAATCCTTTCTCAAGATGAGACTAACTGACTGACTCAAATGAAGCTTCAAAGGATTCTGACTAGATATGATATGTCTAAGCTACATTGGAGACCATAAGATATGACTTTAATTGTCGCCAAGTTTGAACATTGATAGGATACAAATGCTTGAGCTTGATTGGTGTACAGACCGACTTATTGAAAATAAGAATGTAGAAACAAATCAAGAGATATGTACAAACTAAAGCAAGACTGAAAGCTGGGAAAGACCAAGATTGTGTTGATAGATGGAGCGTTTTGAAACAAGTGGCACTCGTTTGCTGAGTTTTCACCATCTTGGCAGAGATTCTATTTTTTCTACCAAGGTGCCCGTTTCCAGGTTTTCACCAAAGCACTTTTTCTTTTTCTCATTTTTTTGTATTTTTTCATTTTTCAATTTTTTTTGTGAATCATCAAGGCACCTATTGCTAGGTTTTCACCAAGATGTTCATTTTTTCAGGACTTTTTCAAATTTTTAAGATTTTTTTCAGGACATTTTACCATAGACTGAATGCCTTAGGCGTAGAATTTCTTCAAATGGAGAATTTTGATTGGTTCTCAAATCTATTCTCCTTCAGTCATTGAGAGTTGATAGGCACCAAAGCCAAAAGTAGCAGTGATAACAAAGGGACCCAGCTAGTTGGGTTCAAACTTCCCCTTGCATTCTCAATGTGATTGATTTTTAGGATTCTCTCTCAAGACTAGATCACCAACCTGAAATTTTTTGTGTCTGACTTTCTTGTTGTAACCTCTAGACATTCTCTTCTAATATACTCTGAGATGATCATGTGTTTCTTTTCTATGCTCATCTAGTAGTTCAAGTTCTTGCAACCTAGACACTCTATAGTCATCATCAGTTACTAGACCATGCATTATAATTCTTAGTGATGGGATTTCAACCTCAATAGGTAGTACTGCTTCAGACCCATAAACTAAAGAAAAAGGAGTAGCCCCATTAGGAATTTTGATACTTGTTATGTAGGCCCAGAGAGCTGGATTGATCATGAGATGCCAGTCTCTTCTTGTTTTATTAACTATATGGTGCAATATTTTCAATAGATTCTTATTAGATGCCTCTTCTTGGCCATTCCCTTGAGGATAGTAGATAGATGACCAATGTTGTGTATTCTTTCAAATTTGGTACATAAATAATCTAAGTCTTTATTCTTAAATAGTCCACCATTATCTATGATTATGGAATGAGGTATTGCATATCTGCATATGATATAGTTCAATATGAACATAGATATTTGTTTTCTAGTTGCTTATGTCAAAGTGACTGCTTCTACCCATTTTGTAAAATAATCTGTAGCTGTGATTATATGGGTATGTTCATTAGAAGAATGAGGATGTATAGCTCCTATAAGATCAAATTCCCATTGGTGAAAAGGCCATTGTGTAGTAAGGGGAATTAGATATCTCCTTGGAGCATGAATTAGGTTGCCATGCACTTGGAGCTTTTGACAGTTCTTAGCAAAATTGATAGACTCTTTCTCCATTTCAGGCCAATAGTACCCCACCTTAATAAGTTTTTGAGCTAGTGTTAAACCATTCAAGTGTGACCCACAAATACCATCATGGACTTCCTCTAATGCATGTTGAGACTCTTCCCATTCTAAACATCTAAGTAGTGTACCATCTAGACCTCATTTGTACAGATCATGACCAATGATGACATATCAAGAGGCATTATGGATAAGGTATCTCTTTTCATGATGGTTGAAGGTATCGAGAATGATTTGGTCTTGGAGATAGGAAAATAGGTTCTTGTATCTAGATGAATCATGACCAAAAATAGTGCAGATCATGTCGGTTTTGGGGAAATCATATGCAGGATAGGATAGTACTTCCACTAGGAACTCATAACGTAGCTCATATTCAGGCTGCTATAATAAAGTAGATAATGTTTCCATTGCATCGGTAACCTTATTCTCCATTCTAGGGATTTTCTCAAATGTGATAGATATGAAATACTTCTTTAGATCATCTACCATTCTCTTGTAAGGAATGAGCTTTTCATCTTTAGTTTGGTACACATCATTGACTTGATGGATAACAAGTTGAGAGTCTCCATGAATGTGTAGCCCTGTTACTCTCCATTCAATTGCTATTTTCATACCATTCAAAAGGGCTTCATATTCTGTAATGTTTTTTGTGCAAGGGAACTTTAATATGAATTCTTTTTGGATTGAGTATCTTTGAGGCATTATGAAAAATATGCCTGCTCCTGATCCATTCTATGTATAGGAGCCATCAAAGAATAACTGTCATTCTCTAGAAGAAAGAGTCAGGATAGAGGAATCTAAAAATTCCATTTGCATTGGTGTATCATCAATCATAGGTGCATATGCTAATTGATCAGTAATAACCTATCCTTTGATAGCTTTTCTCTCAACATATTCAATGCCAAATTCACTTAAGAGCATGACCCATTTAGCTAATCTACCTGTGAGGGCAGCTTTTCTTAGAAGGTACTTTAGTGGATCAATCTTAGCTACCAAATATGTGGTATGAGATAAAATGTAATGTCTTAGTGTCTATGATGCAAACATCATAGCTAGACAAGCTTTCTCAATCATTGAATATTTCTTCTCATATGCAACCAATGTTCTACTAATATAGTATATAGCTCTTTCCTTTTTATTCTCATCATTTCATGCTAGCAATGCCCCTAGTGATGTATCTGTAGTGGAGACATATAAGATCAAAGGCTTCCCTGGAATGAGAGGCATCCAGATGATGGAATATGGATGAAGTGACTGAGAGGGGGGGTGAATCAGTCAACCATAAAATACTTCACAATTAATTCTTTCCAGATCCCTTAGGATATCTTAACAATGTTATCTATTTTAGCACTCGGTAAATAGATTGCAGTAACTTTGAAGATGCAGAAAGTATTAGCAAAATTATCTTTAGATATTCATCAGCACATGTATATGATTGAGAAAGCAATTAAGAACACAAGAGACACAAGATTTAACGTGGAAACCCAATATGGGAAAAACCACCAATGTATCTAGATACTGATTTTCACTTTTCTGAAGTGATGCCCGGTTAGAAGCCAACCCGGTCAAAGGTTACAAAACACACTGTTAGGTGTGACCTTGTTAGAGGATTTAAAACACCCTACTAGGAGTGGCCTGGTAAGAGGTCTTGAAAACAATTCAATGGAATTGTCACCTTGTTAGAGGATTTACAATATGGTTGTTAAACCAACTCAGTTAAGAGATTTAGAATTCACTGTTATAATGATAAGAAGGTAACAATGAAAAATGACTTGTATAATAATGCAATTGTCTTGTTGATTACAGATCTCTATTCTGCATAAGTCTGATCCTTTCTGATCGAATAAATCTCTACTGCACCTCAAGGATATCTGAACATCCTTCACAAATTTGCATACACCTTTCCTGCTTTTCTTCTGTAAAATCTTCTGCTGTATTTCTTGTTTACTTTTCACATTTGACCTTTTATTTATATGATTTTTGATTTGTCAAATTGACATTATTTAGTATAACAGTCGGCTGAAATAAGCAAACTCTATTTGCAAAAATCCTTCAAGGGCCGACAGTGCTCGGTGACCATAACTTTCTATAATCTTTCGGAGACCAAGGGAACTCGGTAAACACCGACAATCTTTTACCTTCGATAACCGACTGAACTCGGTAAACACTAACTTTTCTTTGATGACCGAGTGAACTCGGTAAACACTAACTTTTTTTTGATGACCGAGTGAACTCAGTAAACACTAACTTTTCTTTGGCAACCGAGTGAACTCGGTAGACACTACTTTTCTTCGATAATCGAGTGGACTCAGTAAGCACTAATATTCCTGTCTGGCAGACCGACTGAGCTCGGTAGTAACTGGTTGCTGCGGACTATGACATTGTGTGACATCAAAGACAATACATAATTGAGTAGCAATTTCCTTCAGACAATTGTTTCCAACAATCTCCCTCTTTGGCATTGATGGCATTGAAAGAGTTAGCTCGGTTCAGATTCAAATCTCCCTCTGTCAGCAAACTTCCTTTATCCTGAAAATTCTTCCTTCTGATTATTGAAAATTTCTTGAAGTAATAGCAAAGACATAGCAAACACTCCCTCTTTGACAACACATGCCAAAGACAATTCACATATTACCGGTGAAAATTAATGTACCTCAAGTACTGATTCATATGCAATGATTCCTTGAATATGCTGCATCAACAGGTTGATTTTCAATCATGTTCTAGTTGATGCATCACTAAAACTGTATTTAGTGAGCCTCAGATAGGGGAATGACCCCTAAATTACCTCTTAGATACACAAATGCATCCTTAGGTAATGGTTTGGTAAAAATGTCTGCAATCTGTTCTTTTGTATGAATATATTCTAATCTGATTTCCTTGTCCTGAACCAATTCTCTGACAAAGTGATATTTAATAGCAATGTGCTTGGTTTTGGAATGCATCACTGGATTCTTAGAGATGTTTATTGCACTGGTATTGTCACAAAATATAACAACTGGTTCTTTGATTTCAACCTTCATACCTTCTAATAGCTGTTTAAACCAAACAATATTTGAACAGTTTACTGCAGCAGCAACATATTCTGCTTCAGCTATGGATTGAGATGTGCAATTCTACTTTTTACTAGTCCAGGATACCAGTCTTTTTCCAAGAAAAAATGCTCCACCACTTGTGCTTTTTCTATCATCAATGTTTCCTACCCAATCAGCATCAGTAAACACTTTCAAGTCTAGATTGCCTCCAAATTTATACCACAAACCATATTCTTCAGTTCCTCTTAAGTATCTTAAGATTCTTTTGATTGCCATCATGTGATTTTCCTTAGGTTTTGCTGAGAATCTAGCTGCTATACTGACTGCTAAGGCAATATCAGGTCTTGTATGTACTACATACTACAATTTTCCAATCATAGATCGGTATAGGGTCTGATCAACTTCTTTTGAATCATCATTCTTGGTAAGTTTTAGTCCAGTACACATGGGTGTACCAACTGGTTTTGAATCTTCCATACCAAACTTCTTAAGTATTTCCTTAATGTATTTAGATTGAGTAATGTATATACCATTCTTGCTTTGCTGAATTTGAAGACCAACAAAGAATTTTATTAAACCAAACATAGACATTTCAAATTCTTTGTTCATTTGCTCTGAAAATTCTTTGCACTGATCCTCATTCCCTGTAAATATAGCATCATCCACAAATATTTCTGCCAATACAATTTTGTCATCCGGTCCTTCTTTAATATATAGATTACTGTTATCATTAGCTCTTTTGAAATTAATCTGAATCAAATAGTTATGGAGTCTTTCATACCATGCTCTAGGAGCTTGTTTTAAACCATACAATGCTTTGTGTAACCTGCAGACCATGTCCCTTTTATCTGGATCAACAAAACCTTCAGGTTGTTCAATGTAGACTTCTTTATCAAGAATTCCATTGAGAAATGCAGATTTTATATCCATCTGATATACCTTAAATCCTTTGTGTGCTGCATAAGCAAGTAGAGTTCTTACACCTAATCTTGCAACAGGAGTGAAAGTTTCTCCATAATCTATACCTTCTTCTTGAGAATAACCTTTACATACCAGTCTAGCTTTGTTTCTAGATACTTGACCATCTTCATTCAGCTTATTCCTGAATACCCATTTTGTTCCAATTACATTCTTATCTTTAGGTCTAGGTACAAGAGTCCAAGTTTTGTTCTTTTGTATTTGTTCTAATTCTTCATTCATTGCTTCAATCCAACTTTCATTTTCCAATGCATCTTTGATATTTCTAGGTTCAAAATCAGTAAGCAGACATGTACCTTTTAGCTTGCTTCTTGTCATAGTACCATTTGATTTGTTTCCAATGATTTGATCTGGTGTATGATGTCTTCTGACATATTTGGCTAGTATAGGTTCCTTGCCTTTTGAATGATTCATGCTGCTGTCTTCTAGGATCTCTTCTTCAGGTTGCTCAGGCTTGGTAGATATTTTCTCGGTACCTTCAGGCTGAGACTCGGTCTGAATTTCTTCCTGTGACTCAGTTTGAACTTCTTCCTGTGACTCAGTTTGTGACTCGGTAACTGTGCTCAGCTCGGTAGATACAGTTTCCTTACTGATAGTTGTGTCTGCCAATGTTTCAGGTTCAATGTAAATGAATCTTCTGTAGTTCTCAGGTTCCCTTTTGCTTTCTTCCTCAGTCTTTTCTGCAAACTCATCAAATTTTACATGTATACTTTCTATGACTTTGTGAGTAGATAAGTTCAGACATTTGTATGCCTTGCTTTTGCTAGAATATCCTAGGAATATTCCTTCATCACTTTTCACATCAAATTTATTTCTTCTGGATTCTTTTAAGATATAACACTTGCTACCAAATATTTTCATGTAACTTATATTGGGTTTATAGCCATACCATAATTCATAAGGAGTTTTGAATGTGTCTTTCTTCAGTTGTACCCGGTTCAAGGTATGAACTGCAGTGCTGATAGCTTCCTTCCAGTACTTTATAGCGATGTTCTTTTCTATCATTAGAGTCCTTGCACAGTCCATAATAGATCTGTTTCTTCTTTCTGCTATTCCATTCTGCTCAGGAGTTCTAGGAGCTGATACCTATCTTTTGATTCCTCTTTCAATGCAAAAGTTGTTAAAATCATGGGAGATGAATTCACCACCTCTGTCTGATCTTAAGCATTTCAATCTTTTCCCTGTTTCCTTTTCCACTCTTGCTAAGTACCATTTGAACTTTTCAAATGCTTCTAATTTTTCTCTTAAATACATAACAGTCATCATTCTAGAATAATCATCAACGAAAAGAATAAAGAATTTATCTCCAGTATAGCTTTGTATTCCAATAGGTCCACATAAATCAGTATGCACAATTTCCAAAATTTCTTTAGACTGATAGTTCTTACTCTTGAAACTAGTTTTACTCATTTTGCCAATCTGACAATTCTTGCATAGACCAGTGTCAGGTTTCTTCAAACTAGGAATGCCTCTAACCTTCTTGAATTTGCTTATTTTTATCATGTTATCAAAATTCACATGACATAACCTTTTGTGCCATAGCCAACTTTCTTCTATTTGAGCAATAAAGCATGAATATTCATTGAGATCAAGATAAAATAAGTTACCTTTTGTTTGTTTGCCTGATCCAATGAGTTTTCCTTTTCCATCCAACAGTCTTGCTTGACCATTCATGAATTCAACCTTGAAACCAGTGTTGATTAGCTGTGCTACACTTAGAAGATTATGTTTTAGTCCTTCAACCTAGTAAGCATTATCACATATGAGTTCTTTGGTTAATGAGATTCTTCCTTTTCCTTTTATACAACAAGGTTCATTGTTTCCAAATCTTACATTACCATTGTCACAGTCTTCTAGATATTCAAATTTTGTCTTGTCACCAGTCATGTGGTGTGAACATCCGCTATCTATTATCCATATATCATCTTTGCTTATATGAGAAATAAGTGCCATCTTATCTTCATCGTCATCAGATTCATCTTTTATAGCAATAAAGACAATTTCTTCTTCACTATCATCAGAATCTTTAGCCATAAAACATGATTTCTTACCTTTATCCTTGTATGATTTGAAATTCTTTTTGCCATAGTACTTGTGACTTCTCTTCTCTTCCTTGACTTGCTTGTTTGGGCACCTAGCTGCAATATGTCCAATTTCTTCACATGAAAAATAGATTAAAGGAGTTTTACCTTTATACTTACCTTTCCCTCTAGAGTACTTCTTTGCAAGTAATGCTTCTACAATTTCAAGATCACTATCAGAACTTTCTTCTGATACTTCTTCACTTTCTGACTGAACTTCTTTAATTTTCTTGTTCTTCTTTAGTGAAACCTTGGCCTCAAATGCTGATTCAATATTTTTGGAACTAGGAACATAGTTGTCATAGTTGTCTAATTCAAAAGCTATCAATCTTCCAACTAAAGCATCCAAAGTTATATTGTGGTTTGTTTCACATCTTCTTTCTTGAATAGCTGATACTCTTATTGCATAGATAGGGAGTAATGTTCTGAGTACCTTACTTATAACAGTTTCATCTGAGATTGTTCCTCCAGAAGCTCTAATTGCACTTACACTTGCTTTGATTCTTTCAACATATTTTGCAATGTTTTCATCTTCCTTCATATTCATCTTGTCAAACTGTCCTCTTAGGCTTTCTGCTTTGGCTCTTTTCACATTTGCATCACCACCATATATTTTCTTCAGTTCCATCCACATTTCATATGCAGTAGTGTAGTCTTTAATATCATCAAATTCTTCATAGCTGAGAGCAGATGCAATGTCTATCATCATGGTGTTGTGAGTCTTTTTATCTGCAATGTCTTCAACAGTTAATGCGCCATTAGGAATTGTGTATTCTTCATCAATGTATTTGCATCCTGAATCACCAATGGAAGCCAGATGAAGTCGCATGAGACCTTGCCATGCTGAAAAGTTATCTCTGTTAAGCTTTGGAATTTCCCTCTTGTAAGACATCCTGATCTTTAGCTTAGGTCTTTGAAACCCTTCCTGCAAGCACCAAAAGCTCTGATACCAATTGATGGAATATGGATGAAGTGAATGAGAGGGGGGGTGAATCAGTCAACCATAAAACACTTCACAATTAATTCTTTCTAGATCTCTTAGGATATCTTAACAATGTTATCTGTTTTAGCACTCGGTAAATAGATTGCAGTAACTTTGAAGATGCAGAAAGTATTAGCAAAATTATCTTTAGATATTCATCAGCACATGTATATGATTGAGAAAGAAATTAAGAACACAAGAGACACAAGATTTAACGTGGAAACCCAATATGGGAAAAACCACCAATGTATCTAGATACTGATTTTCACTTTTCTGAAGTGATGCCCGGTTAGAAGCCAACCCGGTAAAAGGTTACAAAACACACTGTTAGGTGTGACCTTGTTAGAGGATTTAAAACACCCTGCTAGGAGTGGCCTGGTAAGAGGTCTTGAAAACAATTCAATGGAATTGTCACCTTGTTAGAGGATTTACAATATGGTTGTTAAACCAACTCGGTTAAGAGATTTAGAATTCACTGTTACAATGATAAGAAGGTAACAATGAAAAATGACCTGTATAATAATGCAACTATCTTGCTGATTACAGATCTCTGTTCTGCATAAGTCTGATCCTTTCTAATCGAATAAATCTCTGCTGCACGTCAAGGATATCTGAACATCCTTCACAAATTTGCATACACCTTTCCTGCTTTTCTTCTGTAAAATCTTCTGCTGTATTTCTTGTTTACTTTTCACATTTGACCTTTTATTTAAATGATTTTAGATTTGTCAAATTGACATTATTTAGTATCACAGTCGGCTAAAATAAGCAAACTCTATTTGCAAAAATCCTTCAAGGGCCGACAGTGCTCGGTGACCATAACTTTCTATAATCTTTCGGAGACCGAGGGAACTCGGTAAACACCGACAATCTTTTACCTTCGATAACCGACTAAACTTGGTAAACACTAACTTTTCTTCGAGGACCGAGTGAACTCGATAAACACTAAATTTTTTTTGATGACCGAGTGAACTCGGTAAACACTAACTTTTCTTTGGCAACAGAGTGAACTCGGTAGACACTGCTTTTCTTCGATAACCGAGTGGACTCGGTAAGCACTAATATTCCTATCTGGTAGACCGACTGAGCTCAGTAGTAACTGGTTGCTGCGGACTATGACATTGTGTGACATCAAAGACAATACATAATTGAGTAGCAATTTCCTTCAGACAATTGTTTCCAACACCAGATAGGAGGATTTGATAGATACTTCTTGATATGGTTAAATTTGTTCTCACATTCTTCATTCCAAGAAAACCTCACACCTTTATGTAATGTCTTTGTAAAAGGTTGTGATATGTCTTCTAGCTATGATATGAATCTTCTGATAGATTGAACTCTTCCTTGCAATGTCCTCATTTTACTAATATTCTTTGGAGGTTGCATTTCCATGATGGCCTTTACTTTAGCTGGATCAACTTCAATGCCCTTCCTTGAGACTATGTATCCTAAGAGCTTTCTAGAAGTGACACCAAAAGCACACTTCTTAGGATTTAGTCTAAGACTAAATTTTTCCATTCTGTCTAGTATCTTGCTTAAGTCATTTAGATGTTTAGCTCAAATCATAGATTTTTCTAAAGTATCATTAACATAATCCTCCATAGTCCTATGCATCATGTCATGAAAAATAGATGTCATGGCTCTTTGATATGTAGCCCCAGCATTATTAAGCCCAAATGGCATAACATTCCAACAGAAGGTGTCCCATGCACATGTGAAAGAAGTTTTCTCTTGATCCTTTGGACCAATTTTTATTTGATTATATCCAAAAAAACCAGCCATTAAAGAATACATCTCAAAGCTCGCAATCATGTCCACTATCATGTCAATGTTAGGTAATGGAAAATCATCCTTAGGGCATGCTCTATTGACATCTCTAAAGTCTGTGCACACTCTAATTAATTTATCTAGTTTTGAAATAGGTATAATATTAGAAATCCACTCTACATAGTCAATAACTCGGATGAATCTGGCTTTCAAGAGCTTCTCTAATTCAGCCTTTACCAAGAGTGCAACATGAGGATGCATCTTTCTCAATTTTTTCTTGACAGGTTTGACATTTGGAGCTATAGATAAATGATGCATTATAAGATTAGGATCCAAACTTGGCATATCTAAATATTTCCATGCAAAGTTGATCTTCTTCTCTGTTAGGAATGTTGTAAATTTTTGCTTCTCTTCTTCTAATAAAGATTGTGCTACATGAATCAACTATGGTTCTTCTATTGTTCCCATGTTGATGGATTGAGTGGGCTTAATTAGAACTGGAGATCTATCTTGTAAATGACTCAGAAGGATATCAAATATCTCATCCTTAGGTGCCTCAGAGAGGTTTTCACCTTCAGATACATCTTTTATTTTTACTTTTGTAGGTTCTAAGACTGCCACAAAGTGGTTTTCACCCTCAGAACTCCTTTTCTTTTTATTCTTATTCTTATTTTTCTGACTAAGATACTTGATGTCTGACTCCGTCATGCTAATTCTTGGTTCACTGATGGAAGTCCTCATAGGATCAACTACATTGGTAGCAAGCAATGGCATAGTCATTTGGGAAGGTATAAATACCATGGCTCAAATTTGTGGAGGTTTGATCAAGAAGTTCAGGATGTTGGATAGTCAAAGTAGGGGAAGATTGGGAGATAGTGTTTATGGACATGGATCTATCATCATTGGTCCTAACCTGACACTTGAGTTCAAATGTGATATTAAAACTTAACACATTCAATTCATGAATAGGTTGAATGTCATTATGGGAATCCAATTCGGCCATAGGTGGACTAGACTCTATAAGTTCATCATTTTGCTCTAGAATTACATTGGGTTTAGGTGCATATTGGTGAATAAAATCAATATGTTTCTCTATAATAAGCTCATCTTCTTCTAGGATGGCTCCCCATTCATAGTCATTAGATTCTTCATCTATGCCTCTAGAAAATCTAAGAACATGAGTAAAGTCAGGATGAATACCCCAAAAAGGGTTACCCTCAGATTCTAATTTGAATTCATACTCATGGGAGTCTATCTTAGAATAACTACCACCTTCCTCTTTTTCTATTTGATTATCTTTGAGATTAGTTGGTTCTTGTGTGGCAACTTTCTCTTGCTCTATAGTAGGTTCTTGAGTTTCTACTACATTGATTCTTTTTATTGGATCATCTTTAGCTTCAAGGAGGTTCTTGATTTCTCTAGGAAAACACTCATAAGGAACAAGTTCTGAGCTGTTTGAATCACTATCTGATGGTTCAAGTTCTTTCTTCTTAAGAAGGGGTTCACCTGGTGTGATCTGCTCTATGACATGGAACAATTACCTTTGAGGTGCAAGGGTTTCTTTTTAAATCCTAAGCCAACAACATCTTTGTTTCCCCTACTAGTATGTGAAATAGGTGTTATAAGACCTTCTTCTCTAACTCCTAGTGGACCTTTACCTAAATATCCCATTTTAGCTATCAGTTTATCTCCTGGACCATATGCCTTAGAAGGGATTTTGGATACTGTAGAATCACTAGTTTGGAAAACTTGAGATTCAGGTTCATCTTTGTAAAGCCATGCAAGAATAGATTCATCCTCTTCAAATTCTTTCTTGGAGACTTGTTCAACTACAAAATTCTTTTTATATGCCTCAAAGGGTTCTTTAGAATCTTGTTTGGACTATTTTAAAGATTGTCCATAAGACTTAGGTGAGATAGGGAGAGATGTCAAAGATAACACTGGCTCTATAGTATATTCTCCCATACCATTTTCTTTGATATTGACCTTTTTTGCAATGTCTTCCATTTTAGATGTGGATGCTTCTTTAGTTGCTTAATGGAAGATTATTTGTTATTAGGCACAAGTTTATCTGCACTTTCCTTCAATGTATTGCAAGTGGTGGATATGTCTGTTGGAATAGTGACTTCTACTCCTTCATAAGAAAATTTCAAGAATTGGTGGAATGTAGAAGGAATAGCCTTCATCTCATGTATCCATGGTCTCCATAGAAGAATGTTGTAAGCCAAAGGTAGATCAAGAACTTGACATGTAGTATCCCTGATAACTGGACCTACTCTAATAGGTAAGATAATGGTGACTTTAGAAGATCTTTCTTGTTCATCATAGACTTTTATAGTTATGTTCTTTCTAGGATCGATAGCCAATTCTAAAAATCCCAATTGTGTAACCAAGTTGTAAGAAAAAATGTTTAGGCCAGTGCCCCATCTATCAACACATGTTTGACTCTATGGTTCTAGATCAAGACTTCTATGTGTAATGGCTAGTTATGTGGGTGACACAGGGAGTTGTCATCTTCCTCTAAAAAGGATATATATTGTGGAGATGTAAGATGTCCAACCATAGTCTAGAACCTATCTAAATCAAGGTCATTAGGAACATTGGGTCCGAGAAAAGCTTTGTCTAGGATAGCTCTATGAGTGGGAGATATTCGAAGCAACTCAAACATGGAGATTTTTGCATTAGTGTGTTGGAGTTGTTAAATAGTGCTATAAGATGTTGGCCTCATGTCTTTAGGATTGGAATATTTAGGAGTAGCCTTCTATTTGGAAGTGGAAAAAAGATTGAAGGTCATCTTAGGGACATTTGATGAATCTAGGATTTGTCCATTCATATGTGTTTGAGCTTGTGATTGAGTAACTATGTTAGCTAAAGTATGATCTCTATCTCTTCACATAATTGTGATGACATTGCAATGCTCAAAGAGACAAGGTTCAACCATATTGATAATGACATTATTTCCAAGGTAAGCATAATTGACCTTTGCCCCCATATTAGGTTGAGAAGATGAAACTTCTTGACCATATTTTGGAAATGGTTCTATGAATTCTATATGATCATTATTGCTCTTATGATTGTCAATCATGATGTCTCCCTTATCAATCAGATCTTGAATAGTATGTTTCAAACTTAAGTAGTTATTAGTTTTGTGACCTTTACCCCAATGAAAATCATAGAATTCATTCTCCCTCCACCATTTTGGTTTGGGATCAGGATTAGATTGTCAGATCTTAGGTGAAGAGATGATGTTATTAGCTAGAAAAGTTCTCATAGCTAATTGTAAATATTCTCCCAGAGTAGTGAACTTTCATTTATTATCAGCGGACCAAGATTTGTATTTTGGCTTCTTTTGAGATGATTCAAACACCTTTTTCTCTAAAGCTTTGATGGCTTGGGTGCCAATAGTTAGATTGAAAGCTAGTGCCTTTGATGGGGCATGGATAGTATCAACAACACCATCTATGACAATGCCTTTATTCTTGTTCTAGTTTTTGTTCTTGTCTTTAGAACTGGACCCTAATTTGTACTTGTCCTTTTGAAGTGTGATGTCTCCTTTTTTCACAAGTACCTTTTAAATTTTGATCGCATTGTCTACCATCTTATCAAAAGATGTATGATCTTGCATTTGTAAAGGATATTTGATCTTTGGGAAAAGATTGTTGATGAAGATCTCAAGTTTCTCCATTTCTTGGATAGGCCTAGCATATAGAGAGAATTTCTTCCTCCATCTTTTGAGAAATGTCGACAATGGTTCTCCTGGATATTGCTTGAGATTGCAGATATCAATCATGGTGAATGGATGTTGAATGTTGTAAGAGTATTTTTGATAGAAAAATTTGATCAACTCCTAAAAAGTTTAGATAGTAGAAGGAAATCTAGAGAACCAATGAATGGCTTCTCCTCCCAGAGATCAGGGAAAGAGATGCATCAGATAGGTTGGTTCATGCATGAACTCCATAGATTGTGTACAAAATTCTCTGACATGATCTTGAAGATCAGAGTGTCTATCATACTTATCATACTTAGGCATCTCCACTCTTTTTGGAATGGTGGCATGTACAAGTCTTTGTCAAATGGAAAAGGACATAGGGCCTCCATGGAGAACTCCTTGGGTTCCTTTTCTTTTTCAAGGTTATTAAGTTTGACTTGCATGACATGCATCTGTTTCATCATAGCTATAAGTGGAGTTTCTTCCTCATGTGTAATGATATCTTCAACATTAAATTTGGGAGAAAGCTTAGCTCCTTGATGAGCTAATTGTAAAAAGTATTCTTTTCTATCTTCTTTCAAGAAATGCTTCATCATTATTTTGAAGTTATCATCATTTTGATATTGAGAAATTTCTTCAGGTGTGGGTTCCTGATCTACACCATGTTTAGATTGAGCTCATTAAGATCCAAAGTTTTTCCCTTCTTGAGACATGGTAGGAGTTTTCCCTAGGATAGATTGAGGAGGAGTTTGTTGATTACCTCCGTGAGCTGATGGAGGAATGTAACCAGTTTTTAATCAAAAGTTGCAAAGACCATTGTCTTCGTAAAGACAAGAATTGTAGAGTTGCCCAAGATTTGGACCCCTAGCAGTGGTTAGAGGTAAGGTGTGGGATGCTTCTATAGATTTCTTGTGAGAGGAATCTCTAGTCTCCACCATTAACCTTGGGTGAAGCAAAAGAATATGATGAAGACAACTAAAGAAAGATCTGATTCAAGAAGATCAAATGAGGCAACCTTGTCAAGGTTTGATTAATTGAAGTTTGGATTAGATGTAGATAAAGGAGACTATGCCCTTGATGTATGGGTAGATTCCCAAAAGATAGCGAACATGAGTTCACAACACTTAGCCATTTTGATGATTGATTGAAGATTGATAGTTATGACAAGGTTTTGACACAAGATGATAAAGACTCAAATCAATTAAATAGAAGGCTAAATCAGATTCAAAAGGTCACTTTAGCAAAATGATTGGATTCTCAGTATTCACTGCTCTATTCTTCATACAGTGATTTTCTTGATAGACTCTGGAAATAGGCTAGAAAAGTTGGGTCTCTGACAATTCTGACAACTTTCTAACAAGTTTTTAAATTTTCTGAAATGAATTTCTACAAGCTCATACGATAGTGGGTATAGCATGAAATGAAAATTGAAAAACTCATACAATAGTTGTCAAACTCGCATGATAGTTGATTGTAGGAATTTTGACTTTTGGAATTGACTGTCAACAAAAATCATATGACAATGTACCTGATACCATATGACAATCTGGGGGTTCTGAAATGACAATAGCCAAAATTTGTATGACTTTCTAACTTTACAAAATGACTGTTAACTCTAGAAAGGTGTTTGCCATCAGATTTTGCAATTTTTGAGGTTTTCAATTTTAGATTGTTCACAAAATTGTTTGTCCAGATTTGAAGATTATAGCAGATTGATTTGTTCTAAGTAACCAGATAGATAAACAAGCATGCAAAATAGCAGGGAAGTGATTTCAAGCACGTTTGAAAACAATGAATAGGGGACAAAGCAACCCTATGCATGAATAATCAAGTGACTAAATTGTGCTAATCCCTAGGAGTGCTAATAGTGTATGTTCCAAAAAATTTTGCAATAACACACATAGTCCAAGAAAAATGAAAATTTGGCCTTACTAGGGTTTTTAGTAATGGTCTGACTCTACAAATTTTATGATCTCAAGAGGGTAAACTCCAATCTAGGCGCACTAGGGTTTTGACATAGTCCAAGAACTTAATCTTTAGGATATGCTAGGGAGATCTGATAGCCCAACAAGAGACCACACCTGTGGAGATTTCTTCCATAAGGACATTTATATACTACTTGTCACTACCATGATGAAAATGGCTATTATCGCTTGAGGTTTCGTCAACATGGTTGACCCAATTAAGGGAATGTCCACTATGGTTAACCATCTCTAAAGGTGACTCACAAAATATACAACATGGAGACTGGTTCCAAATTCAAGGATTTGAGTTTTCGGTACTACCCAAAAAGGGAGTAGAGCATAATCCTCTAGCCTTTTCACTTTTAACCCAAACAAAGAAGATGAATTAATCTAACATGTTAAGATGAAGATTATCTCACAAAGATCTATGACGTCAACCACTCATGATCTATCAACCTCTAGGGAGAGAGAATGTATCAATCAGAAGTTGAAGATGCACAAATCTAGTAGAATGTGAGACTCTCTCAGTAACCTCCCTACCTACAAGGGTTCCTTTATTGAGAAGAGCTTCATTGGAAACCCACTCTCTAAAGAGTCATGAATAGTGTTCATAGGGCCTATTTACTATGTGTAACAAAGATGCTAAAAAGCAAATCTATGTTCATTTTTATAGCCCAAAATGAAATATGTGATATGAAAGCAATAAAAGTCACACAAGCTTGACATGAAAGAGTTCTTTTTAATCCAAATCAAAATTTTATCAGCTAAAAAGATTACCTAAATTCCTCACAATGTGCTTAGTAGATTCTTACCTATTTTTAGCAATTCTCTCACTTTTTCCCAATCAAAACTAGTAAAAATCAATCAGAAATAGAAAATTTCAATCGTTAATGTTAGCTGTTAGTCCAAATTAGAAAATAAATCTAGAAAACTACCCCAAAAAAAGTGAAACAACAATTGAGACCTGGCACTAAAACTCATACGACAGTGGGTCACCTCCCAGATGATAGTCTAGAAAATCATACAACACTGGGTATCAGATCATATGACAATAGAGCTTCCAAATGACACTTTGATTCTAATGGCATGATCCTTAATCAAATAAACTATCGTACGATAGTGGGTATCCTTTGACACAAGTTTCTGACAAAACTTGTATGAAAATTGTATGGATATAAATTAAAAATCATAGCTTGGAATAGAAAATGACAAGATGATGATAGAAATTGATAGAAATTGAATGGAAACCCATTTCAAGGCCTGATGGTGGGTGCCTAAAATGTGTGTGTGAATTTTGTACCTAGCTATAGACACAACACTTCAGTAAAACATTAGAGGTTAGTTGAAATCAAAATTGTGCAAGCAATGAAAACTAAACTAACTAGGCAATTTACTGCCTTCTAATAGATGTGAGTATGTATTCTCAGATTGGACAGAGATCAGTGACCTTGACGACACCTAAATGAAGGATTTGAATGCAGAATCTAGATATGAATTGGATGTAAATTAATCAATTTTTTTGGATTTTAGATGCAATAAGATGAAAAAATTGGATATGAAACTATTCTAGAATGAAAAACTGATATGTAATGCAATTAATCTAACAATGATATGCTAAAATATGAATGATCTCACAAAGTTGTTTATTCGCAAAGAAGCTTCAATTCCTCAGATACCAATTCGCCAACATAAGTTTAAAAAATTATGAGATATGAGATTGAAGAGATGAGCCTTGATTTTATAGAAATTCAGGGCTTTGGGGATCCATGGAAAAGCCATAAATCACTCAGGTTGATTTTTTAGTCAACAAGGAATTAAAGATAGTTAACTCATAATAAATCATGCAAAAATAGCTTTTTGATTTAAATCAGAAGTTGAGATCAGCTTTTAACTCAAAATAGAGTTGAGTTTATTTTTAAAACAACTTGAATTGATTTTCTGATTTATAATTTAACTATTTTTTGGATGTGCACAATTAATCATGAATTAAATAAATAAATTAAGTGATTTATCCTCAACTTAACTGATTTTGAATTAAAACAATTGATTTATGGGTTAATCAATTATTAAATAAAACTTTATTCCAAATAATATCCTTAAATATGACAACTTGCTTTAATTAATTAAATAAGAATTTAATCAATTAATGATAGGAATTTTGATTTATTGTCAAATTTAAATAATAATAATTAGGAATAAATATAATTAAATCTAAATAAATAATTAAGTGGTAGTATTAAATCTAATTAACTAAATATTGAGAATATTCAATTAATCAAATTTTAAGATAAATAAGATTTATCACCAAATAATAATTAAATTAAAGATAATTAGAATAATTAAGAATATTACTAGGAGTATACCTCGATGTAGAATTTGAGATAATCAATTAGGATTCGATGATGTTCAGATGTGCCTTTGGTTAGGACTTTGATATCGATTTCATTTGATGTGTTGATATAGGAGGTTAATGAACCTATAGCCCATTTTTGAGGTATTACAATATGTTATTCAGAGGGAGTCAGTTGTGCATTCTGAGAAGTTCTATGAGGGAGAATCTCATCAAGGAGAAGCATAGCGGAAGATTGGCTAGACATTTTGGTCATGATAAAACCCTTTCTTTGGTTAGTGAGAATTATTATTGGCCATAGTTGCAGCAAGATGTCAAGAAGTTTGTACAGAATTGCAGAGTATGTCAGATGGCGAAAGGAGTGAAGCAGAATACAGGGTTATATCAGCCATTACCTGTACCAGAGAAGCCTTGGGAGGATATTAGTATGGACTTTGTTCTTGGATTACTGAGGACTCAGTAGGGACATGATTCAATTTTTGTGGTGGTTGAAAGATTTTTAAAAATGGCACATTTCATTCCCTGCAAGAAGACTAATGATGTTGTTCATATAGTCAAAGTTTTTTTTAGAGAAGTAGTGAGGCTACATGGTTTGTCAAAGACCATAGTTTCAGATCGAGACACCAAGTTTGTAGGCTATTTTTGGTGAACATTGTGGAAGAAGCTAAAGATAGATTTGAAATTCAATTCATCACATCATCCACAAACTGATGGAAAAATGGAGGTGGTGAATAGGAGTTTGGGAAATTTGCTGAGATGTTGGGTTGGAGATAAGCCAACAGGATGGGATTTGATTTTACCATAGGCAAAATTTACATACAATAATCTGGTCAACAAGAGCACTGGTAAATCACCATTCAAGATTATATATAGGAGTTTTCCCAAAAATGCATATGAGTTGAGAAATATAGATAAAGGAGAAACAAGTAGTGCTGAAGCTGAGGATTTTGTAGAACATTTTAAGAACATCCATGAGGAGGTGAGGAAGAATATTACCAAGATGAATGCGCAGTATAAGGCTAAGGCAGATGAGAAAAGGAGGCATAAGAAATTTCAAGTTGGAGATGAAAGCATGGTTCATTTGTGGAAGGAGTGATTTCCAGTTGGTACATATAACAAGCTAAAAATGAAGAAGTTTGGGCCATGTAAGATATTGAAGAAGCATGATTCAAGAAATGCATATGAGGTTGACTTGCCTACTAAGCTGAATATTACACCAAATTTAATGTTTCAAATTAGATAGAGTATCATGAAGGAGGTGTTGAAGATGAGGTTACAATAGCACAATGGAGTATTCTAGCAACCAATTCAGATATCAAGTATATTGAAGACATACTCAATAGTCGTGTTGGTAGAAGCACAAGGAATAGGACATATGAAAAATATTTGGTCAAGTGGAAAGGATGACCTATTGAAGATTCTGTTAGAGTTGTCATATTATAGCTAATAATTAATTTATTTAATTATTAGTCTATTATTCTCTACACTTAAGTTAGACTTAGGCATCTCATTATTCTTTAGGGTTTTCACCTTTAGGGTTTTGGTATCCTTTTATAAGGATTCCCTCTTTGTATTTCATTAATTCACTTATTGGATCATAATAGAAATTTGCTCTTTGCATGTCCATAAGATGTCTCTGGTTTTTTGGCCTCCATAGATTTGTCTTGCTTCTGTTCTTTGCTTCTTCCATGTGACAGGGTTATGCATGCAGGTGTTCTTGGGAGATTAGTATTTCACCTAATCTAACATGGTATCAGAGCCATCTTGCTGCTCGCTGTTCGTGTTTTTGTTGAAGTGATTCAGAAGTAGGACGTTATTTTTTGTTTCTTTTTTGCCTGCAAAAAAGAAAAAAAAAATTTTGGGGGTATTTTGAGCAAAAACGGATGCCACCATTGCGTCCGGAAGGTTCGAGATAGCCAGAATCCATATAAAATTTGTCCATTTTGGACACTTTTGCAATTTGAGGCAAAATTTTTTAGGTACCAGGCCGTACGACCTGGCACGCGGATCAAGACGGCGATTTTCAAAAAAAATTAAAATTTTTTTTAAGGGGCGGCCTCCCGGGCGCCACCCCGCGGCCTCCGCCGAGCCGCTAGCAGCTGCAAGCCACCGGGCTCCCTCCGCTCCGCCACCACGGGCTGCTCCGCCCCCAAGCTCTGCGTCCATTCGCGGCCCCCGCTCCGCTGCAGAGCCGCCGCCGGCTCCTCCGCCGCCCCGCTGGCCTCCTCCGCCGGCCCCACTCCGCCCACCGCTCCGCCGGCCGCCCGGCGGGTTTTTAAGCCCTGCGGGCCCTAGCGGTGGTCACATGGGTGACCGAGAGCTCCGGCTTCAGCCCCCTGCGTGCGCCATGCGCCCAGGGGCTCAATTTTTTCAGCCCCAGGGGCTCTAAACTCTTCTTGTGGAGCCTTTCTAACCCTCCTGCGCTGTTTTTGCTCTATCTTGAGCATACGGAGGTCTTTTTTCGACTTCTTTATATCGCCGGAAAGCTCTTTCTGAGATCTTTCTGATTATGGAGGTTAGAGTTTTTGGATCTGCTGTTTTGATAGTGTTTTTTTTCTGTCAAAGGTGATATTTATTTTTTACCTTCCGGGAGCCATATCTTGCTCATCCGGACTCTTTTTTGGGCTCACCATATATCGTTGGAAAGCTGGTTCTATGTGCTATTCAGTGGCAGAGGTTATTTTTCTAGATTCTACTCCAGGTTTTCACTCCTCTGCGTTTGGCAGTTTATGCCCTCTGGTGGAGTGCTTGGTTCTACAGGTCCGGGGATCTCTTCTTCTGAGTTCATAGCTCACTCTTCTTTCTGACTTTTGAGCTTGCATGCTCTTCTATTGCATTCTTTTCTATAAACGCACTGAGATAAATTGCCTGCTTTTGCATTTTGGGATCTTGAACACTATGTCTTTGTTTGTATACGCACTCAATTATAAAGTGCCATGGGGGGGTTATGATGTTTTGCCTTTTGTGCTCATCCACCTTTGTCAAGTGAGTGTACCTTCCACAACATTAGCCTCATGTAGTTTGTGTCTATGACACCGCCCTTTATCCTGTGCTTGTACCTTCTTTTGCACATAGGTGTTCCTGTTTCTTCTTCTTGCAGATGTTTCTGGCATTGCATTTCAGTGTTCCTATCACCCCGTTCAGCATTATGGGGGGGTTCACCTGTTGGTTCTATTGCTTCCTTGGTTTGGTTGAGTGATCTACGTATTCAGTTTTTGTTCCTATGTACTAGGCGGATGCAGTGGCTAGGCACCTATGCATTTCGGTGAGATGGTTCATCTACTATATAGACACTCATTCATTCCTATTTTGGAGGTCACCTGTTTGATTGATCAGCTCTTCAGACTTTGTCTTCTCTACCTGGTCATGCACTATTTCAGTGGGGGTTCCAGCAGTATTCTTCTGACAGTGTTTGCAGCTTCATGCTTCGGAGATGCTTCATGCTCTTTCTTGTTCCTTTCTTTGGGACATTCCCTAGATTGGAGGCTTTGTTTCCTTCATCTAGTTTATTTCTTGTACTTGGGTACCTGATCAGGCCTTGTTGCCGGGACCCATTGCTCTTTCATGCATTTTTGTTTTCATGCATCTTTTAGTCCTTAGTTGTTTAGCTTCTCCCTAAGTTACACTTAAGGGGGGGTGTTAGAGTTTTCATATTATAGCTAATAATTAATTTATTTAATTATTAGTCTATTATTCTCTACACTTAAGTTAGACTTAGGCATCTCATTATTCTTTAGGGTTTTCACCTTTAGGGTTTTGGTATCCTTTTATAAGGATTCCCTCTTTGTATTTCATTAATTCACTTATTGGATCATAATAGAAATTTTCTCTTTGCATGTCCATAAGATGTCTCTGGTTTTTTGGCCTCCATAGATTTTTCTTGCTTCTGTTCTTTGCTTCTTCCATGTGACAGGGTTATGCATGCAGGTGTTCTTGGGAGATTAGTATTTCACCTAATCTAACAGATTCATCATGGCTAACAAAGGAGGAGGTTAACCATTTTGGGTTTTTTCTGCACACTTGAGTCATGATAGGGTCACTTCTCAAATTACCCCAGGTGTTAGATGTAGGAGCATCTTGGGTGTAAGAGAAATCTTGCATCACCCAAAAATATTTCTATTTTTGTATTCAATAAGGGCTATCTTGTGTAGAGCTGCTATTTATGGAAACTTTCTATTCTTAGTAAGTTGGTCATATGATCTTAGAATGTTCTAATTTTACATGTGGAGGTTCATCCCAGTCATATTAGCCTGCTAGTAAAGTTTCATGGCTAGATCAGGTCTAGTTTTGAAGATATTGAAGATTTTTGGTATTGGCAATAGGGTACAGGAACTTTGAACTCAATTTAGAAGGCTTTATGATGCAGGAGCATCCTGGGTGTAAGAGAAATCTTGCATCACCCAAAAATATTTCTATTTTTGTATTCAATAAGGACTATCTTATGCAGAACTACTATTTATGGAAACTTCTTGTTTGTAGTAAGTTGGTCATAAATCTCAAAACATTATGATTTTACATGTGGAGGTTCATCTCAGTCATATCAACCTGCCAGTAAAGTTTCATGGCTAGATCAGGTCTAGCTTTGAAGATATTGAAGATTTTTGGTATTGGCAGTAGGGTACAGAAACTTTGAACTCAGTTTTGAAGGCTTTAGAAGCCTTAGATGAGGTCAAAAATTTGGGCGACAGGTGCTTGCACTAGTCCAGCCTATAGAGTGCTTCGTGGCCTTTCTGAAATGGGGTTATAATAGTCCATCAGGTCAACTGGTGATGACTTATGGTCTCTGAAAGTCGGGTCACTTGAAATGGGAAAAAATAATTTTCCTTCAAAATTTATGTTCGGGTTTCAAAATTTATTTTGAGCTAACTTTGATGTAATAAATTGAAAAATAAAATAATTATAAGTTTGGTCGGCCTTTAGGGTTAAATTTCTAGAACCTTCTCGGGTGGTGAAAATTGGCTATATAAAGAAGACCGAGAGTGTTGTCTAGGGCAGTTCTAGATAGTAGATCTAGGTATTGATTCGAGGCTTTGTCCTATAGAATATTGTAAGGGAATGCCATGAGGCTTTGCATATTGTAATTCTGAAAGTTTGTAATTCCACATTTGTGGAGATAATATGAAGCCAATTTTCTATTCTTGTATATTGTTGTTATTTCTCTATTTATGTTGTGTTTGTGGTATTAAGGGGAGCACCCTTCATCAAGTGGTATCAGAAAGACTTCTTCATGCCATTTCCCTTCTTCAGAAGTTGTGAACCAGGAGGAAGAAAGATTTTTTCCTGTCATTTCCAAGATTGTGAGAAGACCTAAGATTGATGTTCCTGCATTTTTAAGAAATCTTAAGCCAGAGGAGTTGATTGACTTAATCAATTAATGTGAAGAATATTTTGAGTATGAAGATATTGATGATCCTGATAGCATCAAATTTGTGAAGGCCAAACTGAAAGGTCATCCGAGGATCTGGTGGCAAGAGATTCAATTGGAGCGAAATAGAAGAGGGAAAGATAAAATCACAAGATGGGATCAAATGGTGGATAAATTGAAGTGATAGTTCATTCCATTTTATTATGAGCTTGACCTTTTGAAGAAGATGCAAAGTTTGAAGCAAGTAGAAAAATTTGTTCAGGAGTATACAGAGGAGTTCTATCGAATCCTCATCAGAATAGGCCATGCAGAAGTGGATAAGGAGAAAGTTTCTCATTACCTTAATGGGTTGAGGCAAAGCATTCAGGAAGAGCTGAATCTGGTTTGTATGAATATTATTGAAGAGGCATACTAGTTTGCCTAAAAGTAGAGGAAAAGCTGAACAAGAAGTTCGAGAGTAGACAAAATGGAAGAGGTCATAGTGGATGATCTGGAGGATGGTCATATGGAGGCCAAAATGAAGATTCAAAAAAGAAGGATGAGGCCAGTAGCAGTCAAAATCAGAGAGGAAACAATTCCAATCATTTCCAAGATCAGAATAATATAGATCAGAGAGGAAGAGGAAGAGGAAAAGGTTCAAGAAGAGGAGGCTTCTATGGAACATGTTTTCACTGTGAAGAAGAAGGTCATTGTGATGCCCAAAAGTTGGGACAAAACACAACCAAAAAATTACTAACTAAACTAACTTTTTGGTAATAAAAATTGCTTTTCATAAAAAAAATTCCATCTATTAATAACACATTAACTCAAAATAACATAATGATTAATATTCTAAACTATCTTAAAAATCTACTAATTTAACTTATCTTCTAAACAAACTATCAAATCATTCCTTTAAACCTCTAAATATCCTAAACTATCATCTACCCTACCTTCTATATTTACTACCATCTCTCTGGGACAAAACACAACCAACAAATTACTAACTAAACTAACTTTTCTAAGAAGGTGCGGAATACACCATTCATAAGGCTCATAAATACAGCTGGGGCATTCGTAAGACCGAAAGGTACCACTGTAAATTCATAGTGGCCGTACCTAGTGCGAAATGTGGTCTTATGAATGTCACTGCTGTATTTATGAGCCTTATGAATGGTGTATTCCGCACCTTCTTAGAAAAGTTAGTTTAGTTAGTAATTTGTTGGTTGTGTTTTGTCCCAACTTTTGGGCATCACAGTCATAGGGCATTTGAATGTCCTTAATGCAAAGGATGGACAGATAGGAGGAATGAAGGCCAGGCCAGAGTTGCACATGTAGATGAAGATGCTAGATCATCAAATTCTGAAGATGCTAAAAGAGGAGAAATGTTGATTAACAGAAGAGTCTTGTTGAGTAGTGAGAATGAACCTAGGCAAAGGAGGAGCCTGTTTCCCACTAGATGCAAGTGTGAGGGTAAATGCTGTGATGTGATTATTGATAGTGGAAGTACTAAAAATTTGGTGTCAGAAGAGATGGTGACAAAGTTGAAATTCAAGAGACAGAAACACCCACATCCATATCAGATTGCCTGGGTGCATGATGACCACAAGGTCATGGTCAGTGAACAATGCCTAGTAAAGTTCAAGATCGGTGGGTACCAAGATGAGGTACTATGTGATATCATATCTATGGATGCATGTCATATGTTGTTGGGTAGACCATGGTAGTTTGATAGATGTGCTATACATGATGGTCATGCGAATACCTATTCCCTGACAAAGGATGGGGTGCGACATAAGCTAAAGCCATTGAAGGAGATGGAAGAAAAGGTATGTGGTAATGCAAGAATAACATTTTTTGATGGAAGAAAATTTCTAAATGGTATGAGGCATGAGCATGTGTGTTTTTCTTTAATTTCAAAAGCTCGTAAAGAGGAAGTAGAGGATGTACCTCTAAAGGTTGTAGATTTGTTGAATGAGTTTCAAGATATTATATCTGATAATATACTTGATGGATTACCACTAGTAAGGAAGATCACTCATCACATGGATTTGATTCCAAGAGCCAGTTTTCCAAACAAGGTAGCACACAGAATGACACCAGCAGAAAGTGAAGAGATGAACAGACTAGTAAATGAGTTGTTACAAAAAGGATTTATTCAATAGAGCTTGAGTCCATGTGCTGTACCAGCAGTATTAGCACCAACAAAGAATGGAGAATGGAGGATGTGTATAGATTCCAGAGCAATAAACAAGATCATAATCAAGTATAGGTTTTTATTGCCATGAATGGATGATATTATGGATTGTTTGAGTGGAGCTGTGTATTTCTCAAAGATAGATCTGAAAAGTGGATATCACTAGATTCAGATCAGAGGAGATGAATGCAAGACTGCCTTCAAGATAAAGGAAGGACTGTATGAGTGGTTAGTCATGCCTTTTGGGCTAACCAATGCACCGAGCACTTTTATGTGGCTCATGAATGAGGTTCTGAAAAAATTTATGGGTAAGTTTGTCATTGTGTACCTAGATGATATTTTGATCTTTAGTAAGACATTAAAAGAGTATATGATGCATATTTGTATGGTGTTTGAGAAGTTAAGAGATGAGAAATTATTGATTAATTTGAAGAAGTGCAGTTTTGTGAAGAAAGAGTTAGTGTATTTGGGATTTGTAGTTTTAGCAGAAGGTCTAAAAATGGACCCAGAGAAGGTACATGCTATCCTTGAATGGCCTAATCTAAGGAGTGCTACTGAGGTAAGATCTTTTTATGGTTTGGCTAGTTTTTACAAAAAATTTATCAGAAATTTCAATAGTATTTGTGGTCCCTTGACTGAAACAATGAGAGGGTATAGAAAAGAGTTTAAGTGGACTAATGGGGCATAAAAGAGTTTTCAATTGTTGAAACAAAAAGTTACAGAACAACCTATTTTAGTAGTTCTAGATTTTAATAAGGTGTTTTAAGTAGATTGTGATGCTAGTGGTACTGCAATAGGAGCTGTTATGAGCCAAGAAGGTAAACCTATTATTTATTTTAGTGAGAAGTTAAATGATGCCAAGAGAAAATATTCTATTTATGATCAGGAATTTTATGTTATAGTTCAGGCATTGAAGAAGTGGAGACACTATCTACTTCCTAAAGATTTTGTTTTGTATACTGATCATCAAGCTTTGCAATATCTGAATAGTCAAGGAAAGTTGAATCAAAGGCATTTGAAATGCATTGAGTTTTTGCAAAGTTATACATTTGTTTTGAAACACAGAAGTGGAAAGTATAATAGGGTTGCATATGCGCTTAGCAAAAAGAAACTATTGCTGACAGGGATGCAAATTGAGGTGGTTGGGTTTAAAGAACTCAAGAATTTGTATCTAGAGGATTTTAATTTTGGTGAAGCTTTGAAAGCTTATAAAGAACTTGTTACTCTAGACAGAATGAAGTGGTTGGATTTCATCATTCAGGATGATATGCTATTTAGAGGGAGTTAGTTGTGCAATCCAAGAATTTCTATGAGGGAGAATCTCATCAAAGAGAAGCATAGCAGAGGATTGGCTAGATATTTTGGTAATGATAAAACCCTTTCTTTGGTTAGTGAGAATTATTATTGACCACCGTTGTAGCAAGATGTCAAGAAGTTTGTACAGAGTTGTAGAGTATGTCAGATGGTGAAAGGAGTGAAGTAGAATACAAGGTTGTATTAGCCATTACTTGTACCAGAGAAACCTTGGGAGGATATCAGTATGGACTTTGGTCTTGGTTTACCAAGGACATAGCGGGGACATGATTCAATTTTTGTCATAGTTGATAGATTTTCAAAGATGGCACATTTTATTCCCTACAAGAAGACTAATGATGATTTTCATGTAGCAAAATTATTTTTCAAAGAAGTAGTGCAACTACATGGTTTGCCAAAGACCATAGTTTCAGATCAAGACACTAAGTTTGTTGGATATTTCTGGTATACATTATGGAAGAAGTTGAAGATAGATTTGAAATTTAGTTCATCACATCATCGATAGACTGATAGATAGATAGAGGTGGTGAATAGGAGTTTGGAAAATTTGTTGAGATATTTGGTTGGGGATAGGCAAACAAGATGGGATTTGATTTTACCATAGGTAGAATTTGCATATAATAATTTTGTCAATAGGAGCACTAGTAAATCACCATTCCAGATTGTATATGGGAGTAGTCCAAGAAATGCATTTGAGTTGAGAAAGATAGATAAAGGAGAAATAAGTAGTGTTGAAGGTGAGGATTTTGCAGAACATTTGAAGAACATCCATGAGGAGGTGAGAAAGCATATTACCAAGATGAATGCATAGTATAAGGCTAAGGCAAATGTGAAAATGAGGCATAAGAAATTTTCGGTTGTAGATGAAGTCATGGTTTATTTATGGAAGGAGCGATTTCTGATTGGTACATATAACAAGTTGAAAATGATGAAGTTTGGGCCATGTAAGATACTGAAGAAGCATGATTCAGGAAATGCATATGAGGTAGAATTGCCTACTGAGCAGAATATTTCACCAGTATTTAACATTTTAGATTTGAAAGAGTATCATGAAGGAGGTGTTGAAGATGAGGTTACAATAGCATAGTGGAGTATTCTAGCAACCAGTTTAGATATCAAGGAGATTGAATACATACTGGATAGTCATGTTGGCAAAAGCACAAGGAACATGACATATGAAAAGTATTTGGTCAAATGGAAAGGATGACCTGTTGAAGATTCATCATGGTTAACAAAGGAGGAGGTTAACCATCTTGGTTTTCCTCTACACACTTGAGTCTTGATGAGGTCACTTCTCAAATTACCCCAGGTGTCTAATGCAAGAGCATCCTAGGTGTAAGAGCAATCTTGCATCACCCAAAAATATTTTTGTTTTTGTATTCAATATGGGCTATCTTGTGTAGAGCTACTATTTATGGAAACTTTCTATTTTTAGTAAGTTGGTCATATATCTTAGAACATTCTGATTTTACATGTGGAGGTTCATCTCAGTCATATCAGCCTGCCAGTAAAGTTTCATGGCTAGATCAGGTCTAGTTTTGAAGATATTGTAGATTTTCGTTATTGGCAGTAGGGTACAAAAACTTTAAACTCAGTTTTGAAGGCTTTAGAGACCACAGATGAGGTCAAAAATTTAGGTGATAGGCACTTGCGCTAGTCAAGCCTATAGAGTGCTTCATGGCCCTTCTGAAATTGGGTTATAATAGTCCATCAGGTCAATTGGTGATGACTTATGGTCTCCAAAAGTTGAGTCACCTGAAATGGTGAAAAATAATTTTCCTTCAAAATTTTTGTTCGCATTTCAAAAGTTATTTTGAGCTGACTTTGATGTAATAAATTGAAAAATAAAATAATTCCAAGTTTGGTCAGCCCTTAGTGTTAAATTTTTGGAACCTTCTCGAGTGGTGGAAATTGCCTATATAAAGAAGGCCCGCAGTGTTGTCTAGGGCAATTCTGGGTAGTAGATCTAGGTATTGATTCAAGACTTTATCCTACAGAATATTGTAAGGGAATGCCATGAGGCTTTGCATATTGTAATTCTAAAAGTTTGTAATTCCACATTTGTGGAGATAATAAGAAGCCAACTTTTTGTTCTTGCATATTGTTGTTGTTTCTCTATTTTTGTTATGTGTTTGTGGTATTAAGGGGAGCACCCTTCATCACTTTAGAGGCCCCGAATGAGGTCAAGAAATTGGGTGATAGGTGCTTGCGTGAGTCAAGCCTGTAAAGTGCTTCATGGCCTTTCTAAAATTGGGTCATAATAGTCAATCAGGTCAACTGGGGATGACTTATGGTCTCCAAAAGTCGGGCCACCTAAAATGGCAGAAAATAATTTTTCTTCAAAATTTATGTTCAAGTTTCAAAATTTATTTTGAGCTAACTTTGATGTAATAAATTGCAAAATAAAATAATTCTAAGTTTGGTCGGCCCTAAGGGCTAAATTTATGGAACTGTCTTAGGCGGTGGAAAATGCCTATATAAAGAAGGCCCGTAGTGTTTTCTAGGGCAGTTCTGGGTAGTAGATCTGGGTATTGATTGGAGGCTTTGTCCTACAGAATATTGTAAGAGAATGCCCATGTGGCTTTGCATATTGTAATTCTAAAAGTTTTTAATTCCACATTTGTGGAGATAATAAAAGGCAAATTTTATGTTCTTGCATATTAATGTTGTTTCTCTATTTCTATTAGGTGTTTGTGGTATTAAGGGGAGCACCCTTCATCAAGTGCTATTAGAGTAGGAGTTCTTGAGTGTGTAAATAGATTGCCAACTATGAGGTAGTTTGCACTAGGACCATAGTTAGGGTTTGAGCATGCATCACAAAAATGCCTCTAGAAAGGGAACGTGGCAAAAGAACTGGTGTTGTAACACCTAAGGTTAGAGTGCTCCAAAGACAAGTACGAGCATTGCAAGAAGAGATTCATAGAGGAATAAATCTTAATGTCAGAGATGAAAGTGAGGATGAAGCCAAAGAAGAAGATCAAGAAGGAGAAGTTGAAGTTGTGAACTAGGAGGAAGAAAAAAAATTTCACGCCATTTCCAAGATCGGGAAAAGACCTAAGATTGAGGTTCCAACATTTTTTGGAAATCTTAACCCTGAAGAATTGATCAACTAGATCAATGAATGTGAAGAATATTTTGACTATAAAGATATTGAGGATCTTGATAGGATCAAATTTGTGAAGGCCAGACTAAAAGGTCATGTGAAGATCTAGTGGCAAGAGATTCAATTCGAGTGAAATAGAAGAGGAAAGGATAAAATCACAAGATGGGATTAGATGGTGGATAAATTGAAGCAACAATTCATCCTTGTTGATTATGAGCTTGACTTACTAAAGAAAATGCAAAGTTTGAAGCAAGTGGGATGATCTGTTCAGGAGATTATAGTCAAGTTCTATCGAATCCTAATTAGAACAAGCCATGCAGAAGTTGATAAGGAGAAAGTTTCCCGTTACCTTAATGAGTTGAGGCCAAGCATTCAGGAGGAGCTAAATCTAGTTTAAATGAATAGTATTGAAGAAGCATACCAGTTTTCTCTAAAAGTAGATGAAAAGCTAAACAAGAAGTTTGAGAATAGACAAAATGGAAGAGGTCGCAGTGGATGATCTAGTGGACAGTCATATGGAGGCTAAAATGAAGATTTTAAAAAGAAAGATGAGGCCAGTAGCAGTCAAAATTAGAGAGAAAATAATTCCAATCATTTCCAAGATCAGAACAATAGAGATTAGAGAGGAAGAGGAAGAGGACAACATTCAAGAAGAGGAGGCTTCTGTGGAACATGTTTTCACTATGGAGAAGAAGGTCATAGGGCATTTGAATGTCCTTAAAGCCAAGGAAGGGTGGATAGGAGGAATCAAGGCCAGGCTAGAGTTGCACATGTAGATAAAGATGCGAGATCATCAAATTCTGAAGATGCTAAAAGAGGAGAAACAATGATTAACAAAAGAGTCTCGTGGAGTAGTGAGAATGAACTTGAGTAAAGGAGGAGCTTATTTTGCACTAGATGCAAGTGTGAGGGTAAATTTTATGCTGTGATTAGTTATAGTGGAAGCACTAAAAATTTGGTGTTAGAAGAGATGGTGAAAAAGTTGAAACTCAAGAGAAAGAAACACCCACATCCATATAGGATTGTCTGGGTACTGGATGACCACAAGGTCATGGTCAATGAACAGTGCCTAGTAAAGTTCAAGATTGACGGGTACCATGATGAAGTATTATGTGATATCATACCTATGGATGCATGTCACACATTATTGGGTAGTCCATGGCAATTTGATAGATGTGTTATACATGATGGTCATGTGAATACTTATTCCCTGACAAAGGATGGAGTGTGACATAAGCTAAATCCATTGAAGGAGATCAAAGAAAAGGTATGTGGTAATGTAAGAATAACTTTTTTTTATGGAAGAAAATTTCTAGATGGTATGAGGCATGAGCATGTGTGTTTTTCTTTAATTCAAAAAGCTAATAAAGAGGAAGTAGAGGATGTACCTATAGAGGTTGTAGATTTGTTAAATGAGTTTCAAGATATTGTATCTAATAATGTACCTAATGGATTACCATCGATAAGGAAGATCATTCATCAGATGGATTTGATTTCAAGAGCTAGTTTGCCAAACAAAGCAGCACATAGAATGAAACCAGTAGAAGGTGAACAGTTGAATAAACAAGTACATGAGTTGTTATAGAAGGGATTGATTTGGGAGAGGTTGAGTTCATGTGTTGTATGAGTAGTATTAGAACTTAAGAAGAATGGAAAATGAAGGATGTGTACAGATTCCAGAGCAATAAACAAGATCACAATCAAGTATAGGTTTCCATTGCCATGAATGGATGATATTATGGATTGTTTAAGTGGGGCTTTGTATTTCTCAAAGATAGATCTAAAGAGTGGATATCACTAAATTCATATCAGAGAAGGAGATGAATGGAAGACTACCTTCAAGACAAAGGAAGGAGGGTGGTCCCACAATAGTGTGTCCCACTTTTTTAGACATGCTGATTTTTGCTGGAATAACACATTTTTAATAAAATATGATGATTTAATCTTTGAGAGGTTCCATTTGAAGGAATTAATTACAAATGGTTAGCTCAAATCCTCTTAGATTTAAAAAACATTGATATAACATCTATACTCCTCATTCATACCTACAATGGAGTCTTCTTCGCACCTATTAAAATGCTGACAAAAAATCCCTTCAACTTCATGTTTTGGTAGATCAAATGAATCCATTTCAAAAACCTATCTATGTAGTATGATTCTATTCAAAACAAGCTTTCTAATGAATATAATTTTAATACATTTTGAGCTCATTATCAGTTTTAAATATTACTTTAACTAAACATGGGTTGTTTGGTCATTCAAAAACCTGTCTCTTCAAGACTTCGGGAAAAATAGTAAATTATAAAAAAAAATATGAAAAATATGTAGGAAAAGAGTATTTGTGTTACCTTTCTATAAAAAAATAAAAAAATTAATTTTGATATACACAGATCAAGTTAGAGTGATCCAAGTGACCTTATGTCTAAATTATAGTTACTGTCACTTTAGAACTTAATAAACTATGAAATATTGACCCAAAATGAATGAAACCAATTGCATCTTTTAGATATTGAAGTTACAAATATAAAATCAAAATAATGACATCATTATCATATTTTTAAAAAAAGTTATGTTGATCCAAGTGACAGTAACTCCTTAAAAACATAGTTTTTTGCACAAACCACTTTTCGAAGGAGAAGGAAACATGAGTTTAAATGAATTTTAAATTTATTTTTTTAAAATATATTTATAAACTAGAAATAAAATTCTAAAAGACTCTAGTTGACATCATCTTCAAATTCTTAATAGTTTTGCAGCAACAGGTGTTCAAAAGTGATGTTTTTTTTCAGAATGTTGATCTCTATGTCAAAGATGACCAAAAAGTGGGACACACTATTGTGGGACCACCCAGGACTATATGAGTGGTTAGTCATTCCTTTTGGGCTAACCAATGCACCGAGCACTTTCATGTGGCTCATGAATAAGGTTCTAAAAGAATTTTTGGGTAAGTTTGTCATTGTTTACCTAGATGATATTTTTATCTTTAGCAAGACATTGGAGGAACATATGATGCATATTCACATGGTTTTTGAGAAGCTGAGAGATGAGAAATTATTGATTAATTTGAAGAAGTGTAGTTTTGTGAAGGAGTTAGTGTATTTGGGATTTGTAGTTTCAGTAGAAGGTCTAAAAATGGACCCAGAGAAAGTACAGGCTATCCTTGAATGGCCTACTCCAAAGAGTGCTACTAAGGTAAGATCTTTTCATGGTTTGGCTAGCTTTTACAAAAAAATTATTAGAAAATTTAGCAGTATTTATGGACCCTTGACTGAAACAATGAGAGGGGATAGAAAAGAATTCAAGTGGACTAATGGGGTGGACAAGAGTTTTAAACTATTGAAATAAAAAGTTACAGAACAACCTATTTTAGCACTTCCTAATTTTAATAAGGTGTTTCAAGTAGAATGTGATGCTAGTGGGATTGTAATAGGATCTTTTATGAGCCAAGAAGGTAAACCTATTGCTTATTTTAGTGAGAATTTAAATGATGCTAAGAGAAAATATTCTATTTATGATGAGAAATTTTATGCTATAGTTCAGGCATTGAGGAAGTGGAGACATTATCTACGACCTAAGGAGTTTGTTTTGTACACTGATCATCAAGCTTTGCAATATTTGAATAGTCAAGAAAAGTTGAAACAAAGGCATTTGAAATGGGTTGAGTTTTTGCAGAGTTATACATTTGTTTTGAAACATAGAAGTGGAAAATCTAACAGGGTTGTAGATGCGCTTAGCAGAAGGCAACTATTGCTGATAGAGATGCAGATTAAGGTGGTTGGGCTCAAAGAACTCAAGAATTTGTATCCAAAGGATCTTGATTTTGGTGAAGCTTGGAAAGCTTGTAAAGAACTTGTCACTCTAGATAGAATGAACTGAATGGATTTCATCATTCAAGATGATATGCTTTTTAGATGAAGTTAGTTGTGCATTCCAAGAAGTTCTATGAGGGAGAATCTCATCAAGGAGAAGCATAGCTGAAGATTGGTTGGACATTTTGGTCATGATAAAATCCTTGCTTTGGTTAGTGAGAATTATTATTGGCCGCAATTGCAGCAAGGTGTCAAGAAGTTTGTACAGAGTTGCAGAGTATGTCAGATGGTGAAAGAAGAGAAGTAGAATACAGGGATATATTAGCCATTACCTGTATTAGAGAAGCCTTGGGAGGATATGAGTATGGACTTTGTTCTTGGATTATAGAGGACTTAGTGGGGACATGATTCAATTTTTGTGGTGGTTGAAAAATTTTTTAAAATGGCACATTTCATTTCCTACAAGAAGACTAATGATGCTATTCATATAGTAGAATTATTTTTTAGAGAAGTAGTGAGCTACATGGTTTGCCAAAGACCATAGTTTCAGATCGAGACACCAAGTTTGTAGGCTATTTCTAGAGAACATTATGGAAGGAGTTGAAGATAAATTTGAAATTCAGTTCATCACATCATCCACAGACTGATGGACAAATAGAGGTGGTGAATAGGAGTTTGGAAAATTTGCTGAGATGTTTGGTTGGAGATAAGCCAACAAGATGGGATTTGATTTTACCATAGGCAGAATTTGCATAAAATAATTTTGTCAATAGGAGCACTGGTAAATCACCATTCCAGATTGTATATGGGAGTAGTCCTAGAAATGCATCTAAGTTGAGAAAGATAGATAAAGGAGAAATAAGTAGTGCTGAAGCTGAGGATTTTGTAGAACATTTGAAAAACATCCATAAGGAGCTGAGGAAACATATTACCAAGATTAATTTGTAGTATAAGGCTAAGGAAAATGAGAAAAGGAGGCATAAGGAATTTCAAGTTGGAGATGAAGTCATCTTTCATTTGTAGAAGGAGCGATTTCCAGTTGGTACATATAACAAGCTAAAAATGAAGAAGTTTGGGCCATGTAAGATACTGAAGAAGCATGATTCAGGAAATGCATATGAGGTCAAGTGGCCTACGGAGCTGAATATTTCACTAGTATTTAATGTTTCATATCTGACAAAGTATCATGAGGGAGGTCTTGAAGATGAGGTTATAATAGCATAGTGGATTATTCCAACAACTAGTTCAGATATCAAGGAGATTGAAGACATACTTGATAGTCATGTTGGTAGAAGCACAAGAAACCAGACATATGAAGAATATATGGTCAAGTGGAAAGGATGACCTATTGAAGATTCATCATGGCTAACAAAGGAGGAGGTTAATCATCTTGGTTTTCCTCTGCACACCTGAGTTGTGACAGGGTCACTTCTCAAATTACCCCAAGTGTCTAATGCAGGAGCATCCTGGGTGTAAGAGCAATCTTGCATCACCCAAAAATATTTCTATTTTTGTATTCAATAAGGGTTATCTTGTGTAGAGCTTCTATTTATGGAAACTTTCTATTCTTAGTAAGTTGGTCATACAATCTTAGAATGTTTTGATTTTACATGTGGACGTTCATCTCAATCATATCAGCCTTCCAATAAAGTTTCATGGCTAGATTAGGTCTAGTTTTGAAGATATTGAATATTTTTGGTATTGGTAGCAGAGTACAGAAACTTTGAAATCAGTTTTGAAGGCTTTAGAGGCCCTAGATGAAGTCGAGAAATTGGGTGAGAAGTGCTTGCATGAGTCAAGCTTGTAGAGCACTTCATGGCCTTTCCGATATGGGGTTATAATAGTCAATCAGGTCAATTGGTGATGACTTATGGTCTACGGAAGTTGGGCCACCTGAAATGGTAGAAAATAAATTTCTTTCAAAATTTTATTTTGGTTTCAAAAGTTATTTTGAGCCGACTTTGATGTAATAAATTGAAAAATAAAATAATTTTAAGTTTGGTCGGCCCTAAGGGCTAAATTTTTGGAACCTTCTTGGGTGGTGGAAAATGCCTATATAAAGAAGGCCCATAGTGTTATCTAGGGCAGTTCTGGGTAGTAGATATGGGTATTGATTCAAGGCTTTGTCCTATAGAATATTGTAAGGGAATGCCCATGTGGCTTTGCATATTGTAATTCTGAAAGTTTGTAATTCCACATTTGTGGAGATAATAAGAAGCCAATTTTTTGTTCTTTCATATTGTTGTTGTTTCTCTATTTCTGTTATGTGTTTTTGGTATTAAGCGGAGCACCCTACATCAAAAATCCTTGATCGTTGTTGTTCTTATGGAGATATCACCAAGTTTCATAAGAAGGAATTCTACCTTTGACCCTTTTATCCTTAGGTTGGGAGTTCCCAAATCAGTCCCTTGTGTGGATAATGTACTTCTGTGTCCTCTCTATTTATTGGTTTTGTGGATCTTGTAGCTAGTTTCTTGTCTTTTGCATTTATTGAGAATGAGGTTTGAGTATGGTAGCTCTAATTGTCTTCATAGTATGTTCAATTTTGTTAGTAGATTATTGATGTGAATTATTGTTCATTTGAGAGTATGATTTAGTAATTTATCGTTATTAGTAGCTACTTATGTACTAGCATATCTGGTTAGGAATGAGTTAGTATGTGATTAAATCATGTGATTTTAATATCAATAATAAAGAATTTTATGCTATTATTTTATAATACTCATAATAACAAAATGTCTATGGAAATAATAGTAATAATTGTTTTAATAATAGTGGTAAAATCCAACTTATGTTAGTAATTACCTAATATATATATCACTATTATATTTTGTAAAGAATATGGATAAGTGTATGAATAAATAATATGCTTTATAATAATAATATTCCTAATATTTAAATATTTTTAATATTAATGATAATGTGTCTTACTTATGGTATATATACCATAAGCATATGGGTGCACACATATGCCTCTGAATACATATATAAATATATATTATTATATAATAAATTAATTATGTGAAGGAAATTATTATGAGGCTATGGTAAGTCTATGTTATTTTTATATTTGGGAAATGCATTTGGTAAATTACCATAGTTAGTAAGTTAGTAAAAGTATTCCTAAAATCTTTATTATCTATTTTGTCATCCTCAAATTTAGGAGACAAAGATTAAAACCTTATTAAATAAAATTTATTTATCCCTTCACGGGAATGGTTCTACAAACCATATTATTAACAAATAACTAATATAGTTGGGATGGTTGCATCAGTTGGATTACTTGTGCAACCACCTCCTCTAATATATATACATGAAGGATCTCCTATGTGAGAGGGTTTTGGATAGGAGTTGATTTGAGAAGAAATGATAATAAGATGAGTATTATGTTTGTAGGAAAATTATATTTGTGAGGAGAGGATTTATTATTCTCTGAGATTGGCATTTAGTTGTTTTGGGTAGAGGCTAGAGATTGCATCTAGAAGGATTTGAAGGATTGTTGGAAGAGATTGAGAGGATTGGATTCTTCTTCATCAACTAATTCCCGCAAGACTCCAGGTTGGAATCCATCCTAAGAGATAATTCTCTTCTCTATTATGAATCTTTATTTTTAGATTTGTTTGAAATGCCTCTCTATATGTTTTGTTTGTCTCCATATGTTGTAGAATGTTTATACAAATATAGCTAGTCATTTATACATATGTCAATCATTTAATGTTTATGATATATTATTTCATTTTGTGAACTATTTATAAATTATTGTATTTTGTGATCCATTTATACATTATTGTATTCTGTGAGCTATTTATATATTATTGTATTTTGTGAGCCGTTTATATAGTATTGTATTCTATGAGCCATTTATATATTATTGTATTATGTGAGCCATTTATACATTATTGTATTTTGTCAACTGTTGCTATATCATTGTAGTCTTTCGGCCATTTATAAAAATATAAGTTGTATTATTGTATTATGCTAGCCACTTATACAAATATAACATGATCTAGGGTTAGGATTATTTATATTTAATTTTCTGTCATTAATTTATTTCTATCATTCAACAATACGCAAAGTATTTTAATTTTCTATCATTAACACAATACTCTCAGTATTTATATAATCCCGCATTAGGATTATTTTGTATGATCCTGTGATAGGATTATATAATCCCACATTAGCGTTAGGAAGGATTATATATAGAAGTATATTATTCTAATTTGTTGTCATTAATTATATAATCTCGCGTTAAGATTAGTCAGGATTATTTATACAAGTATAACATTTAAGTATAAGTTTTTCTTATACTTTAAGTTATACTTGTATAAAGAAATTTGGTACCTATCAAGATGTTTGAGATAGGTTTCAACTTTGTAGGAAATAAGATGCAACTTCTAGATTTTAGAATTAATAAAAAAAAAATCAAACTTAGTTAAATTTCAGGCACGGGAGGCTTTATAGAACATTGTGTTTTGGCATATAAAATTTTGTGTAAACTTTTTATAAGTTCATTACTTTCTTAGTGGAGGTTATATGGTGCATTTAGATGCTTTAATAGGGTTAGGATGTGTGTAGGAAGAAGAATTAGGGTTTAGGATTGTCTAGGAGGATTAGGACCATTCTAGGCCTCCCTAAATGCTTCTAATTTTCCTAAACATCCCTAAAATCTCCTATTCTTTTATGTTCTTTGATGTAAGTTCTCAAAAAAATTTACGATATATTTTATTTCATATATGTTGCATTTTTTATGTGTGGGTTAAGGGTAGAAAACCTAAGAACACTTAGTGAGTGGCTCTTAGTGTGGGGCCGGGGCCCTAAGTGGCTAGTACTAGGATAACAGACTCAAGAGTTATTTTAACAAGTGATAATTTAATTAAAACTTATGGGAATGGGTTCAAACACTAAAAATATTAATATATGCCTTGCCCATGCCATTAGTGCTAGTAAAGATTATGGATGGAAGTAGGAAAAGGTTCCTATGCATAGGTACGATCGAATGATTCTTGTCTGTATGAAAGGCATTTGGTTTCACATGTGCCTACTTGGTGGTCGAGGCCCAGAGTGGCTAGTACTAGGACAACCCAAGATGTGAGGGCTATGTGATGACACTCACTTAGGTTGTTTCTTAGAGTTTCTACCAAGACTTAGAACCCTTGAGAAAAGATTTATACTTTGATCTTGTTTTCATTTTCTATTTGGGAAATGTTACCCAACCCTAGGTATGGCCTAGCTATCCCTTCTTTGTGGACCTTGGTGTTTATCTCCTAGCATGGGGGAGTGGGCCTTTTGGTATCCATGTGGTTGGGTGGTAAATATTTTTATCGAGGTACCTTTTGTGAATGCAGTGCTTAAGGATTCATACTTGCATAGTATTCCAGTTTTGAAGAATGAAGACTTGTATTTATTTGTCATGATGTAAAATTAATGCTACCTCCCAAGAGGAGATGAATGTAATGTAATCATTAATGTATTTAAAAATGTTGTAATTGGAATGGGTAAACTTAGGAAAAAGGAAAAGGGAAAGCATGAACTTTAGGTATATGATGTATATTGGAAAAGAAAAAGATTTTGTAACATTTCAAGTAAAGTTGTATATTTCTCATTATTGATGAATAAAGGAAAAGCTAGTAAAAAAAATGTAATATTTGCAATGTATCAATTGGTTAGATGATTCTATTATATGTTATTAATTTTAGGGATGGGAACACTCAGAGGGGGGGTGAATCAGTGTTCACTATATTTTAACTTTTCACTCTAATCTTTATACTAAACTTAAATGCTTAAGTAATGAATTAAAATTTCACATAAACATGAAACATGAAATCAACACAAAACACCAATATGGTTATGGGGAAACTGAAATAGGTAAAAACCCTCATAGGAATTGACACCCACTAATATTCTGAACTAGTGTTTTGTGATCCTTGTTAGAAGATCCTTAACCCTGTTAGGAGTTTCTTTACAATGCTTTAAGTACAATAGACCTTGTTAAGGGTCAGACCCTGTTAGGAGTCTTTTATAATAGTACATGTTAGGGGAGAGGATGCACTATCCAAGAGCTCACTACTCAAGTGGTGAAGGCTACAACCTTCTGATCTCATATACACACTATATCTATAGGATGAACTGTCACTATGACACTTCTTGTCAGATCAGTTCCTTTGATGTGCTGATGCTTTGACCTCTTGAAAAGATCTAATACATCTTATATTGTCTTCACACACTTCTTCTCTACTTATCACAACTCTATCTTGACTTCCATACCGAATACAATGGGCACATCTTATATTTATATGTGCATGAAAAATAAACAATGAGGTTGACCCTTAGACCTATAACATACACTACTTCCAAATGAATTGGCTCAAGTGTTCTTACAAAAAAACATATACATATGTTGAAAACATAATTACAATAGGCACATAGCCTTTACAACATTAGAATATAGATGCAACTCAAAATGATAACTGTTAGTTGCTTGCTTTGTTCTTCACTGGCACATACTGGCTGTGCAACTTCAACTGACTATATCTTTTTCATCCTTGCATATATGATTATGTGCTCATATCCTAAGCATGAATATATTCTAACAAAATTAACTTCTAGGGTGCATACCATAATTCTTCTATACAGCGTTGATGCTCTAAGTTGTAGGAACTCTATATACTATCCAGTCTTCGACACTTAACCAATTTTTGAGCTTCTCAACAATTGTACTAACTCCAAACTACTATATGACTTTGTTGCCATAATGAAAACACTATATCAAGTCATATACATCAGTATAGTCAACTTTATAACAATCTCCCCCTTTGTCATTGATGGCAACAAAAGAATATGGCCAAGTTTCTAATTGTCCTTAATACAAAAAACTTTTGTCATCTATACATATACTTATATCTCCCTTTACATATTATGATCCATATTCTATACACAACTCCCCCTTTGACATTAATGACAAAGGTGTTTCAAAAAACTATATCCATACATACTTATTAAGGGGAAACATCTAGATATGCAATATTTAGGTTCTGGATCTCCTTCTTCCAAAATGTGATCAAAGAGTTTACTATCTGGAGATGGGTGCATAATGCATACTAAAGCTTCTCCATCTTCTTCAAATTTTTGGAAGGACCTTGATGATAGGTTATCATGGTGGCATCAATCTCTTTGATGTTCTGATTTATAATGTCAAATGAGGGTGCAAGAGCATTCCTCAACTGAGTCTGTCTGGACTTTATCTTTGTCATCTCTTTCTCTACCTTCTCAATTTTGTCTATCTGTCCTTGGTAGACATTATTACACATGTTCACATCTATGGATTTTTCTTTCACTGAACTCTTCACTTTCTCAATCATAGCTTCTACCTCTTTTATTTTCTTGAAATGACCATCAGTAATCTTATCTTGATCCATGCATTCTACAATGATTTTTCTTCCTTGATCTACAAATTATTTCAAGGATGCTTGACCAGTCTTGAGTGAGCTAAGGTCAAGTGCAAAGTTGTTCACCAACTCATTCAATCTTTTCTTTAGATACTTTTCTTCTACAACTAGGGATGCATATTCTTCAAGGCTTTATAAATTGCTTTTGAAATGTGAGATGACTATACTCACATCATCAACCAAGAGTATATTTGACACTCTCTTGTCCTCTAGTAATAGATTTTTCAAAATGTTTACTGATTCTACCAGGAGAGGATTCCTCATCACTTGTTTTTCTTTGGCTTTCTCCATAGCTAAGACATTGAACTTAATTAGGTCTTCTTCTCTCCATGAGTCCAAACTAGATGTGTCAGGTGTCAAACTTGACAACAATTTTGTAGAGGGAGTGATGGGAGTTCTATCCATCACTTCTTGTTTTACCTTGACTAGTTCAGCTAATGGTTCATTATTCTTTTCTTTTTTTGTTTCTTTATTTTCTTCTTATTTTTCTATTTTTTCTTTTTCTTGTTCTTTTTCTTCCATCTTTTGTTCTTCTTTCTCATCTGTTATATTTTCAATTAATACCTCTTCTTGATGAATGGGAGGTGTATTGCTGCATAATATTTTAGCTTCTTGTGTGGTTCAAAAAAGCTTCCTCAAACTTATCCAAGTGATTCCTTGTGGCTGCCATTGCAATCTCTACATTATCAATGATAATGGTGTTGTCTTTGAGTGACTCTGTCATGGGCACAGACTTACCTAACTTTGTTTATGCTTCCACTTTAGGCACTAAATCCTAAGGACCTGTAGATTGTACCTTGATGGTCTCTGACCCTTTGGGAACCATTGTGGGTACATGTGCTATGGGCACAGTAGGTGGATACATGTTTCTATTCATAAAAACCTTCTCAAAGGATTTCTCTATCTCTTTGGAAACTAATTCATAGTTTTTATCTATTATATTTAAAGTTCTTGTCTTGGTTCTAAGGTGAGGCTTCACCAAATCTAATAGAAAATTCTTTTCTTCTAGCTCACATACAAGAAGAGTTTCATCTAAGATCTTTTCCCTTGTCTATAGATCTTCTTCAATAGCCTGTCTCTTTTGGAATTCTAGGATATTCCATACATTGTCAAGGATCATTATTTTTTAGTTCCAAGACTGTCCTTTTAAAATTGATCATGTGCTTTATGATCATGCTATGTATCTCTGATTTGTCTATTTCACTATATTTATCATAAAAATTCTTTACTTGATCAATTCTTCCCTCATCAATTGTTCTAGAACTTAGTACACTGAGACTAGGTTTGAAACTTACTTAAGGTTGTGCTTGAGTGTTCCTTCTATTCCTTGTGACTCTTGAGGATGGATGACTAGTGCTGGTTTCTTTCTTCCTCTTTGGCATTTCCTTATACTCAAGAGGAGTATTAAGGTCAATGGTTTTCTTGGGCACAGAAGGAGTATCATCAATTATATCCTTTTATTCATCATATTTCTCTATCTTCACCTTCTTCAACTTCAGATCATGTGATTCTACCTTTGCTGCATCTATGCTCTTTACTTCCAAAGAAATCTTTTGTTCTTTTTCTTTGTCAAGATATTCTTGAGACACACCATGTATTCTCAAGATCTCTTATGTGACTTTAGCAACCTTTCTTTTTGTTGTTGCATTGTTTAGCTTGGCATCTACTTCTCTTGTCTTCCCCTCATAAGCTCCCCACCTAGGTTCATTAGGATCTTTGGGGGCTGATAGTAGAACCTATGCATATGCTTCAAGGACCTGTTCCTCTACCTCATAACCAAGTGGATGAATCCACTTAGTTCTTGGATCAATAGATTCCATACAAGTTGTGTCTATCTCTACCATAAAGAAAATAGCATCCTTATACTTTTCCTTAATGCTCTCTGGAATTCTAAACCTCATTTTCATCTTGACCCTGAAGGTCTTCAATATCAATGTTACATAATCTATCAATGTACTCTCTATGGATGCCTTGTTAGATATCTGTGGCATGGTTGGAATGGACTTGTCCAAATACAAATCTTATACTCTCCCAACTATATGAAGGTACATGTAAATGATCAAAGACCCAAACCCAAATATCTTGGTCTTGTCATGCTTGATTGCCTTGATATTATCAATCAACTATGCATGCATGATCTCATAGAGATTGAACTCCCCATCTTCCTTCACAAGTCTGATGGCTGCTAGAATTGTTCCTATAGACACACTATTCACCCTACTAGTGTGATGAAACCTATATCCAAGTATCATAGACATCAATTTGATGTATGCTTGCTCAATAGGCTCAATTTTCATCCTCTGCATATCACTCCTTGACTTACATGTTTGCACAACAATTTTCCTAACATCCTTTCCCATAGGAAGGATGATGCCTATCCTAGAAAGGCCTATCATCTCATGTATTAGGTCATTGGTGATTCTTACTAGCACATCACCTATTCAAAATAAATCATCATGAATTCTACTCAATAGTATCTTAATCCATTCAGTCTCATAAAATCCATATGTCATAGCATACTCAAATATAGGGTGATCATTCCACTTAACATATTCATCCATGAATGTTTTATCTAGTTTCAACATGGTATCCATGTGTGGCCTTAACCTATCCAACCCTACTGGTCCTTTCTTGCAGTAGATGTAAGCCCTAATATCCTCGACATGCATAATGCCCATAGGCATGTAGGAGAATTCTCCCTCTAAATCATTTAGGGTTGACTTAAATGGATTCTTCTTAAATACATATCTCTTCTTCTATGCAACATCAAAAACTATGGGAGTGTCCATGACTTACTTGTTTAATCTCTTTCAAGCTGATCTTTGAGATAATCTGAAGACTTCTGAATCACTATGACAAACTAGGGTTTCTGCAACTGACCAAATACACTGCTAATTTTTGCAAATCACTGATAGACCACTCTACAAGTCTTCACAACAACTTCTAAGGATCTTTCTTTTTAATCACTCTAAATTTGAATGGAATGAGTAATCAAACAATGTTTTGTGTACTTAAAGTGAAAATTCTACCATTAATGCTTGTCATGTAAACCAAGTTGTCACTTAAAAATTTCCAACTTGAGTTTTTCTAAGAATCAGTATGTGCACTCTTGCACAAAGGTTCCTTTATACTCCAAAAACTTAAGTCCAAAGGTGCATACTCTGAGAGTGAGTATACCAGCCACACAAGGGTCTATAGCTAAATTATCTCCCCCTATGACCCTGAGGGCCATTCATCCAAATGTAGAGGGTGCGTCCACTATGGATGCATCCAATACATTCTCATCAAATTTTTCCTTCTTTCCTTTTGACCAAATCAAGCTCACATCCTCTACGGCTTTCAAAAAATTAACTTCTCCTTAAGGATCTTAAACTAGCTCTTCGGCCTTTTTAGGGCTTTCCTGACCTTGCGTCCTTGATCTATAGAACTTTGTAATTTATCTAGCCTTGTTACAACAATGACAAATGACTGGAGGTCTTATATTCCTTGATGTATTGACATGAGTCACCATTCTACTTTGTCTTACTGAGTGACCATTATAGTTACATATCTGACATGTTACATTTTGAGAACTTCTTATATTTGTCTGATTCTAATTTCTTTGATCATGTTGAATCCTGTTCTTCTTACTATTCTTGGAATTCATAGCACTATGACCAAATTTATTGCATAAGTAAAAGTAACCATTAAAAGGTCTTACCTCTGTATAGTTCCTTGCTATGTGTCCATGCTTGTTCCATGCAAAATAGGTCAGGTCTATTGGCTTGCACTCATTCTTAGGTGGTTCACCATTATCTTTGGTTTGATCTTCAGTCTTCTCAGTATCAATAGAGTTTTTTTGTGTATCCTTTCTTGCTCACATGTTTTCAATCTAATTTTTTGCTTCATTGTATCCAATAGAACTAGTGTCTCCTTTGGCTCTTCTTGCAAACTACTGAGATTCTATCAAATCAGAACTGGTGTGTAATTTTTCAATATGATTCTTTGCTTCTTTAAATTTAGACTCCAAGATTTCTTTTCTATTACTTAGCTCCATGTTTTATTGCCTTAGTTCTTCATTGAGTTGAAGGTTCTCTTTGATTTGTTCATTATAGACTTCCTAATTGTTGATCAACTTATCATTGAATTCTTCAACTAGTTCTTTTAAAGATGCATTTTCTTCATTCAGCTTCTTGACCTTTTCTCCTAGATCACTATTAGAGAATTCTTTCAAATCCTTTCTTATTATTTTGATAACTAATTGAGCATCACTGACCTTTTCCTTTAGTTCTTCAATTTCTCTTTCTGATTTGTCCAGATCCTCAAGAGAAGCTTCAAGATTTCTTTTTAGATGTTTCATTTCTTCTTTGTCCATGATCTCCTCAAGTGGTTAGACTTCTATGCTAAGGACCAAAGCTCTGATACCAATTGTTAGGAATGGGAACATTGAGGGGGGGGGAGGGGGTGAATCAACATTCATTGTATTTTAACTTTTCACTTTAATCTTTATACTGAACTTAAATTATTAAGTATTGAATTAAACATTTACATAAACATGAAACATGAAATCAAAACATGACACAAATATGGTTATGGGGAAACCCAAATAGGTAAAAACCCCAGTGGGAATTGACACCCACTAATATTATGCACTAGTGTTTTGTGATCCTTGTTAGAAGATCCTTAACCCTGTTAGGAGTTTCTTTACAATGCTTTAAGTATAGTAGACCTTGTTAAGGGTTGGAACCTATTAGGAGTCTTTTAAAATAGTCCCTATTAGGGGAGAGGATGCACTATCCAAGAGCTCACTACTCAAGTGGTGAAGGCTACAACCTTCTGATCTCAGATACACACTATATCTGCAGGATGAATTGTCACTGTGACACTGCTTGTTAGATCATTTCCTTTGATGCACTGATGCTTTAACCTCTTGCAAAGATCTAATACATCTTATACTATCTTTGCACACTTCTTCTCTACTTATCACAACTCTACCTTGACTTCCATACTGAATACAATGGGCACATCTTATATTTATATGCGCATAAAAAGTAAACAACTAGGTCGGCCCTTACACCTATAACATACAACACTTCTAAATGAATTTGCTAAAGTGTTCTTACAAAAAAATAATACATATGTTGGCAACCTAATTACAATAGGAACATAGCCTTTATAAAATTATAATATAGATGCAACTCAAAATGATAACTGTCGGCTGCTTTCTCTGTTCTTCACTGGCACATACTGGCTGTGCAACTTCAAATAATGGTATCTTTTTCATCCTTGCATACGTGATTATGCACTCATAGACTAAGCATGAATATAGTCTAACAAACTTAACTTCCAGGGTGCATACCATAATTCTTCTTTATGCACGTGTGTTGATGCTCTGAGCTGCAGGAACTCTATACATTGTCTAGTCTTCAACACTTAACCGATTTCTAATCTTCTCAACAAGTGCACTGACTCCAAACTACTATATGACTTTGTTGCCATGATGACAACAATACATCAAGTCATATACATTATTATAGCTAAATTTCCAACAATTAATGCTTTAAATGTTATATCATTCATAAAGGATAGTTAGGAATATAGATGGATTTAAATGGCAAATTGAAATGAAAGTACTTTATGTTTCTTTATAAAGAATGTACAATTGATGGGATGTAGTTTGATTAAGAAGTAAATCAATTTGTCAGTACACTATATGGAAATAATGATTTGTACATTAAATGAAAAGGGAACCTTGGAGGAATCTAAGCTAATCTATGTTTTGTTTATATAATTCTTTTAAAATTTTTTAAAAAAATTCATAAATCATTACTTAGGTTTTCTTTTACAAAGAGAATATGTGTTATCTTCCTTGGTTCCCTTGTAGGGCATGAGAACCTATTCTTCAACACCTTCCTTCCATGATCACTACCCCTGAGGAGTAGATCCCTACATCTATTCCAGAATATGATAAGGCTTTGAAAACCTACGGATTGATGCATCCCCGCATCATTTAATTTTGACTACGAGGGGCCTGAACCCAAAGCATACCTCTATGATATTTAAAGGTATCTTTTGGAAATGGCTTTGTGAATATGTCTGCAATCTATTACTTTGTACTAATATACTTTAATTTTATTTCCTTCTTTGCCACCTTGTCTCTCAAGAAGTGATATTTGATAGAAATATGTTTAGTTTTAGAGTGCATCACCAGATTCTTTGACATATTCACTATACTGGTGTTATCACAATGGATAAATGTAGGCTGATCAAAACTTATTCCAATATCTTTCAACATTTTCTTCATCCAAATAATTTGAGTAGAATTTATAGTAGAAACAATGTCATGCCCTGCAAGGGAACTGGGGAAGAGAATAAAGATTCTCTTAGAAAAGGAAACCTAAGTAATGAATTATGAAAAAATTTGAACTTCTAAAAGTTTTATATGAACAATACATATACAAAGTTAACTTAAATTCCTCCCAAGGTTCCCTACTAGTATATGAACATTCCCTTTAAGTTTATCAAATGTACTAACAATAAGATTAAATCTTAAAGAAACTGCATCATATCATTTGAAGATCCTTTAGAAAGAAATATAAATGATTCCTTTTAAATTTGACATTTAAATCCATCTATATTCCTAAGTATCCTTTATGAACAATATAACATTTAAAGCATTAATATGATATAACATATTCATCTAATAATTTGAACCATTACACATGGCAAATCATCACATTTGATTCACTAGATTTTCTTGATAAAAAATAATGAGAAACATGCCACTTTACTTTAAATCTTACTAAAATCCTTTTCTTTTCCAACAAACATAATTTACATAAAATTCATATTTTCCCTTTCCTCTTTCCTAAATCTACCCATTCCAAGATAGATCAATTTGAAATGCCATGATGATTACATTACATTCATCTCCTCCTAGGAGGTTACAATAACATTTAATTTAATTTAATATAATGAAAGATAAGTACAAAGTCTTCTTTCTTCAAAACTAGAACAATGAGAAAGTAAGACTCCTTAAGCACTACAACTACAAAATGGTACCTTGATAAAAATATTTACCACCCAGCCAAATGGATACCAAAAGGCCCACCTCCCCATGCTAGGAGATAAACACCATGGTCCACACAAGAAGAGATAACTAGGCCACACCTAGGGTTGGGGTAACCTTTCCCAAATAACAACTAAAAAGATCAAAGTACATGAAATCCTTTTCCAAAAGGTTCCAAGACTATGTAGGAACTCTTAGTGACAAGATAGGTGAGTGTCATCACATAGCCCTCACCCCTTGGGTTTTCTTGATACTATTCGCTCTTGGCCTTGGGCCCCAAGTAGGCACATGCGAAACTAAATGCCTTTCATACAGATAAGTGTCGTTCAGTCATAGCTACACATAGGTAACTTCTCCCACTCCCATCCATAGACTTTACAAGAACTAATGGCATGGGCAAGGCATACATTAATTTTTTTAGTGTTTTTTCCCATCCCCATAATTTTTAATTAATTTATCACTTGTTAAAACAACTCCTCAGTGGGTTATCCCGGTTCTAGCCACTTAGGGCCCTGACCCCACACTGAGATCCACTCACCTAGTGTTATTAGGTTTCCTAACCTTACCCAAACATCATAACCACATAATAAATGAAGTAAAAAAAGACATATCAATATTTAAGATCTTATACTCATGAATAGGAATGATTAGGAATGGTTAGGAATGATTACGAAGCCATAGGATATCCCTAGTCCACTGAACAACCCTAAACCCTAATCATGATTCCTAAACACATAATGGAACTTAACTAGGCATCTAAATTCACCATAAAACATACACCTAAAAGGAAAAATTCCAAAAAATTCCCCAAAGACACTTGGGGTTAGCCCCATACCACCTGAGAACCCCTACACATAAAAATTGACCTAATCCCTAACCTGGCATCAAACTGTGTAGTTGGTTCAAGAAGCTACATAGTTTGGCCATAGAACTATGTATTTGGGGCCTCAAGCTATGTAGTTGGTAATGTGAACTACATAGTTGGTTCCCAGAACTACACAGTTGGTCATAGATGGTGGTTTCTTCAAAAGTGCACTAGTAGACTTGATTTCCCGTTAAAACTAGGGAAAATGGGGGAAATGGATGCACATTTTGGGTAAGACCCATTTGAGATCTCCCAGTTTCCCTACAAAAATAACCTTCAATCCCATTCCATCTGCATCATAATCCTATGCTGGATCTGAGAATAGAAATTAGGTTCCTTAGACATAATGCAACCAATGAAGGAAACTAGAAGTTCCTAAGGTCTGGGAGTTCCTATAGACCCGTGAAACATATAAGAAGATGTAACAAGGATCCTAGGAAGTCTAGGAACTCCATCCAATGCCAAAATGAAGACAATTAGACTCTTAATAGATAATACAATCATTTGATCAAACAATGTATAAATAAGCATTCATTTCTTAATACTATCTCTTTCCATAGAGTAGACAAGACATAGAAACATAATCACATTCTAAATGGAATTACTATATTATCTAGCAAGAAGATAGAATTTACAAATATAATAGATACTATCCAATCAAACAAGAAACATATATGGAGCATATTCTAGGACAGCTCCTACTTGGATTCTGATGAAGAAAACCATTAAAGGAGATGATCCTGAATAGCTTAGCATGCTCCAAGAAATATTCAAACTCCTTCTAGATACAACACCAACCTTCCTCATGAATACCAAACCAAACTATCCTATCAAAGAAATGATGAAACTTCTCTCAGAAGTTATTTTCTAGCCTATTCCTTCCAAATCCAGGCACAATCCTTTCCAAAATTACTAGGATCTCAATATGATCTCCTATCCCAAATTATAATGCTTTTGAGAATATATTTTCAGCCAATCTCCCCATCCTATAGGGATTCTTCTTGTAAATAGGTTGAAGGATTAGTTGCATGGGAAATTCAACCGATGAAACTATCCCAACCAAAAGTTGGTTTATAGTTTAGACTTAATTTTATTTATTAAAGCCATTCTCAAGAAGGGAGTTGATAGCTAATATAATAATCTTATTAATAATATTAATCTAATTTAGGACTCCTTTATTTAAGGAAAGGAAATAATAATTATTACTTATAATCACTATTACCTTAGTTTTTAGGGTACGGTAAAAGATTTACCATATAATAACTTAGTCCTTCAAGTAAATAATTTATATATTAATACTATTTAAAACACAATTACTTTCACACACTTGTATTTATAGAAATATATATATGTAACCAATGGCATATGTGTGTTAGAATAACTGAGAGGGGGGTGAATTAGTTAATCAATGTCCCAATAAAATATGTATAATCCAAAAATAAATACTTAAAACTTTTGTTGCTCGGTAACTCAAAATACTTTTACTGGCTATGCATTTACCAATTATCAGTCTAAAACATATAGTAGTTACTAATCAAATCTAATATGCAACATGCAAATATGACATCAAAAAAACATCACAATAAACACATAACACAAGATATTTAACATGGAAACCCTATGAAGGGAAAAACCACCTTGGACCGACAACCCAAAAATACTGACTCTTTTGAAGTGAGGTTGGTGAAGACCCAACCCTATTAAAGGTTACAAACACACTATTAGGTATGACCTTGTTAGAGGATTTTAGACCAACCATTATCATCCAACTAGTAGTCACTTTGGGGTTGACAGGATAACAATGTTCATTCTATGAATGATACATAATAAGACTTTCTTAGTCCACTCGCTTAAGAGATTTGACTCTGTACAATGGTTAAATATGTAATAGTAGGTGATTTGATCTATTACAACTTCAATTGTAGATATATAGATCAATATTTAGCTCATACAAATCTTTCTGATCAATGTAACATTTCTGATCCAACAATATATCAACTTACTATCCATCGGTAATTACTTTCTATCACTCGGTAATGCTCTGTAGTATGGTTCACCTTAACCAGTGTGATTAGAATGCATGAAAACTTGTTCATGTGATGATTTTACAGTTTCCTTTTCTTCCAGCATCACACTCACTTATGAAATCTCTAGTCTCTTATATAGACAAGTAAACCATTTTCTTCTACTCCATTAGATTTTTCCACTTAATCATCTTCGTTGATTTTTCCGCTTTAACCTTCCACGGCTGATGTGTTAATAACATGTTTGATTCCAATCCATTAGATCTTTCCTGAATTTTGTTAGTCGTCGATCATCATAACAAAATTTATCTATTACCTTGAAATCATACACTTTCCATCTAATCAATTCTTATTGGCTAAGCTAGTCATTTAGTTCATTTTGTTCTTCTTGGTTAACAAAAAATGCATCGGTGAACACAAGCTTGGTTTACATTGTGCTCAGTATACACTATACTCCATTATTGTATACTGAAATGCTTCATTAACTGACAACATTGCTTTGTGTCTTTAGACTCTTTTCCTCATCATAGATGAATGCAACATAATCAAGTCAATATCATAAGGTCATAGATTCATCAACAAGTTACTCAATGTATTCCTTATCCTCATCTGTCATATCCATCTTCCTCATGTAGATATTTATGTACTTCATCTCTTTCACTTCTTTTCTATAGATGTTTTGGTATAGTAACTTACAATATAAGTGTTGTCAAATTAGTTGACATCAATGATAACATAATACTGATTTAATCATCTTACATATCTAATCAATCAGCTTGGTGATCTCTAATCATAGATTCTTCAATTAGGTTCTAAATCAATTTTAGTCCATCAATCTCTCCCTTTGGCATTGATGGCAACTCAAGTAATATGAAATATACCATACACATACCAAACATGTATTCTAAAAATATGTGAATAAATGTTGTACAAGCTCTCCCTAGCTTAACATGTTTAATCACTATGTTACTCAATAGCATTACAAATGCAGCTTTAACATTCTGAAGATAAGATCTTTTCAGCTCTTAGATTCCTTCTTCTGTTCTCAATAAATGATCTTCAGTTCTCTCCCATTCTTCATTTTGTCTTTCCCTTAGATAGTTCTCATTGGTGCATATTGTTTCATATTGTTTATCTCTCCCTTTGACAACAATGTGAAAGAAACAAATAAACATATAGCTCTTCAATAGCCAAGTAACTCTCTATTGTCCAATGAATACTCTGTATCTCTATATACTGATATGCTAATCTATTCTAGTTCTCCAACTTTTCACAACCTTAGACATGATCCAAAGTGTGAACTATGCTACATCAACATGAATGATCTTATGATAAGATGAGGCTGATGCAACATCTAGGTCACATTAGTGACCAGTAGACAGGGGACGAACCCCAAGTCTAGTCCTTAAGTACTCAAATGTATCCTTCAATATAGCTTTTGTAAATATATCAGCAAGTTGTTCTTTAGATGTAACAAATTCTAACTTTACTTTCTTCTCCTATACTTGTTCTCTTAAGTAGTGATATATAATTGATATATTCTTTGTTTTAGAGTGCATCACTAGATTCTTTGAAATGTTTATTGCACTGGTGTTATCACAGTATATAATCACCAGCTCAATGATTATCTCATTCATACCTTCTAGAACTTTCTTAATATATGCAATATTTGAATAATTTGTAGTAGTAGCAAGATACTCTACTTTGTCTATAGATTGAGAAATGAAAACCTATTTCTTACTTGTCCATGTAACAAGTCTTTCACTAAAGAAAAATGGTCCTCTGATGGTACTTTTTCTATCATCCACATTTCCAACCCAATCAGCATCGGTGTATACCTTTAGTTCAAACGTGCCTTCCTTAGGATACCATAATCCATAATCCTCTATTTTCTTTAGGTATCTTAAGATTCTTTTAGTAGCAATCATGTGTGATTCTCTAGGATTAGCAAAAAATCTAGCAACAATTCCCATAGCATGTGTTATATCCGGTCTACTATGTACTACATACATTAACTTACCAATCATAGATCAGTACAATGTCTGGTTCACCTTTTTAGTTTCATCTTCCTTATTCAGTTTGCATCCAATAGCCATCAGTGTTCCCATAGGTTTAGCATCTTCCATGCCAAATGTTTTCAATACTTCCTTGATATATTTGGATTGTGAGATGAATATAACATCATTCTACTGAATCACTTGTAGTCCTAGAAAGAACTTAATCTCTCCAAACATAGAAATCTCAAATTCATTCCTCATTTCATTATAAAATGACTTACAGATTTGATCTTTACCTCCAAAAATAATGTCATCCACAAATATTTTAGCAATAAGAATAGTATCATCAATATCTCCTTTCATATACAAATTGTTGTTCTCACTTGTTCTTACAAATCCTATACATACTTAACAAATAATTATGTAGCCTCTCATACCAGGTTCTTGGTGCTTGCTTCAAACCATATAAAGCTTTATGTAATCTACATACCATATCTTTCTTTTATGGATCAATGAACCCTTTAGGTTGTTCTATGTGGACTTCTTCTTCAAGTATTCCATTCAGAAATGCTGACTTGACATCCCTTTGATAAACTTTGAATTTCTTGTGTGTAGCATATGCAAGTAGCATTCTAACACCTTCTAATCTAGAAATAGGTGAAAATTTTTCACCATAATCAATTCCTTCCTCCTATGCATATCCTTTACATACCAATCTAGCTTTATTTCTTGTTACTTCTCCATTCTCATTCTACTTGTTCCTCAATATCCACTTAGTATCGATAACATTCTTATCTTTGGGTCAGGGTACTAAGGTCTAGGTTTTGTTCTTCTCTATCTATTCTATTTCTTCTTTCATTGCATTAATTCATTCATCATTCTCTAATGAAACTTTTACATTTTTTGGTTCATAATCACAAACTAGACATGTTCCTTGTCTTGCTTTACTCCTTGTTTGCATGCCATCTTGTTTGTCTCCAATGATTTGTGTCTCAGGATGATTTCTCCTAACAAAAATCACTAGTATCCTATCTCTTCTTTATTGTTCATCCTATGCAAGTTTATTTTCTTGCTTGGTAGGTCCATCCTGCTTGTCGGTTTCTCTTTCCTATTGTTCGGTATTGTTTTCCTGTTGATAGGTTATCACAGGCTGTGGCTTCGGTAGATACTCTAGTTTTTCAATGTAAGTGAATCTAGTGTAGTCTTCTAGTTCCTTTTTACTTTCCTCTATGTTCTTTTTATCAAACTCATCAACTCAGAAGTTAGTACTTTCAATCATTTTATTTGTAACCTTGTTAAGACATTTATGTGCTTTAATTTTAGTGGAATATCAGAGAAATATCCCTTCATCACCTTTTGAGTCAAATTTTCTATTTCTCTCATCTTTTAGAATAAAGCATTTACTTCAAAAAATTCTAAAATAACTTATAGTAGGTTTTTGTCCAAACCATAACTCATAGGGTGTCTTGTTGGTGTCCTTCTTCAGTTGAACTAGGTTAAGAACATGGACTGCAATGTTGAGAGCTTCTCTCCAATATGTCTAGGCAACATCCTTTTGCAACATCAGTGTCCTAGCACAGTCAACTATTGACCTATTCTTTCTTTTAGAAATGCCATTTTGCTAAGGTGTCCTCGATGTAGAGACCTATCTTTTAATACCATCCTCATTATAGAAATTAGTAAATTCATCAAAGATAAATTCACTTCCTCTATCAGATCTTAGGCATTTCAATTCCTTACCAGTCTCTTTTTCTACCTTAGCTTTATACCACTTGAACATCTTAAATGCTTCAAATTTTTCTTTCAAGAACATAAGAGTCATCAATCTAGTATAGTCATCAACAAAAAGAATAAAGTATCCATCACCATAATAACTCTGAATTCTCATAGGACCACATAGGTTAGTATGGACCAAATCAAGTATCTTCTTTGTTGAATAATCCTTACTTTTGAAACTAGATTTAGTCACTTTTCCTTTCTGACATTCATGACACATAACATGATCAAGTTTTGACAAGTTAGGTAGATCTCTAACTCTTTTCCTTTTACTGATCTTAATCATGTTATCAAAATTCACATGGCATAACCTTTTATGCCACAACCAAGCATCTTCATTTTTCATCATTAGGCAAGAAGACTCATCAGTATCAAGATAAAATAGATTACCTCTTGATTGTGCACTAGTTCTAACTAGTCTTCCTCCATCATCAAATATTTTCACTTTCTTGCTCTCAAAAGTAACACGGTGACCTGAATCGTTCAGTTGTGGCACACTTAACAAGTTATAGTTTAGTCCATCTACCCAATAAGCATTATCACATTTTATCCTATCATTTATCATTAATGATCCTTTACCTCTTACCATACAGGGTGTGTCATTAGCCATCTTAATTGATCCTCCATTGTATTCTTCAAGTTGATCAAATTTCTCTTCATCACCAGTCATGTGATGTGTATAGCCATTATCTATGATCTGTTAGGGATTTTTCTTGTAGGGTCAAACTTGGCAAATTATGGGCTTGATTATCAGTTAAAAGGGGCTCCAAGTTTGCAAGAAAAGCCTAATTGATGAGGATTGGATAAGATCCTCCTTCTGCTTCAATCTCCACAAGACTCAGGTGGGTATTGCCTATGAATAGGTTACTATATTTCAAGTAAGCTTTTGATTAGTGGATTTGGTCTTCATTGTCATGCTATTGTATTACTCAAATCTACTTCAATGAAACATGATTCTGTAAATAGCTAAGAATAACCTATTACAGAATATGACAAGGAAAATTACAAATGTAACAGCATGAATAGTGGGATAAGGATATGGATCCTTCTTCTTTTTATGAGTACAACTCAAGGAAGGTTAACCTCCAATTCTCTCTCTAAGGAATCAACAATCTAAACTATATCACCAGGATACAGTCCTTTCACAATATGCATGAACTTAAAAAATAAAAGAACTAGTAATGTTTATTTTGTGCTTGATGACAGAAAGATGGTTGTCTAAAAAACATCTAGCCTGTGCCTATTCCATTGGGAAAAATATTCTGAACATAAATCCACTGGAAGATTTCAAGGAAATATAGTAGAATGCCTTACAAACTACATGCAATCTGGATAGGATGCCTTACAAACTATCATGTCAATCTTATGGTGTTATCATCAAATCCTAACACATATGTCTACTCTCTGAAACTATTTATGAAATTTAATCCTCTCCTTGAGAGAAACTCACAAATAATTAAACAAACTACCTTGTAGTTGGTATGTTTTCAGATGCCTTACAAATAAAACATACAAGAGCAAAACACAAAGTAAAGAGACAATAACCATGTAAGATAGAAATTGCACTGTATCTTATTGAAAATGAGCTTGTCTCAATACATAAAAAGCTTGAAATTTCTAGAATTTAGACACAAGATTGGGAAATTTTCTCTACAACAAGATATTCAATATTCACCATTTAGGGACATGCTCAAAATAGAGCAATCACAGGAACTGGAACCAAGAACCCCTACAACTGAGAAGAGAAGAGAATAAAAAGAAGAAGAAGAAACCCTAAAATCTACACTTGACCAACTCCTATCCATTCTACAATCTAATCTCATAGCCTTCTCTCTTCTTTGAAAATTTGATCTTCTCGGGCATCTCCAAAATCTGATAAATTTGTCCTTTTTTCCACAAAATCTGCTCATCTACTAGAAATCTAATTAATTTGTCCTTTGTTCCTCCCTAAAATTTAATCCTTTGTACCCTCTTTTCCTATCACCATGCAATTTTGATTCATTCTTCCCGTCAGATCTACAAAATCAATCAATTTTGGAAGAAGAAAAATCTCCCCAAAATCTGGTCGCGGATTAAAAGCCTTTACTGCTCTTAGCAACTTGATCTAATCTAGTTCAAACTACCATCATTGCATCTATCATCTTCTGGCATTTCTAAAAATATATTATGCTACTATGTTTCATTAAAAAATGAATCTCCCGAATTCAAAACTCCAAGCAGCTTCCTGGCATAAAAGAAATTCAAATTTATCTCAAAGTTTGAACTATATGAATTTTTCAAATCTTTTATTTCTTTTAAAATCTGCACAGGCCACTAGAAAGTGCCACTTGTCATCTTCTCATTCGCTACTTGGACTAACTCACCTTTAACCCCAAATGATCTGGAGATTTGGAGACTACACTAGTCTGCAAATCTCTAGGAATTCCTCTTAACCATGGTTCCCTATGGAGAACTGGCGATTAAGCCAGTCTCCAAATCTTTGAATCATCTTGCTGACCGTAGTTAAATCTAGAGACCTGGCAACTAGGGAGTTTCACAATCTCAGAACCTTCAGTCGCAACTAGCAGTTGTCTCCAAATCATGATGGTTTTCTCTCACGGTGGTTATCTTCTCGTGACCTCACGACTAGCTGCCACGTGTCCATTTTCATCCATCTCACCTAGCTGGTCATCTACAAAATTTATTTATTCTGGGCTTGCTGGCATGGAAATTGAGGTGGCAACATAGGCTGGCACAAGCATAGCTTCCTCCATTTCAATTTACTTCATATGTGAGTGTTCTTGCATATAAACATAGAAATCTCCCCATTTCGAATGAATGTGGGACTAAACTGCTGAGAGTTTTTTAAACTTTATATCAAAATATTGTCTACATGCCCAACTAGCACACACATCAAGGTAGACCCACAAGGAAGAGGAAGCACAAGTCCCTCTTTCTCACTTGCTTTACATTCATTTTGGGTGCCAGTGTATTTAAATGCTAAAAACTCCCCAATCCCAGTGAATGTGGGATAATTGTCATGAAGGTTTTATGGGTAGTTTTGATAGTGCTACACTCAGATGATTGTAACTCATGAACCAAGAAGAATTTCAAAAATTTCTCTAGTGAGAATCTGGAGAACTAGATTTGCGACAACATATCCAAAAAAGAACTCAATCCAATGATTCAATAAAATGTTATGCCCCCAGCAATATGACTATTTTTTCTTCTTCTGCAAATCCATGACTTCACAAATTCGTGTTGCAAAAGCAAATCCATGGTGTGGATGGTATTTCCTTTAGCATCCTCCTTTCTTCAAAACATCCCTCTATCACATAATGGCTTCCCTTTACATTCTCAAAATGTGCCTTCATCCTTCACATCTTTTTTATGTACTCATTCGACTCTCATGCAATGCTTACACACCAATCCTTATTTGTGCGTAGACACCGGCAGCAAGCACACCATTGAGCATCCTCCATGCATCAATAATATTTATCCTTTGGGTCTCCTTTCACATTTATGAATTGGCATCCATTGCATAGAATGTGCCTCCCTCTTATTTGCAATGCCATCATAAGAAGTCTTCATACAAAATCTTGGGATTCTCCAGCTGAGTATTTGAAGCACACACAAGAATTAGCTCCACTTCAAATTCGACATCTTCAATTTATGTGATTAGCACTATCTCTCCTATTTGATTTGGATCACAATCAATCTCCTGGTGCTTATCCAAAATTCCAAACTTTGATAAATCTAGATCATAGTGTATCGAAACATTAATCATAATGTTCACCTTTTTCCATTTTACAATACTGCCTACTAACACAACTGGCATCTAGAACTAGCCTAGAAAACTAACTAAAAGCCATCATAGGATCATGCCACTGGGAAGATAGGTTCACTTCTAACATGTTATCACACTCACCAAAGGAGATTTCCCAGAAAGATATAAGCCAGAAGATTTTAGCAATCAAACATGGCCACTTGAGAATTGGATCCCAATGTGCTGCCAAAATCACATAAGTTGCCTCCAGAACCGGCCTTAGAAAACTGACCCATTGAAACTTTCAAGAATTGAAATCATAGGCACTGATTCTCCCTCAAACAAGGAACACAAAACCATAACTAGTTTCCTCAGAAAGTCACATGGCAAAATGCATTCAATCAGAAAAGTCAACTTACTAGTAAAATTTAGGATAAGAAACAGTGTAAAATGCATAAACTAGATTTGGAATTGGCCTGGGAAAGTGGGCTAAACATGACATCGGGATCTGAATATAGAGGAATTTGTTATTTTTCATACAGAGAGTATAATTCCACAATTAGGGCTCATGATGAATAACAGAGTGCATTTGGCAATCAAGAAAAGATAGGCCCTCAGAATTGCAAACTGGGAAATATAGTAAAATAGTGATTTGTGCATACGGAATGACCCTAGGAAAGCATGCTAAAAGATTTTTCAAGACCTCTAACTTGGCATACTTGTAATATTTTCAAATTAGAACATAGTGGTACAACCCATTCAGGCTCATCAATCATGGATCAAAAGTTATAACATCATGAACAGGGGTACAGATCAATCTGCACATTTCACAACTTGTAGAACAACAAAAGTTGTGTTTGGAACCACATTTGCAAACTGAGCCAATGGATTCGTCATGACCTTAAAATTGAAACATATGAAGTATTTGACCCCTGGAATATGATGCAAAAATAATTTTCTCCATAGGGTCAACAGGGTCAAAGATATGACTGATCAAACAGGCCCTTCCAGAATTCTGAACAATTACACGTGCATGACAACAACAAACTACCAACTTTGAGGGGTTCAAAACCTAATCAAACGGATTCGAAACAACTTGAAAATTGGAACATAGGTTTTTTGATATGCATACTAAACATCCTCAAAGTGACAGGTCATGAAACATTTTTGGACACAAAATAATCAAGGGAAAATTGGGCTACTGTACTCTGTTTGACACTTAGGCAGAATTGTGCAATTTGACACTTGCTCAAAATGGGACTTCACCGAATGATTCAAGATAATAAAATAATATCATAGAATGTATGCATATAATGAATGGAGTGTGTTCAAAACCTAGAACACCTCATAAGCTTCAAAATGATAGCCAGGTACATATGCATGAAAAGCATTTAAAGGGCTTCAAGTTGCAAAATTTTAGCATGAACTCAAAACCCATGTTCCATTTTTGAGTACCAACATGATCCATGTATTATTTTTTTAACTCTAGAGATCAATGTTGTTTCTCCCTATTTTTATTCTTCCTCGAAGTCATCTTTCATAGCAACAAATACAACTTCTACATCATCATCAAAATCAAATTTAGATTCATTATCTTTGGCTATGTGACATACCTTTTTTCCTTTGTCATTGTTGTCTTGGTTATCTTTGTTGTGTCGGTAGCCTCTATTGAATCTCCTGCCATAGCTTCCTTCAGATTGGTCTTTGGATCTTTCATCATCTTTCTTATGTGGATATCTAGTAGTAATGTGGCCAACCTCTTTATAGTTAAAGCATGCTAAAGGTATCTTACCTCTATACCTTCCTTTACCTTTAGGTAACCTTCTAGCCATAAGAGCTTCAAGCTCATCAAGCTCATCATCAGTATTGCTATCACTATCATCATTCTTATTATTCCTGCTAGACTTACCAATCTTCAGAGAAGACATGAAAGTAGACTCAACAGTCAGTACAACATTGTTATCAAAGTTATTCAATTCAAAGGTTGTGAGCTTACCAATTAGATTGTCAAGTGTAAGGAAATTACCAGATGCATACCTTGTTTCATGAGTAGAAAATATTCTGATTGCGTAAACCAACAATAAGGTTTTGAGTACTTTTCTTACAACTATCTCTTCACCAATAACTCCATCAGATGCTCTAATATCATGTACGACCTCTTTCAGTCCATTTATGTATTGTACAATATTCTCACCTTCCTTCATCTTCATATCATCGAATTTGCCCCTTAAGCTTTCTACTCTGGCTCTTTTAACATTCACATCTCCACTATAAACTTGATAAAGTTTATCCCACATGGCTTTTGTAGTAGTGCAACTTTTAATATCTTCAAATTTGGCATCGGTACAGGAAACAACAATCTCCATCATAGTAACATTGTGTTCATGCCTATCTTTTAGTTGATCAAGTGTCAAGGGACCAGGGGTCAGTTCTATATAGCCATTCTCCATCAATTCTAGTATAGAATTCCTAATTCTAGATATGTGCAACTTCATCCAACTTTTCCATACTACAAAGTTCCCTTTGTTTATCTTTGGCACTTTCCTCTTATACATTTTGAGATCTTTGTACTAAAGTCCTTAAAACTTTGTTCTAAGAAACCAATGCTCTGATACCAATTGCTAGAATAACTGAGAGGGGGGTGAATCAATTAATCATTGTCCCAATAAAATATGTATAATCCAAAAACAAATACTTAAAACTTCTACTGCTTGGTAACTCAAAATAATTTTATTATCTGTGCATTTATCGATTATCAATCTAAAACATATAGTAATTACTGATCAAATCAAATATGCAACATGCAAATATGACATCAAACAAACATCACAATCAACACATAATACAAAAGATTTAACGTTGAAACCCTGTGAAGGGAAAAACCACCTGGGACCAGGAACCCTAAAATATTCACTCTTCTAAAGTGAGGTTTGTGAAGACCCAACCCTGTTAAAGGTTACAAACACATTGTTAGGTATGACCTTGTTAGAGGATTTTAGACCAACCATTATCGTCTAATCATCAGTCACTCTGGGGTTGACATGATAACAATGTTCATTCTATGAATGATACATAATAAGACTTTCTTAGCCCACTCAGTTAAGAAGTTTGATTGTGTATAATGGTTAAATATGTAACAGTAGGTGATATAATCTATTAAAACTTCAATTCCACGTATACATATCAATATTCAGCTCATACAAATCTTTTTGATCAATGTAACATTTCTGATCCAATAATATATCTACTTACTATATGTTGGTAATTAATCTCTATCACTCGATAATGCTCTGCAATAAGGTTCACCTTAACCAGTATGATCAGAATGCATGAAAACTTGTTCACCTAATGATTCTACAGTTTCCTTTTCTTCTGGCATCACACTCACTTATGAAATATCCAGTCTCTTATATAGACAAGTAAACCATTTTCTTCTACTCCATCAAATTTTGCCGCTTAATCATCTTCATTGATTTTGTTGCTTTAACCTTCCTTAGTTGATGTGTCAATAAAATGTTTGATTCCAATCCATTAGATCTTTCCTAAATTTTGTTAGTCGTCGATCATTATAACAAACTTTATCAGTCACCTCTAAATCATACACTTTCCAACTTATTAATTCTTATCAGCTAAGCTAGTCATTTAGTTCATTTTTTTCTTCTCAGTTAACAAAGAAATGCATCAGTGAACACAAGCTCAGTTTACATTGTGCTCGGTATACACTACACTCCATCAGTGTATACTAAAATGCTTCATTAACTGACAAAACCGCTTTGTGTCTTTAGAATCTTTTCCTCATCATAGATGAATGCAACATAATCAAGTCAATATCACAAGGTCATAAACTCATCAACAAGTTACTCAATGTATTCCTTATCCTCATCTATCATATCCATCTTCTTCATGTAGATATTTATGTACTTCATCTCTTTCACTCCTTTTCTATAGATGTTTCGGTATAGTAACTTACAAGATAAGTGTTGTCAAACTAGTTGACATCAATGAGAACATTATATTGATTTAATCATCTTACATATCTAATAAATCATCTCGATGATCTCTAATCACAGATTCTTCAATTAGGTTCTAAATTAGTTGTAGTCCATAAATGTGTACACCCATATGCTTATGTGTACATATATCATATAATTAAGACACATTATTATTAATATCATAAACATCTATTTATTATGAATATTATTATTTAGTCAAATACTAAATCATATTCCTTCATAATACAATCATGATATATATATATATATATATATATATATATATGTGTGTGTGTGTGTGTGTGTGTGTGTGTGTGTGTGTGTGTGTGTGTGTGTGTGTGTGTAGGGTAACTACTAACACATAATAGAAGATACCATAAACACAAATTATAGTTACCAATCAAAACCTCATACTAGCATCAATACAAGAGGCAAGTAACAAGATCCACATAAACCAACAAACTGAGATACACAATAATACATCAACACTAGGGACTAACTCAAGAACTCCCCACCTATGGATAAAAAGGTCATAGGTAGAGTTCTTTCTCATGGAACCTTGGTGATATCTTTGTAAACACAAAAATGATTGAGGATTTGAGGGATCACTCAGACCTGTGAGACTAGGTGGAGATAATGCTTGGTACCTGAAATCCTACATAACTAAGAAGAGATACATGTGTGTGTGTGTGTGTGTGTGTGTCTATATATATATATATATATATATAATTAGACATATGCAAACAAATAACTAGGATCAATACATCATGTGGAACTCAACTCAGTGAGTAACTATGACTTTGTCTTGAGTCATGAAAACACATCAGACATAAAAACATGAGACATCATGGATAATAATGGTTAGATACAAATCCTTGGGTTAGTTCTATAAAACATATAAAGATAGATGATTTCCAATTTCATAAACATATAAATGATAATCATAAATGAGTGTATCTAAACATCTAATAAGCATATCATAATCTAAATGAGCATAATTGTAAACATATAGTTCTAGCCATCATAATGCAAAATGTCCAAAAAAAAATGTCCAAGTATAATCATCTGAGAGGGTATTACAAGGAACATACTCTAATTCAGTAGTAGATTGAGCTATACAATCTTGCTTCTTACTTAACCATGAAACTAACTTTTTCCCAAGGAAAAATGCACCACCACTATTATTCTTTATGTCATCAATGTTTCCTACCCAATCAGCATCAGTATAGGCATGAAGTTCAAAGCTATCATTTCTATCATACCATAAACCATAGTCTATTGTTCCTTTTAGATATCTTAGTATCCTTTTCACAATAGCTAGGTGTGTCTCTTTGGGTTTTGCCTGATATCTAGTCACAATTTCAACAGCATTAGAAATATCTAGTTTGATATGGGTCAGATATTGTAATCTTCCAACCATTGATCTGTACTTAGTCTGAAAAACATGCTTTGATCCATCATCAACTCTCAGCTTATTACTAGTTACCCTAGGTGTACCAATTGGTTTATAGTCCTCCATTCCAAACTTTTTCAACATTTCTTTAAGATATTTAGTGTGAGAAATGAAAATTCCATCTTTACTCTAAATTATTTGAATTCCAAGAAATAATTTCATTTCACCAATCATAGACATCTCAAATTCATTTTCTATCTCTTTAGAAAATTTATCACATAGATTATCATTACCTCCAAAGATAATATCATTGACAAAGAATTCTATTATCAAAACTCCATCTTCACTAGTTCTTAAATACAAATTACTGTCAGCATTACCTTTCCTGAATCCAAATCAAAGTAAGTACTTGTCTAACCTTGAATACCAAGCCCTTGGAGCTTTCTTCATCCCATACAATGCCTTCTTCAACTTGCATACCATGTCTCCATCTTTGCATAAAGGAAATCCATCAGGTTGTTCTATATACACTTCTTCTTCAAGATCCCCATTCAAGAATGCAGATTTCACATCCATCTGATACACCTTGAAGTTCTTATGTATAGCATAAGCCAAGAATAGTCTCTTACAACTTCTATTCTAGTAACAAGAGTAAATGTTTCTTCAAATTCTATACCTTCTTATTGTTAATAGCCTTTACATACTATTCTTTCTTTGTTTCTTACTACAACTCCATTCATTTTAATTTAGAAAACCCATTTAGTTCCTAGCACATTTTTGTTCTTAGCTCTAGGAACCAATTCCCAAGTTTTATTCTTCTTTATCTAATCTATCTTCTTTCATAGAATTTATCCAAGATTCATCTTTGCAAGATTCATTTGTATTCTTTGGTTCAACTTGAGAAATCAAACAAATTTCTTCTCTAACCTTTTTATCTAGTTAATACTCCTTGATTTGTATTACCAATAATTTTCTTTTTAGGATTATTGTTCTTTACATACCTCAGAGTTTTAGGAACCTCAATATTTTTATCTATGTCATTATCACAAATCTCATTTTCATATTCAGTCTCAACAATTTCTTCTTCTTCTATAGTAGAAGCCTCTTTGATCTTTGTAACCTGATTATAGTCATACGAACTCTCTTGTATCTGAAACCTTTCATCTATCTTCACATTGTTACTTTCAAGCATTTTTATTAATCTCATATTGAAACATTTGTAAGTTTTTCTCTTAGTAGAATAGCCAAGAAAAATTCCCTCATCACTTCTAGCATCAAACTTCAATATTTAATCAGCTCTCTTGAAATATTTTACAGGAGTATGATTAAACCATAATTCATAAGGGGTTTTATTTGTACCTTCTCTAATTTGAACTATGTTCAATGTGTACACCTTTGTCCCAAATACCTCTCTCCAATACACATGAGATACATTCCCTTCAAGTAACATTTTCCTAGCAGCATCAAGTATAGTCCTTTTTCTTTGCACTTTTATCCCATTCGATCGTGGAGTCCTAGGAGAAGATGCATGTCTTTGTATTCCATGATCTTCCAACTATGAATTGAATAAGTCTAAAATAAAATGCCCACCTCTATATGATCTTAAACATTTTATCTTCAAACCTTATTCATTCTCTACTTTTTCCTTGAATATCTTGAATTTATCAAATGCTTCTGATTTCTCTTTTAAGTAAGTAACTCACATCATTCTAGAAAAGTCATCAACAAAAAGTATGAAATACCTTTCACCATAGTATGATTTTTTCCTTGTAGGTCCACATAGGTTTGTATGTACCAGATCCAAATTTTCTTTTGATGTATATGATTTTCTTTTGTAACTTCTTCTAGTCTATTTTCCCATAACACATTCTTTGCATACAATTTTAGATGGTTTCACAATCTTCGGTAGATCTCTTACTAATTTAGTTAAGCTTTCCTTCACAATATTGTCAAAGTTAACATGAAAAAACCTTCTGTGCAATAACCAACTATCATCTACCTTTGTAACAAAACAAGAGGCTCTAGATGTATTTAATTCAAATACATTACCTCTAGATTTAGTACCGGTTGCAATCAATTTTCCTACCTTACACCTAATAAAACATTAACCATAATTGAATTGTAACTAAAAATATTTGTCCATAAACTATCCAACACTCAATAAGTTATGCTTAAGTCTATCAACAAGTAGTAAATTATTAGTATTATTTTTTCCATCCAGAGTAATAGATCCTACTCCTATGATAGGTTTAGGAAGATTATCTCCAAACCTCACAACACCAACATCATACTTTAATAATTTAACAAAAAAATTTGTATCTCCAATCATATGATGTGAATAACCACTATCTATGATCCATTCAGATTTCTTATCAACATGAGATACTAAATCATTTTCCTCATGTTCTAGTTCATCTTTAATAGAAACAAATCCAATCTCCTCATAATCTAAATCATCATCATCATAAATTCCTTCACTACCATAATAACATTCATTATCCTTTGAATACTTAGATTTGAAAAACTTAGGCTTGTACTTAGGAACTCTTGTAGGACATCTAGATGCAAAATGACCTACCTTATTGCATGAAAAACATTTCAAAGGTAATTTTCCTTTAAATTTATCCTTACCTCTCTTTTCTCTTCTAGCAATCAGTGCAACAATTTCATCCATCTTTCTTTCCTCTTCTTGTATTTGTTCACATTCCTTAGCATATTCATTGAGCTCTTCTTTTAGGTTCTCACTGCTGGTGCTCAAAAGTGCAGACATTATCTTCTTGTGTGCAGATGCTTTAAATGAAGATTCAACTTTAGGTATGGAATATCCCAATTTAACAGCTTCAAAGGTATTTATCTTTGTAATCAACATCTCTCTACTAAAGTTTAGAGTCAAAGGTATAGTCTCTTGAACAGATATAGCCTTAAAATTGTAAGAAGGTGTTAATGATCTAAGGATCTTTGCAACAACTTCTTCATCATAAGTGCCTCCATAGTTTTTGATTCAAACTACATCTTATGTAACCCTTTGGACATAAGCCCTAATTCTTTCATCCACATTCATTTATAGCTTCTCCATATTTTTTTTCTAGTTCTGTAACTTCACTTGCTTGGTATACTTGTCTCCTTCATATAGTACTTCTAATCTTTGCCAAATATGGTATGTTGAATCCAAGTCTTTAAATTCAATAAATTCTCCTTCAGAGGATGCGCTAATCAATGCTTCCCTTGCAACCATGTTAAGTGAAATAATCTTCTTCTCATCTTCAATGGCTGATGGTAAGTCATTCTCAGATTTCATAGCTACCTTATTCTTTGTAATCAACTAGTAGTCAATGCCTAAACAAAACAAATGAGTTTGCATCTTGTTCTTCTAACTGTCAAAGTTTTTAGGATCTAATTTCACACTATCCTTCCTATAGAATACCATCTCGAAGATCACCTCAAGCTGTTAAGGTTCCTCTCTAAGGACCAGAAGCTTTGATACCAATTGTTAGGAATAACAGTCCACAATACAACTAAGAGGGGGGGTTGAATCAGTTGTATTAAAGATTATTAAAATTTAAACTTTGAATAGTAGCAATATCAGATCCAATGAACAAAATGAATTCAAACACAACAACACAATATTTTGGTTTCGGGGAAACCCTGTTAAAGGTAAAAACCCCGATGGGAATTAGGACCCACAAATGATGTACTAAGAGTATAGTATCCTTGTCAAAATATTAATCCATGTTAGGAGCTTATTGAAATATTATAGTACATAGTCCTTGTTAGAGGATAGACCCTATTAGGATTCAAGAAAGAAGGGTGGGCTCACTACCCAGGCTCACTACCTAAAGAAGGTTAAATCCACCTTCATAACTCACTATTCACAACAAGTGTATATGGAGACATACACAATATTTTGAACTTTCCATCATCAACTATCTTTTCTTGATCAGTTCCAATGAAGTTCACTAGTAATCCTCTGCTCTACATCTAGAAGATGCAAGCTCATAGCTCTTCCAATTTATTTTGCATCACATATATTCTCACCATATCTTTTCCAAAGAAAAGATATTACATATATACCCTATTACATTCTACATGAGAAAGTTAACCCATTAGGCTTTCATATTTACATAAACTCTTTCTAAGATACACATAGTACCTAAAAATAGTATACAATGATTCCATTACAACAATTAATGACCAACGTTCTTAATATACATTTGCCAAACAAAATGCATGCTACACCTGTGAAGTTGGCTCCCAAATAAGTCTTCTCTAGATCACATGCCATAATTGATGTTTTCATACCTTGCGCTAACCAATGAACATCCATTAGTGCCTTGTCTTTCATCTCTTAAGATTGCATACACCTAATCCATATCTTCTATAAGATATACCAAAAACATAGAGACTCACTCTGTCAGCTTCCACTATCACTTTTCAATAACCAGTCTTCACCAAAACATTTGTAACTCATCCACTATCAAGAATTACATGATTTGATCTTGGATATAAGATCACAACATATTCTAGTACTCTCATCTATCTTCACATATTCTGAAACATCCGTATAGTATCCGTACACTATCATAATCAACATGTACTCATCATAGAAATATATGTTGACATTAGTGACAATCCACAAATGACAACAATATGAATACCCATTTAGTAATGTAGTGATTAAAAATATTAAATGTATCAATCACTACCCCATGCATTAGCAATATCCAACATTCTATTGGATCTGGGGTTACCTCTCTTTTTGTTTGTCTAGACTTCAAACAAACCTCATAGTTGCATTCAAAGCATCTAAGAACCCCTAGACCCATATAATTTTTTCCTATTTGGAAAAAGTTGGAATCTATGGAAAAAAAAATTGTAACTAGCCCTGACATGGATCCTAAGGTGGTCACTAGTTTTTTCATACACTTTGGGTTGAAACAGACCTCACCATTGAGCTCACAGGGCTCAAGAATCCCTATTTCCATATAAGGCACGTCAAATTTGGATGTCATTGCATTCTGAGGCAAATTTTTTTTTGCATACTAGCTCATACAACCCTACCATGCAATTCAAGACAAAAAATTGTACCACCCTAGCATGCATCCCAAGATGTGCATATGATTTTGAAAAAAAAATTATTTTTTTGGGCGGTGATGACCATTTGGATGTCAAATTTAACCTCATAGTGGATGCAGCCTCAGCCCCTAGTCATATGGTGACCATGGGCCCAACTTTTTAGCCCTAGGGGACTTTTATCCTATGACGATCATTTAGCTATCAATTTTAACCCCGTGAAGTGCTAACGACAGCAAATATTAGCACATCTAGACACTATTTTTTTGGGTCCATCAGCATACATGTGGTTTTTTGCTGATAACTTAAGCATACAATGTTGAAATCAGGAAAATGAGATATTGTCAGAAACATAGTTTCGAGCTCTATCCACATATGGAGGTTTGAATTTTTTATTTTTCTTTTCTGATGGTTTTTTTTACTATCAAATCCAGATGTTCAATTTTGCACTTCAAGAGCTCTATCTTGCACATCCGAACTCCATTTTGGGAAAAAAATATATTGTTGGAAAGATTGTTCTAAGAGCTTTCTAGTGTTGTGAGTCATTTTTCCATATTCTACTCTAGGTAAAGTTTATCAGATTCTTAAATTTTTTCAATCTGGTGAATATCTTGGATGTTTCAAGTTTTGGGATCTTTTCCTTTTGAGGGGTCACTTGTCTTAGGTTGTTCTTTTGTTACAACAACCTTCTCTCTTCTTTGAGAAGTGTATACTTCACTTTTGTAGCATTCTATTATGCACACACACTAAGATAAAGTGTCATTCTATTGCATGTATGGGATTTTGTACATGTTTGTGCTCTATGTACTTGCACTCCATTATAAAGTTCCATAGGGGTTTGATATTTTCCTTTGTTTTCCATCTAATTTTTTCATTTGAGCATTCCTCCAATTATATTAGCCTCATGTATCTCTATTTTTGTTTGTACTCTCTCTGCACCTTTGATGTTTTAGATTCTTCTTCATCATGCAATTCATATTGGATGTCATTTTTAGTGTACCTATCATTACTCTCTTGTCAGCATTATGGGGGGGTTTCTACTATTGGTTTTACTTCTTCCTTGTTTCAATAGTGTGAGCTATGTATTCAGTATTTGATTCTATGTACTAAGAAGATGCAATGGTTGGGCATACCTATGCATTCCAGTGAGATGGATCATTTAACATATTGACACTCTTCCTTTCCTTTTTTTGGACACACTCTTCCAACTTTGATTGATCAGCTCTTCAAAATTTTGGTTTTTTTATGCCATCTATATTTTCAAGTTTAGGTGTTTGCCTCTTGATTCAAGTAGTGTCATTGCAGGGCACTTGTATAGATTATAGTAATTTGTATCTTTGACTTTATTTGTTTTCCTTTGTTTACCTCTTGATTCGAGTAGTGTCATTTCAGGGCACTCATGTAGATTACAGTCTTCTCTACCTTGTCATATTTTAGTGAAGGATCTTCAGATCAACAATTACTTCTTGATAGAGTTTGCATCTTTTTTCTTTAATGATGTTGTACATCTTCATTCTTGTTCCTATTTTCTCAAACATTCCTAGTTTTTGGAGGCTTCTTTAGTCCTTCAGACTAGTCTTTGTCACTTTTTGGAGTACAATTTTTCCCATGTGGTTTTCTCTATTTCTACACTTTATAGAGACTCTCTTTTGTACTTGGGTACTTGATCAAGCCTTTTTTTTTTGGGACCCATGTGAGGCCTCACCCCGACCCGTCATAGCATCTTTCCTTTTCTACATTTTGATACAGTGATACACTTGTTGATCTATTTTGGATTGAGACTCGAGATATGATATTTTGATGGTGATTATTATATTATGTATGTGTGGATGTGAATCTAGAGTACATCATGATTTTGATTATGCATGGTTGTTAGAGTAAATTATTCATGTTAGATTTGATTACTGCACATGATGATTATGTATGTATGATCAAATATTATTGAATGGGAAATTGTGATTTGAATTGAGCTATACATATTGGGTTATGATACTAAATAGGAAATTGAATATGTATATTTCATGCAATGTTATCATCTTGAACTACTGATGCTCGATGTGAAGTGTGTAGGTATGAGAACCATGCGAATTATTGGAGAACCAAGGTTAAACACATGTGAACTGAGTAAACCAAGGCTTAGTCCAATGTGGGATTACAAAGCCTTGTTGTAATGTGAACTTGTCGTAAAAGTGAATTTTCATGTGCATTAGTAGTTAGCTTCGTGTTGTCTTTCTTGGCATTTGTATGTAATGTGCAATTGTTAGTGTCACTTGACACTTGTAATGTGCTCATTTAAATTTATTTTATTCCAGCCACTTCTAGAGGCCAATAAGAAGTTCTAGGGGTCATTTTTGGCATAATTTATGTATCTTAATGTTAGGGGTATGGGTTAGGAAGGTTTTGAGCATATCCTAAACCCCCTAGAGACTTTGGCAACCCTTTTTTGGACCCATTTACCCTTACCTACGAGATTGGATGGATCTTGACCCTTACCCAACTTCACCTTGCCTTCCAATCAAGCATTAATCATGGGGGGACAAGGAAGACCAAGTAGACCATAGAGTCAAGTCTGCATTTATGTTTGGTGGGTGGGTAGAATTTTTGGAGCCCTTTTTAGAGGCCCTTGCTAGAATTGGAGGGTGTTCACCCACTCTCTAATTTTAGAGACTTTAGGGTTTTGGAAAAAGGAGGACAAGTGGATTAGCTCTTCTCAACTATCAATTGACATCACACTTGTGAAGGTAGGTCTTTCATTTCCATGGAGGTTTTCTTGTTTTTTCTCAAAAGGCTAGTTTGTGTTCTTGCTCTTTCATGTGATTGAAGTATATCCATGTTGTTCTATTGTGTTGTATGGGAAGGGAATTTGATGTTGGATTCATGCTTTTCCTTTTTGTTTTTCTTGAATGAGGGTGTTCATGTTATGGGAGTATGGCATTACTCACCTCTTTGGGAAGAGGAAGAAGTGGCTTTGGGTGAAGGGGTTAGTTGAGCTCTCCATGAGGTGAGAGTCTCTTCTCTTGGAGAAGAGGGAAAAATTCATGGTGTATGGGCACCATGAAGCCATTGCAATCTTTGTATCATAAAGATGTTGACAAGCATCATGAAGCCATTGCAATCGTTGTATCATAAAGATGTTGACAAGCATTGTTGTGTATGTAAGATGGATTTGTAGCCTTGAAGAGGCAATGAGATATCCTTGTTGAGGAATTTGTGGAAGCAATGGCATTCTCCCCTTGGAAAATCCCACCTTCACCCTTCTTCAATGAGCTTGCAAAGCTCATTTGTGTAGCCTTGGAGGGAGTAAAATTGTTGTGTTACATTTGTGTGAAAGTGCAAGCATCTTGTTGTTTTGTGGTTTCCCGTTTACCCTTGGTTCTCCAAGCTTGGGGGTGGTCTCATAAGAGACCTTGGTTGGGTGGTGAGCACCCATGGTTCTCTCCTTTGTTGCAGGTTTTGAGGTCAACACCCAAGTGGAAAAGCGTGAAGAAGTTTCTCTTGTTGAGCTTGTATCAACTCTCCTAAGTTGTTGTATTATTGACCTTGAAGGAGATCTTTCTCTCTTGTATATTGTAAAGAATTTCCATTATTGAGTTCATTGTAAAATAGTAGATGTATATGAAAGGGTATATGTAATATGATGAAGTGAAGTAGCTCTTTTATGTTGATCTCTCATTGAGTATTCCATCAAAGTGTAATATATAATTGTAATGTAAATGCTTCTTCATCATAGAGATTATGTAATGAAATTGATAGGATGTCTATAATGAGAATGCAATGTATTTCTATCTTGTCTAATTGATTTTTGCTTCTTAAGATAGTGGAGTTATTTTCTAAAAAAAAAAAGTTATTCAAAGTTGGCAAGAGAAGATATGAAATCATTCAATAGTATGTAAAATCACATTAATATGGATAGCCATGAAACTCTTAATACTTGGATTCATAGTTGAAAGCTCTTTGCAATATATCTTATGGTAGACCAAACTCATACTTAAATAGACTATACTTGGATGAAGAAACTTGATCATCTCTTATTCTCTTTCAAAGGAATTATCCATGGAATAACTGATAAGATGAAATATCAAATGAGAGACATATATACATTCTAGACTTACTCATTACCTTCTTGAGAAACTCTTAAATTGAACCACTAAGTGCATTCTAAACACCTCACCTATGACTAGTAAATAAAACAAAGAGATCAAGTTGATGTAGTATTAGTCATATTGTAAAAAAAAAAAAAGAAAAAAAAAAAGAGACACTTCCAGAATTTATAAGAGCAATTTTGCTCTCTAGAAAATGTATGGGGATAAAATTATCCCCATACTACATAGAGAATATTCCTTATTTTTGTTTATACACTAAACAAAACTACCTAAACTAAAGCATACTCTAATCTACCTATTACCATGTCATTTACCCACCAAATCATGATTGATGGGGTCTTAGTAAAGTTCACCAATAAAATATCACTTTTAGGCCTTCCCCACTTGTTAGTGGCCCCCACAAAGTCCTCTTCCTAGGCGTAGGAGAGAGGCATGGCAGAGATAACATTAAATATGTTATCATCATACTTTCCCCTACGTGGGTAGAAGGACTTTTAGGAAGTGACACTTACCAAAGGATTTCATTTTGCCTTGCTTTTTACTTTATCTCCATGTATACATGGCTGACATGGTATAATGAACTATCCACTTTTCAACCACCTCTTACATGCGTACCTTATTATGTTCTTGAAGTCTGACATCTTCCCTTTGTCATAAAAAGTATCCTCTTCCCTTTGGCATGTGTACCCTCCACTTGGGTATTACCTTGGGGAAAGCAAGAAACTTTATGGTTATACTTTGACTTTAACCCAAATCTCTAACCTTCTAACCTTGGAACCTGCAAATTTTTCCCCATGTTATGAGTGGGGTCCACCTTGAGTTGCCCTCCCTTGCCTATAAATGCACCCACTTTGCTTAGGGGCTTAGTTTAGCTTGTAGGGAAGCTAGTGGGTATAGGTGGATGTAGTAGGTTTAGATAGTAGCTTAGTAAGAGTTAGAGTTTAGTTTAGTTTATTCTTTTTGGATTTGATTCTTTGATGTTTATTATTTTTGTATAGTTTATGTTTTTTTTTTAAATAATAATTAAAAAAAAAAGAAAATATTTCCTTGTCATTAATAAAATTTTCTTTAAACAAGTGGGTTTAGATAACATGTTTAGTCAAATTAACTATTTACTTAAATTAACCATTCCATGGGGATCGTTAATACTAGTTGTTAATCCCACATTATTATTGTTAGCTTTATCTCTTGATAAACTTAGCTTTTATGCAACATTAGTTATATTAGGGTAATGTGTTTAAGTATAGTTAGTATTTAACCTCTAGTCTATTAGTAATTATCTTATCTAAGTGTTATAGATTTTATGAGGCTATCATACAAGTTAATTAGGTGTGTATAAATTGTAACTTGATTATTAACCTAAAGCATATTTGGGTATGTTGGAAACTCGATTAAGATCATTATGATATCGGGCTTGAGATTTCCCTTGCTAGATCCACCTTTTATTTCTGTCATTCAAGCATTTTCCTAACTACCTTCTGCATAGGAGCATCCGTGTCGATTCTTAGGCTTAGTGGATCGAAGCGTATGACTAAGACATATGTTACTTCATATCACACTTTTAAAAAAAAAAATTGTTATGTTTTTGGATGTTTAATTTGGGCATGACAACCCATTTTCTTTCAATAGCTCTTTATAGGTTTTTAGCTTCTCCCAAAGTTTATCTTAAGGGGGGGTGTTAGAGTAATAAAGTATTTGGGTATGTGCAGGATCATAGTATACCAAACTATGGCCTTAAGTGGCAATGAAAAATAAAAAATTAGGGTTAGTCAAATTGACCTAAAAAGTTGAACATCTTATGAAACTTATGTGAAAAAGTTGTAAAAATAGAATTTGTAGGAAATTGAATGTAGTTTCTAAACTACTAGCCCTTGTATGAAATTTTTTTTATCTAATTGTTCAAAATTTTATATTTCAATGCAGTAGTACAAAAAATTCAGGGAAAAGATAAAAAGTAGGTGTATGTGTGACCACCTTAATCACAATCAAATGATGATATATTTTCCCAAGATTCTAGATATAAGTAGTAGATTCATGCCCAGATGTGACATATTATATTGTAATTGTTTGCCAAGTAAATAATTAATTATGAATTTTCTGCTACAACTATTTCAAAATAAAAAAATCTCATCTCTGACCACCTTAACTAATTCTAAGCGTTAAAAAATTGAAAACTTTCTTTTTCTTATAGTCTCTAAGCATAGAATCTAACCCATGTTTTGGATTTCAAAAAGGTTAAACAGTTTGAAAGTTATAGTTATTTTTCAATCAATATGTCAATTATGACTTGAAAGATAACTCAATTAAAAAATAAGTAATAATTACTTAATGAACTTGAAATTTGACAGAAATTATATTGATGGAAAGCCGATAATGTCTTTAAGAAACCCTTTTTGTTTCATCAATTTCAAGTGAAAAAATAGTCATTAGCTACATGGTCAAAGTCTCAAAATAAAAAACAATCTCCTAAACACACCAAAAGAGTTGACCATCCATGTTTGGTATTTCCCAAGAAAATACCAAGCCTAATTAGATATCTGATAAAATCAGATATCTAAAACTTTCAGATACCTGAAAATTCTCTCCTAATTCAAAATTTCAATTGCACAAGTTTTCTCAATTTTAAGTTTCATATTAAGATCATATTAAGATGGTGACTAATGTAGAATTATAAAATAAGGTAGAAGACCAAGAGGAAGCCAATAGACTCTTTCTAGAAAGGTTGGTTTAGTTAGAGTAACTCTTGGATGATGTCCAAGATAAAGAAGATGATCAATGACAGAATAGAGGAGCGGGATTCCAAGGAAAAATAAATGAACATAGATGATGAAGTTCCTACACCTGACCCTCCAACACAAGATGAGAAGTTATTGAAGGAAATTAAAGCCATCACTAGTAAATCTCTTGAAGGTGTCCCATTACTCATTGGCCGAATGGACACTAAATTAGTTATGTAGTGGATTGAGGGCATGGAGAGTCACTTCGAGTGTGAAGAGATATTTGAAGCACAAAATTTCAAAGTGGCCAAATATAGGTTGAGAGGACAAGCTTTGACTTGGTGGAACTATCTCCAAGAAGAAAGGGAGAAGGAAGGGAAAAATCTAATTGCAAATTGGAAAGCCATGGTGAACAAGGTTAGAGAAGTATACATGTCTACAGATTTTGAAATACAGTAGCATAGAAGAAGATTGAACCTTAGACAGAAAGAGATGGATGTTACAACTTACATAGAGGATTTCCACAAATTGAGCCTGAGATCCAAGGTGAAGGAAGAAGAAATTATCAAGGTGGCAAGGTACTTGAGTGGGTTGAAGTGGAGTATAGTAGAGGAAATGAATTTTTTCACTCCTAACATAGTTCTTGCATGCCAACATATGGCACAAAAGATTGAAGAAAAATAGAGAATGAAGCAAGAACCCAGCTCCAAAAATAGAGGTAGAGGTAGAGACTCTAGAGGGGGTCAAAGAGGACATTCTAGTGGTAGAGGAGGTGACTCAAGAATCCAAGGAGAGAATACTCTCCTTGAACAAATTGTAGAGGCCAGTACAAGAGGTACTTTTAGCAGAGGAAGAGGATCCCATGGAGGGTCAAGTAGAGGAAGGAGTGCAGGAAGAAGAAGCTCCTATTTTTATACCATGAAATGTTACCAATGTGGTCAAATTGGACATCCTTCTTATAGGTATCCTGATAAACCTGTTAGGAATGGGAACACTGAGAGGGGGGGTGAATCAGTGTTCACTATATTTTAACTTTTTACTTTAATCTTTATGAAAAACATAAATGCTTAAGAACTAAATTAAAAATTCACATAAACATGAAACATATAATCAATAGATGACACCAATATGGTTACAAGGAAACCCAAATGGGTAAAAATCCCAGTGGGAATTGATACCCACTAATAATTTGCACTAGTGTTTTGTGATCCTTGTTAGAAGATCCTTTACACTGTTAGGAGTATTTTTACAATGCTTTAAGTACAATAGACCTTGTTAAGGGTCAGGCCATGTTAGGAATCTTTTACAATGATCCCTGTTAGGGGAGTAGAATCACTTTCCTAGAGGTCACTACTCAAATGGTGAAGGCTACAACCTTTTGATTTAGATACACACTATATCTGTAGGTGACCTGTTCACTGTGACATTGCTTGTTAGATTAGTTCCTTTGGTGCCCTAATGCTTTGACCTCTAGCAAAGCTCTAATACATCTTATGATAACTTCACATACCTCTTCTCTACTTATCACAACTCTATTTCAACTTCCATACCGAATATAATGGACGCACCTTATATTTATGTGCTTATACAAAATACATAAATAGGTCGGCCCTATAACTAATTACAAACAATTCTTCCAAATGAATTGGCTTAAGTGTGCTTACAATTATACATGTACATAATTCAAAAACCTAAATACAATGGGCACATAGCCTTTACAAAATTAAATTATAATCACAAACCAAAATGCTAACTGTTGACTCCATGCTCTATTCTTTGTTGGCACACACTGGCTGTGCAACATCAACTAACTGTAACTTTCACATCTTTGCATATCTACTTATGCACTCATAGACTAAGCATAAGTATAGTATAAAAAAATTAACTTCCAGCGTACATACCTTAATTCATCCATACACACGTGTGTTGATGCTCTGAGCTACAGGAACTCTATACGTTGTCTAGTCTTCAACACTTAACTGAATTATGATCTTTAAACTAAGTGTGCTGACTCCAAACTGCTATATGACTTTTTTTCCATAATGAAAACACTATATCTAGTCATATACTTTAGTATAGACAACTTTCTATCAATCTCCCCCTTTTTCATTGATGGCAACAAAGGAATATGGCCAAGTTGCTAATTGTCCCTTAATACAAATTTTTTTTGTCTTATATACATCTTTATACATAATCTTATATCTCCCTATACATATATGTACTCCATATTTTATACACAACTCCCCCTTTGACATTAATGACAAAGGTGCATCAAAAAATTGTATGTACACTTACTCACTAAGGGAAAACATCCAGATATGCAATCTTGAGGTTCTGGATCTCCTTCTTCCAAAAGGTTATCAGAGAGTTAACTATCTGGAGATGGGATCATAATGCATATTGAAGCTTCACCATCTTCTACAAGTCACTGATGGGACCATGATCATAAGTTACCATGGTGGCATCAATCTCCTTTAAATTCTGATTGAGGATGTCTAAAGAGGGTGCAAGACCATTCCTTAACTGATTTTATCTAGAACTTATCTTTTTTATCTCTTTTTCTTCCTTCTCAATCTTGTCTATTTGTCCTTGGTAGACATTGTTAAACATGTTCACATTAGTGGATGTGTTTGTCACTAAATTCTTCACCTGCTCAATCAAAGCTTTTGCTTCTTTTATCTTCTCGAAGTGAGCATCAGTGAGCTCATCTTGATCCATGCATGCTGCAATGATCCTTCTTCCTTCATTAGAAAACTCTTTCAATGATGCCTGACCAGACTTAAGAGAATTCAAGTCTAGTGAAAATTTTCTCATTAGTTCATTGAGTCTCTTCTTTAATTACTTCTCTTCTACCACTTTGGACGCAAATTCATGTAGGCTAGAAAAATTTCTTTTGAACTATGAGAGAACTGTACTCACATCATCAATTAAATGTACATTTTGCACTTTCTTATCTTCAATAAAAAAACTATTCAAAATATTCACCGATTCCTATTACCATTATTTTCACTCTTTTGGAGGCCTAGTTACTAGATGAAGCTACAGGTACCCTAGTTTGTGTTATTAGGTGATCTTGCATAAAATTTGTGTTCATTTCATTTGCAATTACAAAAAAGGGAAATGAAATGAACTATATCTAAGATTACATGTGCATATATCAATGTTAAGCATGATGTACAAAAGGGAAATAACTAAAATGAACATCTATCTAAGCTCACACATGTCATGAGCATAGCCATTACTAGAATTACATAAATGAGTGAAAATATACATATATAATGAGCATAGATGTAGGGATACCAGACATTGCCTAGTAATAGGTCTATCTTTATTGTGTCCCTGGTGTGCTCCTATGATCTTGAACCTTCAGATAAGAGAAGAGAAGTGGATTAGATCTAGTGGATCTAAACAATGCCTCATATCACAGTACCTATCTACAAGCATGTATACATGCACACAGCCATACACCTCTAATGTGGGCTGTGCTTAGGATAGGTGCATAAGAGAGGCTTTGCAAATAAGGGAAATACCATTATTTTCACTAATGTGTTTGTTCCATGTCCAGATGAATGTCCATGACCTGTGATGTAGTCGATGCTAGGAAAACCTCATTTCCTTGGCAGTGGTTACATCACAGGTGAAGAATACCTATGATCAATAGGGAAAAATTCAGTGAATGATGCAATATCAATGGGATACTCAAGAACCATAGATCCATATCAAGTGAAATGTGGTTAAAGCACTAGAAAAAGGAAGGCTTGTAGGGTACATAGGATCATCTTAAAAATAGAGAACAAGCATCATGGAAAGATCCTATGAAATAGTGAGGTTCATACAATATGTGTATGGTGATTTGAAGAGGCCACTCAATGAGAAAATCTCATGGTGCAATGAAATAGATATAGTATAATCAAAAAATGGGCATGAAATGGGGGCACCATGAGATCTATATAGCATAGGGTAAACAAAATATATTTCCATCAATATGGCATATGGATCAATGTCTTAAAGAGTGACATCAACCATCAGGGAATCAGTGCCAATCAATTGCAAGTATACATTACCAATAGTGGCATCTATGTAAACATAAAATCAATGGTGAATATACACATCCACAACAAAAAATGGTAAATAAACATTACAATGCCCTAGCCAAGATCATAGATCATATCAATAGGACATAGGCTAGAGGGAAATGCATAATAAAACCAATAGAGCAATAGTAGGACATGACATCAAGCATTACATATGCAGTGCCCTTCAAAATATGGGGGCCTCTTTTTCTTCAATACATGATGTAGAGATACAGTGAATCAAGAATGCTAAGTAGCTTCAAAATAGGGCATTTCCATTAAGCCAAATTGTAGAGAACAATAGGGCAGTTGAGCCTCAAAAATAGTTCCCTCATCTAAATTAAGAATCAACAACAAGCAATAGAGATCTCGGGCTGTATATGAATGCGGAGAAGAGACAGTAAAAAACATAGATGCCTTAGCTTGATCACGAGCCTTATAACCATTAGAATGTTAAGCAATGATAATGATGCAACACATGCCTCTACAATGCCAATGAGTATTAGAAGTAGTAGCCTCACAGTCATACAAAGGCATAGTAGAAGAAGTAGGTATGTGCTCACATTTTGAAAAATAGCACATAAGCATGTGATTCCTGCATACAAAAAATAGGTTCGGTACGCTAAGGAATACACAAAATAATAAGCAATAGGCCATTAAAGCATGTAGTGCCCTTATCAAATGCAAAGAATCAATAGTGAGCAATAAATCTAGCAGTACTAGGATCCCCTATTTGAAGTTCTCAGGGCCATGTTAAATCCAAATAGTGGACAATCATAGACACGAATGGATTGGTGTGCCATGATGCTTGCTCATGGGCATTAAGGCATCAACAAAATTAAACAAGGATCATAGTAAATCAATGTGCATCAATAGAAAGCCATAAAAAAATTTAAATACATGTGCAAAATAGTGCCCTCAAAAATGTGTGAAATAGTCAAATACAAGTGTGTTATAGCACAGTGCCCTCGACTTTGCTAGAGGATCCAAGACACTACAATATGCAGTGACCCCAAAAAATTGAGGAGATTACCAATGAATCAACAAATTTCAAAGGAAGCATATCAAATACCCTAGTGAAGCACAACACAATACCCTCAAGCATAGAGATAGAAATGAGATTAAAAGGAGAGGAAATGTAGTGAGGCCGATCACCTACCTTCTAAATTTATTCAGGCATCTTGCCAAATGTAGAATCCAGCAGGGTCATTCTTCTTGTTCTTCACTGGAAACTTCCCAATCCAGGCATGGGCAAAGTGGAATAAGGGAAAGTTTCCCTCTTTTATGTCAGTCCGAACTCTTAGTATTCTTCATAGTCAAGAGTTGATGGCTCCGTTTAATGCTTTTGTAAAAGTGGGATTATTTTGGGATATAGTGTTAGGCGATTATTTTATCCTAAGGCCTTAGGGTTTTGTATTAAAGGGGGAGCCTAAGTTTTGTTTTGTTTTAGTGGGGATCTAACATATGCTAAGTGTCATTTATGTTTAGGTGGATTTGTAAAAGATGGAAATATTTAAAATATGTTTTCCCCTATCTTGGATTGGGTTGAGAACTATTTTAATATATAATTAAATCCATGTTCCATTTCTGTGTCATAGGGGTATTTATTTCAATGTAAAAAGTCATTGCAAAGGTCTTTATTGTAATTTTTGACAATGGCATTTTATAAGCCATTGTCAGAATATTATTTATGATGCATGACTTAGTGGGTAGGGTCATTCCTTTGACCATCTATTTTAGGCACCCCACTTTTTCCGCTACCCCTAAAACTTGGGAATTGGGCATCCGAGTTAAGGAGGCATTCATGGGCCTTTTTGAGAGTTTTTTCCATTTTAGGGAGTCATGGGTCATGAATGAAAATTCTTAGGGTTTCCTTTTTATACCTCTCACTTAGGTGATTGAGGTTAGTTCTCCTTTCCCTCTTTCTTGGAGGTGAAAAGTTTGTAGCTCTGGAGAAGAAAGTTGTGCTTTGGCCCCCTTCAATTCAATTTATAGCAATTGTCCTTCTTATTCCTACAGCTTTATGAGTTATTTTGGTGGATTTGATGTCATGTATTGTGAGGAAAAATTAGTCCTTTACTTGATATTTTATTCATTTTAATGTTCGCAAGCACTGTCATTTCTTAAGGTCTCAATCCGTGTGCATTTGAATGTATTTGGGTTTGTGGAATTCATTTTTCCTTCTGATTTACAAACCAGCACCTGATTTTTTCTAAGGGAAAAATCAGACTAGGGAGGAGTTGTGATGCTCAAGTTATGTTCTGAATCATATTGTGATTTTGTTTTTAGTTTGTGGATCTATCAAAGTTTGGTGAATCTCCTAGTTTTAGTTTCAATTTCATGCAGTCTCTCTCCCTTTTCTTTCAAAGTTCTATTAGGTTTTCAGGTGATTCAAAGTGTAGTTGGCCCTTAATCTAGAGGTCTATTCTTGAATAGATTACCCACAACCAAAGAATAGTCCCATGTTTCATGGGATTGCTAGGTTCTACACTTAGCCATACTCGGGTGCAATCCCTAGTGACAATAATTTTTGGCACACCCGGTGGGACAACTTTGTTTCCCATTATTCACTAGGATTTTGGTGTGATCCTCAAGGCAATCAACCTTTAAGAGGTAGGTTGTTTCAAGTACCATGGTGACTCTTAGAGAATTCTACTAATTTGAGCAGTTCAAGTGCTAATAAGTTTCAAAAAGTATCTTTTTACCAGCTCATTTGATGAGAAACTGTTTCAATTCCTAATGCGTATTCTCCCAATCACCCCCCATATCATGAGAAGGCCACCCATGTGTAGGCATTTATTCCATATCAAGCTAGTCAAGTAGTAGCATATAACCAAAATGGCCCACAAATAGCAAGTTACCATCATGCACTACCATACCCTCCCACCAAGCATCAAGCATCCATGTAGCATTCCTATGAACGACCCTATGAGGGACACCATTACAATACCCAAAATAAATCCAATACCATTTTAGATTTAGATTCCAATGACTGGTTGGTAAATTTTGGAGAGGAAGTGAGCACTTTCATGAAAGATTATACAGAGATGAGGTCTCAAAAAGAGGAGCTCTCAAGGCAGTATATGGAGATGGTGGCTCAAAAAGAAGAGATCTGAAGGTAGCTACATAACCAAATAGCAATTCATGAGTAGATCCTTGAAGAGAAGAACCATCTAATCTTGACACTAGAGGAGGTTTACAAGAAGAGTCTAGAAGACCGTCAAGAATTCATAAGGACCATCCACCTGATAGCTACAAACAATGAGGAGGATCTCTGAAAAGAGTTAGCAAAAAAAGATGAATTTCATGATCATGAGTAGGAAACACTGGCCAAGCATATTGTAGAAAAGGATCAATTGATTAAGAATCTATTGGCATGAGCACCAAGGCAAGGAGATCATGAAGTCATTGTTGCCCCAATGCAAGAAAGGTCACCAGAGGAAGGCAATAAAGACTTAATGCAGTCTCGAAGACCCTCATGGACTATGTACCTAGGTTATGAGATGCCGACTCATTTTAAGGAGGAGATCCAAAAGAAGATGCCTCATGCTACTGAAGAGAACCTAGAAGCTTTGTAGACTAGACAGGAGAATCACAAGGTACAAATCCCAAGTTCCTTTCCTGGTGTTAGGGATTTTTCTTGTAGGATCAAATTGACTTTGAATTTAGGTTTCTTGAGGCTGATTCAAACAAGAGAAAGACCTAATTACTGAGGATTGGATAAGATCCTCCTTCATTTTTTAGCTCCACATACTCAGGCAGGTATTACCTTTTAATGATAATTGATTACACAGTGTTTATATGGGTGGACACTGATCTAATTTTAATTCTTCTTAATGCATCAATCTATAGAATACTCTGCATATGACCATGATCAATTTGATGCAGAGTTTAACTAGGCAAAACATGATTGTAAATAAAGAAAAGATCAGTGATTTAAGGATTCTCATCCTTCTTCCTTTTAAGGAGGGGCAACCTAAATGATTCTCTCTTCAAAGAATCAAGAAATATAGACTGTGTGCCTTTATGGATAGTCCTATCTATTTTGTGCAATAAACATGAAATGAAAAATGAGCTGGTAAATGATGTGAAAGTTTCATTTTTTTCTCTGAAGATCTATGAAAGATAAAACCATAAGAAACAGACACCAAACCAGTGCCTTATCTAATGGGAAAAAGAAATCTAAATGAAAATCAACCAAATAATTCTAAAAGAAATACAACAGTATGCCTTGCATACTAGCCACAAATCCAAATAGATTGCCTTACAAACTATTCTATTAACCAAATACTGTTATTATTAGAATCCATACAGATATATCTACTCTTCAAGATGAACTATGAAAACTTTTAATTCTTTCCTTGAAATAAACTCATAAATCAATCAAGCAAGTTTCTTTACAACTAGTATATTTTAAATGCCTAACATGTAAAACATACAAGAGTATAATATAAAGGTAGAGAGACAACACTAGTATATGGTAGGAGTTGCAGTGTCTTTGTATTAAAACCAACTTGCCAATTACATTCACAATTCTATTACTTAGAAGATTAGACACAAAGCTTGGAAATCTGCTTCAAAGCAATTATGTTCAAATGTTTCTATATCTTTTTGACAGACCCTCAAAAAGTAAAAATAGTTTCCATATATACCACTAGTCATCTTGGAATCCCAAAAATCAAGATGCAACAAGCGTCAAATGACTAGGGCAAGGGTTAGGGTTTTCACCCACCAAAACAACTAAATTCAATCAAAATTTATTTCATTGGAGGAAAACCAGGTGGTTAGATCCAAGAATGATCTTCATTTATGATAATTCTTTGACTTGTGTACCAAAGATCATGAATTTTCCATGTTTATCAATCTGATCACATCCCTTGCAACATGCCTCAAGCAACTTCTTACCCATTCCTTCATGGTACAAATCTTCTACCATCAATCATCAAACTCTTTGTGCCACTCTGCAACAGTTGACAAAATCATATCTACTAGATTTGGCCATCCAAGCATTCAATACCAGTCCTTTGTCTCTAAGAAACCCTTAAATATTTCAAATTCCTAGTAGCAATAATTAATTAGCCAAATTTAAAACACAACCATCAATCTCATGCATTTCCCAACATATCAGGTGGTTCTCATCATTCTTTAAAATAGTCACAAGTCCTTTGAAAAGTCTTTGCCACATCAGCACTTTGGAAACCAATGAAAATCTAGCACCTCAGTATTCACTGGCATGCGAACCTACCACTTACAAGCTTTTTAAATCAGATGGTGGTCACATGATCACATGGCTTGGAAAGATTCCATGTAATCAAGTGACAACCATAGATCTTCATGAACTATGATTCCTCTTGAAAGATTGGGCCCACTGACACATCCTTGTCACCAAACTCGCTCAACCAATCAAAATAAAACAAATCCATAACACCTAGAAAATGGTCCCACTACTTTCCCTTATGGTCTGATACCAAATCGACAGTCATCACATGATTGCATGGCATGGAAATATTCCATGTGATCATGCACTAGCCATTAGATCTTAAAGCAATTGAATGTCAGGCCCCGCTGACAAATTCAATGTCATTGTCCTGCAACCAATAATCATTGAACACCTCATCATCTTCTGACATAAGGTCTACTTGTATTATCTAAAGTCTGACTCATCTTCATTTGGTGATCATGTGACCATAAGCCATCTTCTTAGTCACTGAATAAAATTTCTTCATTCCCTGATCTGGCTACTACAGGAGCTCCTTCAATTTTTCCATCTGGCAATCTAGCGACTAGCAAGAGAGTCTTGTAGTTGCGGCAAATTTTTTACTTTTCAACTTTCTTTCTGAGACTTCAAGACCACCGTTGATCAAATCTACATCTTACAGTTGTCATCGAGTCTTAGAATCCTTTATCACTTAGCCGCCTCATCTGGAGACCTGGAGACAACCTCGTCGCTAATTCACTAACCGCGTAAGAGATAACTACCATCTTTGGGAGATAACATGACCAAAGGAAATCAAAGTTGCCGAATGAAATGACTAACCACATGAAGACCTAGAGACCTAGAGACAACCATGAAAGAAGACCGCACCTCTATTTGGAGACTCAGTGGCTAAAGAAAAAATCATAATCGTGGAGTAAAATGTTACTTTAATCAATCATTCAGAGATTACCTGACCAAAGGTAATTTCCATCTAGAGACCATGTGACTATAGTTCCTTTCTTAAAAAATTTGTTATAAAAGTCACTAGATCTTGAGAAAACTTACAGAGACTTGGAGACTAAAGGGGTAATTGCTAAGTCATTTGATAGTAAAGAATATTCTAAAGTTCTTATGAAATTAGGTGACAAAGGCTTTCAGGAAATTGCTAGATATAAAGGAATATTCTTATTTCTTTGGGAGAGTAAGTGACTAACTGAGGAAAAATAAATCACACATGCTTATTTCAAAGCTCAAGTGACCCAATAAAGTAACAAAGAAATAGAAGTCTGATGATTCAAACTAGGGCCTTTTTTATTTTTAGGATATTTAGACCTAGAAAACCCTAAAGACTGTAAAATTTTTTGAAAACATCCTGTCTTTTGGGGAAAAAATCAAAAATTAAGATTTTTAACCAATAGTGGCTCTATCTAAGGATGTTGAAATGTAATTTTAAACAAGAACCATAGATCTTTGGGATGCAGACCAAAAACCACACTAACCTAGAACAGGAACAGAAACACACAACCTGAAAGGAAGCAAACCTATACAAAATTTACAAGAGATTTACATATGCATGAGAATCAAAAACTTAATTGAAGAAGGGTTTCAAGAATTTCCCATGCACTGGCAACTCAAAAATTTCATCATCCATATTCTTCAACAAGTAGGAATCTTTTCCAAAATTATCATGAATCACAAAGGGACCAAGCCATAATGATTCAAACTTTCTATGCTTCCCTTTATCTTTTTCTTTCACATTACATTGAAGTACAAAGTCATTTGGTTTGAATTTTCTGGTAGTTTCTCTTTTGTCAAATAGGTATTTCATCTTCTATTGCAATTTGATATTGCTCTTTTGACTCTCCCTTCTCAATTCATCTAATTTAGTCAATTGAATGATTATGTCCTGCATTGGCTCTGAGACATCCAATTTCTCATATTGAATAAACTTATAAATTGGAATTAGATTGTTCATGGGTAACCTTGACTATAGACCATATACAAGCTCAAAGGGAGACTTCCCAGTGGCTTTCTTCAGTTTAATCCTATCTGCCCATAAGGCTAACTTCAACTTGGAATGCCAAGCTCTCTTATTTTTCTCAAGTGTTTTCTTCAAGATTGTCAGAATGCTTTTGTTACTAGATTCAGCCTGTCCATTTCCTTGAGGATGATAAGGAGATGAATAAGATGTTATGATTCTGTTGTTTTTACAAAAATCCTTGAACTCATCTGATCTGAAACACATTGCATTATCTGTGATCAATTTCATGGGGACACCAAATCTGGTCAAAGTATTGTCAAGTAAGAAATCACACACTACTTTACTTGTTACCTTCTTTGTGGGAATGGCCTCTATCCATTTTGTGAAATAGTCGGTAGCAACAAGTAGCCAACTGTGTCCTCCACTAGATTCCTTAGCAAACTCACCTATGAAATCCATTCCCTGCATGGAAAATGGTGCCTCAACAGCTATTGGGTTTAACAATAGTGCTCTTGAATATTTTAATTTAGAAGCAAATTTATGATAGGCTTCACATTTCTTAACAATCTGGAAAGAGTCCTTAAACAATGTAGGCCAAAAATAGCCAGCCCTCAAAATTTTATGGATAGTAGTCTTTGCGGAATAATTTCCTCCACAAACACCAGCATGCATTTCACTCCAAACCTTCTCTTCTTGACACTTATCAAGGCAAAACAGCAAGACCCCATCTCTATTTTTCCAATACAAGTCCCCTTGTATCAATGTATACTTCTAAGCTTGCAATTTTAGGGATCTCCTTTGGTTATCTATCATATATTCTAGGCATTTGGCATTCTTAATGAAATATACAATATCAGCATGGGATGGTTGCAACTCAATACTTGTAATTGTCATATTTGAAATTTCTTCATTATTAATCTGGACTAAATCCATATTCTCTTCAGTCATCAATTTTTCCAAGCCTTGTCCTCTTACAAGCTTAGTGATATGGATTTCTAAATTGAATTCTTGAATCTTGGTAATCCACTTGCATCTCTTACTAGTAACTTCAAACTGAGTAAGGACATCTTTTACTACTACATGTGGGACATATGCCACTACCTTAGCACAAACTAGATAAGGTCTGAAAGACTTTACTACTTTTACCAGTGCAAATTCCCACTTTTCCATAATCTCATAATTCAACTCAGCAACTTGAAACGATTTACTAAAAAATGCAATTGGATGCTCAAAACCTTCTTGATCCTTTTGTAATAATACAGCAGCAATGGTGTGAAATGATGCAAAAGAGAAAAGTGAAAAAGGATTGGTATAATTAGGAGACCTAAGCACAGGTTCTTGTTGAACTACTTCTTTAATTTTATCAAATGCACCTTGAGCTTCTGTAGTCCATTGAAACTTGACATCCTTCTTTAGCAATTTTACTATGGGTTTAACAATTTCAGCAAAATTTTCAATGAATCTCTTAACAAAATTGATTTTTCCTAAAAAGGATTGCACCCCTTTAAGATTTTTGGGTGTTGTAACCCTTTTGATAGCTTCAACCCTCTCTAGATCAATTCTTATTCCTTCTTTTGATACAATGTGTCCTAGCAACTTTCCTTCTTTGACTACAAAGTTACACTTCTTTGGATTTAGAGACACACCATATTCTAGAGCTTTGACAAAAATCTTTTCTAGATGTGAGCAATGATCAACAGCCCATTTAGAATAAGTAGTTAGGTCATCCTAGTACACCACCATAAACAAGTCTATATATTCTTTGAAAGCAACATCCATGGCCCTTTGAAAAGTTGCTCCAGCATTTCTAAGGCCAAATGGCATTCTGACATATACATAGGCTCCCCAAGGTGTTGTGAATGCTATTTTGAATTGTTCGGATTCTTTCACCAACACCTATTTATATCTAGAGAAACCATCCATCATAGACAATAATTCACATCCATTGACTTTATGCAACATTGCCTCCATGTTGGGTAGTGAATAATTGTCCTTCAATGATGCAACATTCAGATTTCTAAAGTCCACACACAATCTAATATCACTGTTCTTCTTTCCAACTGGGACTAAATTAGATACCCAAGTTGAATGCCTTATAGGTTGTATTATTCCTGCATCCCTCAACTTGGCCAGCTCCTGCTGCATTTTAGGAGCCAAGATTGGGTTAATGGGTCTTTGCTTCTATCTAAATGGTTTAACATCTTGCTTTAATGGGATCTCATGTTGGAACAGGTCCTCTCTATAAGATTTTAGGTCATCATAGGACCTTGCAAACACATGATTATGCTTTCTTAACAACTTTATCAGGTTATATCTTAGCGAAGGGGCTAATCCTTTCCCAAATATAAACCATTTGAGGTGAATTATGTGATCCCAAATTTACTTCCTCCAGATCTTCAGCCTTAGCACTACTTTTTTTTGACATATAATCATTTTGACTACTATATAATGCTTTTAATTTAGTTAAACCCTTAGGGACATGATTTGAACTCAACTGGATTACCTCATTTCCCATGACCATGTCCTTACCTTCAATTTCCTCAACCAATGTGTTGTAGTCTATAAATTGACCCTCATATATGTCGAGGCATTGCATAAATTTTAGAATGTCATGATCATCCTCAAAGACCTTCCAATTGTAAATGTTGTCTGTAACAACTAGTCTACTTTTTATTTCAACTATTGACACTCTAAACAAAGTTGAATCATCCCTTTTCAAAGCAACATTGGCCAAAAAATCAGCCATTATGTTCTTGGATCTTTCTACCCAACATATATTAAAAGCATCAAACATTTCAATTTGATCCCATATTACATGTTTATATAGTTTCAACCTATCATTCTTAACAACATACTTAGATCAAACTTGTGCCACCACAAGCTCAGAATCACCAAAAAACTTTAAACATTTTATCCCATGTTTGATAGCAATATTCAATCCTAATGAGAGTGCTTCATACTTAGTAGTATTATTTGTGCATTGAAAAGTCAATGAGAAGGAATACTTAAAAGTGGTACCTGTTGGAGATATGAATATAACTCCAACTCCTGAGCCTTCTTTTGAGCAAGCTCCATCAAAATACATCTGCCATAGTCCATTTTGTTTTTATTTCAGTTCCAAAGCTAGTGGATCTAAATCTTCTTTTTGTGAAATGGCCTTTTCCACTCTAAAATTTTCCATGTCAACATCCACACAACAATTCAACTCATCCATATTGGTTAGCTAAATCATGTGTGGGGTTCTACTTTCTCTGGACACTCTCACATTGTCACCATCAATATTGAAAGTTGCAAAGGATAAATCACATTGAATACTACCTCCCGTTGAAGCACTCCATTTCCTTGATAATAACATTCCATAATGAGGTGGGATATCAACCACTAGAACACTCATTGTTAATAACTTTTCAGGGAAGGCTACCAACCTATAAGGAAATGCTTTTATAGTACCAATAATAGGGACCTCTCTTGAATCCATAGCCTGACATCTTCCATGAGGTGTATCTACTTTTAAACCCAAATATTTCATTATTTCTACAGGCATAATAGTATTGGAGGCTCCTGAATCGATCATACAATTTCTTAACAACTTTCCATTTACTATTAGGGACAGAAAGAAAGGATCAATAGTTCCTATCATAGTACTTACAACATTAGTATCCAAATAAATCTGAGGGATCTTAGAGATAATCTCCCCACACTGGTTCTTAATTGAATCACTTGCTACAGTAGCCATTCTACTATTCTTGGTGGAATTTTGGGCATCAGAAGGAAGAACTCCTTTCACCCAACTCAAAGCCTTGTATTTATGCTCTTCTATTCTCATCATTTCTAATAAGGGGACCTTAACAGTAATTTGTGATAATAGTTTTCCCATGTCAACTAGAACATATTTGGGGTCAACTACATCCTGCTTATTGATAGTAGCCTCCTTAATTTCTTCATGTTCCATAAGGCCATGTTGATCCTTGTTTAGGGTTTTGACCTCCTTTTGGGTAGAAACAACAGTCTCCTGAAAAGGTTTTTTCTTTACTCTGTAAGTCACATTAGGGGGAGAAAATGTTACATTCTTCTTGATTTTAGTCTTGCTAACAATATCTACAACCTTATTTTTTTCTTGAGTTTGTTTTACATCTTTGTCTGTCTTTTTGATGAATATACTAGATGATTTTTGACCTAAATCACCCACCACTCTATTTCTCAAATTGTAGTTACTCTTGTCTTGGGTGACCATGTCTACTATGATTTGTGCAATTTATTCATCATAAGGTCTTCTCAACACTACTGGCTCATCATTTCTTAAATGTTGCACTAGACTACATCTAGGTGACTATCTTCTTCATTAGAAAACACTTGTTGATGATAAATCTCATTTCTGACTTGGGAACTACCAAAATATTGGCCTTTGTCTTCTTCAGTGGAATCCATTTCATCATATATGTATGACGAAGTCATACCACATCCTTGATCATCATAAGACTCTTCATTGTTGTTGTCTTGCTCCTCATCTGCAAAAACACTTTGATCAATTGCATAGTAATAAGGGTCATGAGGTGATTGGAAAACAATACACCAGGGAACATCATCATTCATATTTACTATATTTATGTGCAAGGGGTCCGGGGTCTTATCATTTGGTTTATCATTTCTTTCAGGGAGCACTGGCTTCCCATCTTTCCACCGAGTGTTGTAGGGATAGTTCTACATTCTTGGTAACTTGTTAAAGTTATTGAAGGATGACCTATCATTTTCCCACACTCTACTACTCCTTGCTTCATTAGGCTTTAAATCTTTTATTATTTTTAAAATTTTCTTCAAACTATCATCATCTTTTGGTTTTGTGTCAGACTTCCCTGGCTCCTTTTTGTTTGAGACTAAAGGTTTATAATCCTCCCTCCTTCCCAACTTCCCTGATATTCTTCTATTTCTTTCTATATTAATGGCTAGCTTGTAAGCTTCTACAAGATTTCTAGGATTCTTATCTCTCAACAAATATCCCATTTTTGAATCAAAAGTATTTAGGTAAGTGACCAAACAAATCTTGTCATCTAGTCTGATAACTTGCAACAATTTATGCATTGCCTTCTGAAATCTGACATTGAACTCAACAACACCCTCATTTGGATTTTTCTTGATGTTGTTGAATTCATTAAGCATGAAACCTTCATTAGTTTTATCACCATATTATTCTTTGAAAAAATGTTTGAACTTTTCCCATGAGCATATGATAGCATGAGGTAAATTTCTAAACCAATCTCTAGCATCTTCAGTCAGAGACTGAACAAAAAGCTTCATGATCACATCATTAGGCTCAATGTTTTAGTCATCTATTACATCAATGAAGATTTTAAAATGCTCTTCACTAGTGATTGCATTACTTCCAGTGAATTTTGGAAGCTTTTTCCTAATTTCATCAAGGATGGGATTTGGGTAACTAGGAATCCTAATAAAAACCAATTGCTTATGCCTCTCATGTATGGATCCTATTTGAGATGGGCTAGCACCTATGTATGTTTCAATATTTGAAATAGTAGAAGTCTTGGGCATACCTAGAGTTCTAGAAGTGTTCAACACATTCACACCCTGTGCTTGAGAAGTGGAAAGTGTGTTGGTGGGTCCAGAAGATTGCTTAAGGAAGTCAATCTTTCTTTTTATCTCGGCTGTAGTAGCTTCTAGCTCTACCTTTTCTAACTCTTTAGCCAATAATTCCTATTCCCTTTTGGCCCTTTCCAATTCAGCATCTAATCTAGCTGCTTGATCTAGGGACTTCTTGGTAGGATTTAGTTCATTTATTGAAATCCCTATAGCTTTTTTCTTACCTTTGTCCCTAGGATTTCTTATCTCATAAATTTTTTGGACAATAGGTTGATCCTCTATTTTCTCAATTATAGGAACATGATTTATAGCTTCAAAGTCCAACAATTTCTTCTTCAATTGCTCTGCTCTGATCATAGCATGTCTAATCTTTTCCTCCTTTCCTTTCTCTCTCTTTTGCCTTATTTGAATTTTCTCCTGGATCTCTCTTTCTAGTTCAAACACTTCTTCAAAAATTTACTCAGAATCAAGAAGGGCTGTTTCAGATGATGATTTTTGGGCAAGGACCTCCTCTTGGTGGTCATCAGGTATTTGGTGGCCCTGTAAGGCGGAATCATGGGGAAAAGAAGGAACAAAGTCTTGCTTACTCCTAGTTTGGCTTCTCGATCTTCTGTTATTCCTAGGGATTCCTCTCCTATGAGGTTGAGTTCTCCTTCCATCCTTTTTAGAAGGTGAGTAATAATCCTCATATTGATTTAATCCCAAATCAATTGCTTCCTCATATTCAGAAGTATTTCCTTCTTGATTTATTTGAACAGGATCCTCTGTCCTTGTATTTCCTTTTTGCTTCCATGTAAAAGACATGTCATTAGTATTTCTCTCCTTCCTCAAATGACTTTGTCTTGATGTAGTGGGGATTTATCCCTCTATATTTTCTTCTAGATGTTCTTGTTAGGAATGAATGTTGGATGTTGGCAGTCATTCTATAGCAGTTGTTGTTGCATTCATGACTATGATTGTCATTGATGTCAACACAGTGATCTTCTGGAGACTAGCAGAGAAGTAGATAGTGTTTTGATTAGCGCACATTGGATATTGTAGTTGGAGCTATGCAATTTTGATGTTATATTCTTTGATATGTTATTTGTCTATGGTTAAGAGCACAGATATAAATTCATTTGTTCATAGAAGTTATGAGCATTTTGGTGGAAGCAGTATTCAGGCAATGTTCTTGAGTATCGGTTTGTGGAAATCGGGTGATATCTCCTAATCGGGATGGAATTTGGTTTTGCATAGTTAAAGGGAAGGTTATGACACATTGATAGTGATGTATTTCATAGTGAAAACTTTGAGGTTACATGAGTGAAGAGTTATTATATCTAGAAGCTAACAGTTTTGTGTAATTTTGATGTAGCATGTGGAAACTTTTATTTTTTATTTGTGTGCCAACTCATTTGTAATTATTTGAGTGTGGTATAAAGAAAGGAATTTTTTTCCTTATTGAAAATAATATTAGTGTGGTAGTAATATAAAATAATTTTGAGCATGGTATGGTTGAATGTGAATGTAAGCATGAAGTGAAGAAAAGAACTAATGAAGTTGTGAAAGAAAAATTGTGAAGGAAGACATGCGAAGTACAAAGATCTGGAATTGAGATCTGGTGTAGTAGTGAGTTTGGTTTGGCATAGTAAGGAGGTAACATATTTAATATTTTTTCTACTGAATAATATTAAGGTCATTGGACAGTGTGTTTAGTGAGCTTACCCTAAAGTTGTTTGGGTAGTGGGTCCTTCTGTCTTTCATAACTCCTAACAGGGTTAGAATCTTTTAACAAGGATTCAAAATCTCCTAACAAGGATTCATATGTACTGAATGTATTTCATAAGACATATAAAAAAGTCCATCCTTTCACAAGGAATATTTATATTAGTGCATCTTTTGTGGGCATCATTCCCACCTGGGTTTACTCTTTGATCAAGGGGTTCCCCAGTTAACATATCTTGTGTTATTATGTCATTGTGTATGAATATATTTCTATGGTTGGTAATTACATTGCTTACATGGTTAAATTTTTTTGAAGTTGATCAAGGTTATAATTATCTGATAACTAATTCACCCCCCCCCCTCTCAATTATCTTGGTGGACTTTACTTTCTAACAATTCCTTTCTCCAAGATCTTTTATTTCTATGAGTCGTTATAAAATAAGGAAATCTTTATTTGGAACACTGGTGGAGAGATTTTGTGAAGATTTGCCACCCAATTTCCTTTTGGGGTTTGGAGAAAGTAGTCCAGTATTCTTTTAGGAGAAGTTATCAATCGGCCTCCTAAAGGCAAGATACTGAGAGATGAAAGAACAATTCTGATCTTCAACTGTGACTAACTGGTAAGAAATGAGAAGGCCAGTAGTTGAACTCAACTTTGAAACCTATGTCACTTATGACTTAATAGAATCCCCAGCAAAGTCACCAATTTGTTAGGGATTTTTCTTGTAGGATCAAATTGACTTTGAATTTAGGCTTCTTGAGGCTAATTCAAACAAGAGAAAGACCTAATTACTAAGTATTGGATAAGATCCTCCTTCATTTTTTAGCTCCACATACTCAGGCAGGTATTACCTTTTAATGATAACTGATTACACAATGTTTATATGAGTGGACACTGATCTGCTTTTAATTCTTCTTAATGCATCAATCTATAGAATACTCTGCATATGACCATGAACAATTTGATGTAGAGTTTAACCAGGCAAAATGTTATTGTAAATAAAGTAAAGATCAATGATTTAAGGATTCTCATCCTTCTTCCTTTTAAGGAGGGGCAACCTAAATGATTCTCTCTTCAAGGAATCAAGAAATATAGACTGTGTGCCTTTAGGAACAATCTTATCTATTTTGTGCAATAAACATGAAATGAAAAATGAGCTGGTAAATGATGTGAAAGTTTCATTTTTTTCTCTGAAGATCTATGAAAGATAAAACCATAAGAAACAAACACCAAACCAATGCCTTATCTAATGGGAAAAAGAAATCTAAATGAAAATCAACCAAATAATTCTAAAAGAAATACAACAGTATGCCTTGCATACTAGCCACAAATCCAAATAGATTTCCTTATAAACTATTATGTTAACCAAATATTGTTATTATCAGAATCCATATAGATATATCTAGTCTTCAAGATGAACTATGAGAACTTTTAATTCTTTCCTTGAAAGAAACTCATAAATCAATCAAGAAAGTTGCTTTACAACTGGTATATTTTAAATGCCTAACATGTAAAACATACAAGAGTACAATATAAAGGTAGAGAGACAACACCAATATATGGTAGGAGTTGTAGTGTATTTGTATTAAAACAAAATTTCCAATTACATTCACAATTCTATTACTCAGAAGATTAGACACAAAGCTTGGAAATCTGCTTCAAAGCAATTATGTTCAAATTTTTCTATATCTTTCTGACAGACCCTCAAAAAGTAAAAATAGTTTCCATATATACCACTAGTCATCTTGGAATCCCAAAAATCAAGATGCAACAAGCTTCAAATGACTAGGTCAAGGGTTAGGGTTTTCACCCACGAAACCAACTAAATTCAATCAAAATTTATTTTAGTGGAGGAAAACCAAGTGGTTAGATCGAAGAATGATCTTCATTTATGATAATTCTTCTGACTTGTGTACCAAAGATCATGAATTCACCATGTTTATCAATCTAATTGCATCCCCTACAACATGCCTCGAGTAACTTCTTACGCATTCCTTCATGATACAAATCTTGTGCCATTAATCATCAAACTCTTTGGACCACTCTACAATAGTTGACAAAATCATATCTACCAAATCTAGCCATCCAAGCATTCAATACTAGTCCTTTGTCACTAAGAAACCCTTAAATATTTCAAATTATTGGTAGCAACAGTTAATCGGCCAAATTTAAAACATGACCGTCGATCTCATGCATTTCTCGGCATATCGGGCAGTTCTCATCATTCTTTACAAGTCACAAGTCCTTTGAAAATTCTCTACCCCATTAGCACTTTGGAAACCAATGAAAATTGAGCACCTCAACATTGGTCCTGACACATGGACCTACCACTTACAAGATTTTTAAATTGAATGTTGGTTGCATGATTGCATGGCTTGGAAAGGTTCCATGCAATCAAGTGACAACTGTAGATCTTCTTGCACTGTCATTCCTCTTGAAAGATTCAAGCCCACTGACATGTCCTTGTCACCAAACCCACTAAGCCAATCAAAACAAAACAAATCCATAACACCTGGAAAATGGTCTCACTACTTTCCCTTATGGTCTGATACCAAATCAATGGTCATCACATGATCGCATGGCTTGGAAAGATTCCATGCGATCATGCACCAGCTGTTAGATCTTAAAGCAAATGAATATTGGGCCCCACTAACAAATTCCATGTCACTATCCTGCAACCAATTATCATCAGACACATCAACATCTTCTAACATCAGGTCCACCTATATTATCTAAAGTTTGACTCATCTTCATGTGGCGATCATGCAACCATAAGCCCTCTTCTCAGTCACCGAATAAACTTTCTTCATTCCCTGATCTGGCGACTACAGGAGATCCTTCAATTTTTCCATCTGGTGATTTAGCAACTAGCAAGAGAGTCTTGTAGTTGTAGAAATTTTTTGACTTTTCAACTTTCTTTTTGAGACTTCATGACCACCGTTGGTCAAATCTGGATCTTACGGTTGTTGCTGAGTCTTAGAATCCTTTATCACTTAGCCACTGCATCTAGAGATTTGGAGACAACCACATCACTGAATCGTTAACCACGTATGAGATAACTGCCATCTTTAGGAGATAATGTGACCAAAGGAAATCCAAGTCACTGAATGAAATGATTAACCACATGAAGACTTGGAGACCTGGAGACAACCATGAAAGAAGACTACACCTCTATTTGGAGACTTAGCGACTAAAGAGAAAATCATAATCATGGAGTAAAACATCACTTTAATAAATCATTCAGAGATTACCCAACCAAAGGTAATTTCCATCTACAGACCATGTGACTATAGTTCCTTTCTTACAAAATTTGTTACAGAAGTCACTAGATCTTGAGAAAACTTATAGAGACTTGGAGACTAAAGGAGTAATCACTAAGTCATTTGATAGTAAAGAATATTCCAAAGTGCTTGTGAGATCGGGCGACAAAGGCTTTCGGGCAATCACTAGATATAAAGGAATATTCTTATTTCTTTGGGAGACTGAGTGACTAGCTAAGGAAAAATAAAGTGCACATGCTTATTTTGAAGCTCAAGTGACCTAATAAAGTAACGGAGAAGTAGAAGGCTGATGATTCAAACTAGGGCCTTTTTTATTTTTAGGATATTTAGACCTAGAAAACCCTAAAGATTGTAAAATTTTTCAAAAACATCCCATCTTTTTGGGCAAAAAACAAAATTTGAGATTTTTAACCAACACCTGGTAAGTCCACTAGCACCCCTATTGAGATTCTAAGCTTTAGGATTTCTCCTTCAGTTTAGAATCCTAGTCAACGGGGGCCTAACTTCCATGAATTTTTAGAGCTTATTCATGGAACCATATCAATTTCTCAGCCACTCCATTCTATTTCTATAGATGAGACACTTGAAAGGTTTGACTTCCTATGTGAGAGTGATCCTTTCCTATAGTAGATAAAGCCCTATGAGCCAAGTCCTAAAGAGCCCCGTACACCTCATGAAATTTTAGGCCACCAAGAAGAGAATTATTCTTGTCTCTTAGGTGTACTCTTTCATGATGATCATGAGGAACAAGTAAATTTATTACATGATGATGGATTGGAGCAGCCAGATAAGGATCAAGAAATTAGTAAAGAAGGTGAGACCCTAACTAATTTAGTTGAAGCAGTGCCTTCTTGTATTGAGCAAAAAGAAGTAGTGCAGGACTTACTAGTTAAGCTCACTAATTGTGACAAGGAAGATGATGTAGTTGTTGGTAACTTAGGACAACAAGAAGATTTTGACTTATGATAAATTATTTTTGGTCAAATTTTGTTTATGTTCCTCATCTTCCTAAAATAGATGATAACATGTATGTTCCTAAGGAAGACCTTTCATTTCAAGAGGCTAATGTTGTGCCAGTTATGGTTAAAAACTCAATGCAATTTGATAGCTTGGATGAGCTATTGGAGGTTCCAACTGATCAAGAGGATAATCCTCTAATTGTAGAAGAAGAAATATTATGGCAGACTATCATGGAGGGGAAAATTTTTTATCAACATGCTGAAGATATTTGTAGGATGCACATTGAGCAATGGGAGAGGCCTAGTTTTATGCTCTCTAGAGGGTGTCCTATCAGATATCTAGCCTAGGTGGGGTCAAGAAAGACATGCATACTCAAGGACTCAATGGAGGGTGATGTCAGAAGTCCACTCCTTGGTGACCAGGAGCTTATTCAGCCTTATCAGACTCCCTAGGAGGACAACACCTATGATCTAATTGAGGTTAGTAGTCTGGTATACCAAATTCAAAATTTGATATGCCAGACAGTTCAAGATATTTTTGTATTCCATACTCTCCTTTTTGGCATGAAATATGAAAAGTATAGCATTTTGAGGAGAATGGGAAGTTACTTCAACAATCTAGTTAATGGATTTGTTTGACCATTCTACTGATACTGGTTAGAATAGGGTAGGGTAGAAGTTTTTTTTTTGTGTTCCCTAAGTGCTTCAGCACAAGATTTCCTTTAGCTTTCAGTATTCAATTGGTTGGGTTAGCAATAAGCCTGAGCAATCTATCTCACGCAGTTAGTTTCAGTTTTTTTGGAAGAGAGGGAGGTTGTTTTGTTTGGAACTAAGTTCAGTTTGAGGCCTAATGACTCTATGCCCATTGGATTTAAAGGCAACTAGTCAGGATGCTTAGCAGGCAAGCACTCACTAGAGGTTACCAAAATGTTACCATTATTTTCACTCTTTTGGAGGCCTAGTTACTAGATGAAGCTACAGGTACCCTAGTTTGTTTTATTAGGTAATCTTGCATAAAATTTGTGTTCATTTCATTTGCAAGTACAAAAAAGGGAAAGGAAATGAACTACATTTAAGATTACATGTGCATATATTAATGTTAAGCATGATGAACAAAAGGGAAAGAACTGAAATGAACATCTATTTGAGCTCACACATGCCATGAGCATATCCATTGCTAGAATTATATAAATGAGTGAAAATATACATATATAATGAGCATAGATACAGGGGTACCAGACATTTCTTGGTAATAGGTCTATCTTCACTGTGTCTATGGTGTGCTCCTGTGATCCTAAACTTGTAGATAAGAGAAGAGAAGTGGGTTAGATCTAGTGGATCTAAACAATGCCTAGTATCACAGTACCTATCTACAAGCATGCATACATGCACTCTGCCATACACCTATGACATGGGCTATGATTAGGATAGCTGCATAAGAGAGGCTCTGTAAATAAGGGAAATACCATTGTTTTCACTAATGTGTTTGTTCCATGTGCAGATGAATGTCCTTGACCTGTGATGTAGTCAATGCTAGGAAAACCTCATTTCCTTGGCAGTGGCTGCATCATAGGCCAAGAATACCCATGCTCAATAGGGAAACATTCACTGAATGATGTAGTATTAGTGGGATACTCAAGAACCATAGATCCATATCAAGTGAAATGTGGTTAAAGCATTGGAAAAAGGAAGGCTTGCAGGATACATGGGATCATCTTCAAAACATAGAACAAGCATCATGGCAAGATCCTATGAAATAGTGAGGTTCATATAGTATGTGTATGGTGATTTGAAGAGGCCACTCAATGAGTAGATCTCATGGTGCAATGAAACAACTGTAGTACAATCAACAAATGGGTATGAAATGGGGGCACAATTAGATCTATATAGCATAGGGTAAACAAAATATATTTCCATCAATAGGGCATATGGATCAATGTCTTAAGGAGTGACATCAACCATTAGGGAATTAGTGCCAATCAATTGCCAGTATACATTACCAATAGTGGCATCTATGTAAACACAAAATCAATGGTGAATATACATGTCCATAACAAAAAATGGTAAATAAACATTACAATGCCCTGGCCAAGATCACAGATCATATCAATAGGCACAGGCTGGAGGGAAATGCACAATAAAACCAATATAGAAATAGTAGGACACGACATCAAGAATTACATATGCAGTGCCCTTCAAAATATGGGGTTGTTGGTACTCTCAAATTTGTCACAAATTTGGAGTGACCAATTGAAAAAAATCAATATATTTTTAATAACTCATGAGGTTGTTCTTTGCCAGCATATGTATGGTTGAATGGTTGGAAAATTAATGCAAATGTGGAAGACAAACTGAGAAGCCCAAGTTGGCATGTAAAGGAGAATCTTCTTCAAAGTTCAGAATCAAATACCATGGGATCCCACAAAATAAATTTTTTGAATCAATGGATTTTGTGCATACACTGATTTGTAGAAGACAGAAAAATAGTCATTTTTTGAGGGGCATAACTTTTTATTCAACTGTTGGATCGAGCTCATTTTCAGATATGTTGTTGCAAATCTAGTTATCTAAATTCTCACTAGAGAGATTTTAAAAATTCGTCCTGGTTCATGAGATACAAGTGACTGAGTGCAGCACTGTCAAAGCTGCCCATAAAAATCTTATAACATTTATCCCACATTGCTCCCAATTTCAAAATTTGAAGTGTTTGTATGGAATGCTCCAAACATATGAAATAAATCAAAGTTCTGGAAGCTATGCTTTCCCATTCTTGTGTGGCCACCTTGATTTCCATGCTAGTGGGTGCAGAACAAATTTTTTAGAAAGGGACACTTGTCAAAAAGTCTCCAAGTCTCCAAATGATTGTGAGACTTAGAGACTTAGTCTCCAAGTCTCCAGATGAAGATTCAGAGACCTAGAGACTAAAGGTACTCTCCAAATCTCATAAGAAAGAAAAAGAAGAGGAAATGATTATGAGACTTAGAGACTTAGTCTCCACGTCTCCAGATGAAGATTCAGAGACCTAGAGACTAAAGGGAATTCTCTAAGTCTCTAAATGAAACCATGGTTAAGGAAATGCTTCAGAGACTTAGAGATTTATGTAGTCTCCAGATCTCCAGATGGACTGAGGTTAAAAGTGAATTTGTCTGAGCATCCAATGAAATGGTGACAAGTGGAAAGTTCTAGTGGCATGTGCAAATTTTAAAGTTTTGAAAAGATTTAAAAATCATAAAGTTGAAACATTAGAGATAATTTTGAATTTTTTCATGATAGAGCTGCTCACAGGAAAATGTCTGGGAGATTCATTTTTTATCCAAATATGGCAGTATCATATATTTTTAGAAATGCTAGAAGATGAAAGATGCAATGATGGTGGTTAGAATCAGATCAGATCAAGTTGTTGAGAGCAGTAAGAGCTTTTAAATCCATGATCAGATTTTGGAGAGACTTTTTTTTCCAAACTTGATTGATTTTGGCATGTCTGGTAGAGGGAATGAATTAGATTTTCAGTAGATGAAAGGATAACAGGGTACAGAGGATTAAATCATATTTTAGGGAGGAGTAAAGGACAAAGAAATTAGATTTCTAGTAGATGAGCATATTTTATGCAAAAAAAGATAAAGTAGATCAGATTTTGGAGGTGCCCGAGAAGATCATATTTTCAAAGAAACAAGAAGACAAATGAGATCAGATTGTAGAGTGGATAGGTGTTGATCAAATATTGATTTTAGAGTTTCTTCTTCTTCTTTTTATTCTCTTCTCTTCTCGATTTTAAGGGTTCTTGGTTCCTATTCTTTTTTTGGTTCCAGTTCTTGTGGTTTCTCTATTGTGCGCAGACCCCTAAATGGTGAATATTGAATATCTTGCTATAGAGAAAATTTCCCAGTCTAGTGTCTAAATTCCAAAAATTTCAAGCTTTGTATGTATTGAGACAGGCTCATTTTCAATAAGATATAGTGCAATTTCTATCTTACATGGTTATTGTCTCTTAGCTTTGTGTTCTATTCTTGTATGTTTCATTTGTAAGGCATTTAAACATACTAGTTGTAGGGAAACTATTCTAATTGCCTGTGAGTTTCTTTCAAGGAAAGGATTAAATCCTCATATGAAATTTCAGAGAGTAGACATATGTGTTAAGATTTTGATGATAGCAACATAGGATTGACAGGATAGCTTGTAAGGCATCCTATCTGGATTGCATGTAGTTTGTAAGGCATTCTACTATATTTCCTTGAGATCTTCCTATGGATTTATATTCAGACTCTTCTACCCAATGGAATAGGCACTGGTTGGCTGTTTGTGATGCAATTATCTTTAAGTCATCAAAAACAAAATAATCATTACCAGTTCTTTTATGTTTCTTTTTAATTCATGCATATTGTGAAAGGACTGTATCCTGGTGATATAATTCAGATTGTTGATCCTTGGAGAGAGAATCAGAGGTTAACCTTCCTTGAGTTGTACTCACAAAAAGAAGAAGGATTCACTTCCTTATTCCATTGTCTATGCTATTACATTTGTAGTTTATATTGTCAAGCTCTGTATCAGGACATTCTCAGCTATTTGCAAAGTGATCTTTTGTTGAAATAGTCAGAAGCACAATAGCAAAGTAGTGAAGAAACTAATCTACTAATCATAGCTTACTTGAAATATAGTAACCTATTCATAGGCAATACCCACCTGAGTCCTGTGGAGCTTGAAGAAAAAGGATGATCTTATCCAATCCTCATCAATTAGACTTTTCTTGCAAACTTGGAGACCTTTTAACTGAGAATCAAGCCCATACCTTTGCCAAGTTTGATCCTACAATAAAAATCCCTAATAGGGGCCTCTTTTTCTTCAATACATGATGCAGAGATACAATGAATCAAGAATGCTAAGTAGCTTCAAAATAGGGCATTGCCATTAAGCCAAATTGCAGAGCACAACAGGGAAGTGGAGTCTCAAAAACAATGCCCTCATCTAGATGAAGAATCAACAACAAGCAACAGAGACCTCAGGCTGTATATGAATGCAAAGAAGAGATAGTAAATAACATAGATTCCTTATCTTGATCATGATCCTTATAACCATTGGAATGTCAAGAAATGATAATGATGCAACACATGCCTCTACAATGCCAGTGGGTATTAGAAACAGTAGCCTCACAGTCATACAAAGGCATAGCAAAAGAAGTAGGTAAGTGGTCGCATTTTAAAAAATAGCACATAAGCATGTGATTCTTGCACACAAACAATAGGTTTGGTATGCTAAGGAATACATAAAAGAATAAGCAACAGGCCATCAAATCATACAGTGCCCTTATCAAATGCAAAGAATCAACAGTGAGCAATAAATCTAGCTGTACCAAGATCCCCTATTTCAAGTTCTCAGGGCCCTCTTAAATCCAAATAGTGGACAATCATAGACATGAATAGATTGGTGTGCCATAATCCTTGCTCATGGGCCTTAGATAATCAATAACATTGAACAAGGATCATGATACATCAATGTGCATCAACAACAAGCCATAAACAAAAGTAGATACATGTGCAAAATAGTGCCCTGAAAAGTGTGTGAAATAGTCAAATACAAGCATGTTACAACACGATGCTGTTGAGTTTTCTAGAGGAGCCAAGACACACTACAGTATGCAGTGACCCCAAAAAATTGAGGAGATTACCAATGAATCAACAAATTACAGAGGAAACATATCAAATACCCTAGCAAAGCACAACACAATACCCTCAAGCACAAAGATAGAAATGAGATTAAAAGAAGAGGAAATGTAGTGAGGCTGATCACCTACCTTCTAAATTTATTCAAGCATCTTGCCAAATGTAGAATCCAGCAAGGTCATTCTACCTGTTCTTCACTGGCAACTTTCGAATCCAGGCAGGGGCAGAGTGGAATAAGGGAAAATTTCCCTCTTTTATGTCAGTCCAAACTCTTAGTCTTCTTCACGATCAAGAGTTGAGGGTTTCCTTTAATGGTTTTGTAAAAGTGGGATTCTTTTGGGATATAGTGTTAGGTGATTATTTTAGCCTAAGGCCCGAGGGCTTTGTATTAAAGGGGGAGCCTAAGTTTGTTTGTTTTTAGTGGGGGTCTAACATATGCTAAGTGTCATTTATGTTTAGGTGGATTTGTAAAAGATGGAAATATTTAAATATGCTTTCCCCTATCTTGGATTGGGTTGAGAACTATTTTAATATATAATTAAATCCACGTTCCATTTCTATGTCATAGGGGTATTTATTTCAATGTAAAAAGTCATTGCAAAGGTCTTTATTGTAATTTTTGACAATGGTGTTTTATAAGCCATTGTCAAAATATTATTTATGATGCATGACTTAGTGGGTAGGGTCATTCATTTGACCATCTATTTTGGGCACCCCACTTTTTCCGCTACTCCTAAAACTTTGGAATTGGGCATCTGAGTTAAGGAGGCATTCATGGGCCTTTTTGAGAGTTTTTTCCATTTTAGGGAGGTCATGGGTCATGAATGCAAATTCTTAGGGTTTTCTTTTTATACCTCTCACTTAGGTGATTGAGGTTAGTTCTCCTTTCCCTCTTTCTTGGAGGTGAAAATTTTGTAGCTCTAGAGAAGCAAGTTGTACTTTGGCTCCCTTTAATTTAGTTTATAGAAATTTTCCTTCTTATTCCTATATCTTTATGAGTTATTTTGGTGGATTTGATGTCATGTATTGTAAGAAAAAATTAGTCCTTTACTTGATATTTTATTCATTTTAATGTTCGCAAGCACTGTCATTTCTTAAGGTCTCAATCCGTGTGCATTTGAATGTATTTGGGTTTGTAGAATTCATTTTTCCTTCTAATTTACAAACTAGCACGTGATTATTTCTCTGGGAAAAATTAGATTAGGGAGGATTTTTGATGCTTAGGTTATGCTCTAAATCATATTGTGAGTTTGTTTTCAGTTTGTGGATCTATCAAAGTTTGGTGAATCTCCTAGTTTTAGTTTTAGTTTCATTGACTCTCTCTCATTTTTCCTTCAAAGTTCATGTTGGTGTCCAAAATTATGCTTATGCTCTAACAGGCTACCAATATACCTTGAGACTGATATTAGGAATGGTTAACTCCAAGTGTGAGAGCTCTGCAAGGCAACTGGACCAACTATAGGGACTTAATATGCCCTCTTCTACTTCTACCTCTACAAGACCAAGGCGGGTGCACCTAACCTAGTATGAAATATACTTCACACACCAAGACACTAGGTTTGAATAACAGATGAAAGATGGTGAGAAAGTACTAAGTGTTAACCACACACTCATTGACTCTCAATCACCATGGGCAGAACCACATACAACCAAATACTTAAAAAATTAAAGGATGGTTCTTATCTTTATGCTTTTGGATCATAACAAGAGCATTCAATACTTGTTGATAATGAGATACTTATTTCAGGCTGGTGCCTCATCCATTGGGCAAGATCTACTAGGACATGAATGTCACACACACTAGACAAGAGCTGAGATTCAAAACCATAAATACACCCACAATCCCTCTTTACTACTTATAAGAATCCTTATATAGACAATATGATAGATCTATGTTCCATCTAAAGCATAATTTCATCTAATCCTAGATTAGAACTTAAGAATGAAAACATATACATGAAACAACATGCAGTGAATTAGGAAATTCAAAATCTACCAGAGTGACACATAGGAGAGATAAGAGTCATGTACTTGTATTAAGTTTGTTGAATCCTTAAGTGTAAACAAAACAATCCAAAGAAGTCCAGCTTGCAAACTATGGCTTAGTCCTGCAACTTTTTCTCTATCACCAACAAGATACTAAAAGTGTTACAATCATGGATCCAGAACTAGGGACTCCTTAGAACTTCAAAGCTGGAACCCCTTGAAAATTAGAAAAAACCAACATAAATAACCATGGTTACCTTGAAATCCCACACAAGTTAGGATGCAACAAGCTAAGGGTAACCATGGTTAGGCTTTGGTCTCCAACCACCGAAACAATTCAAACTAGATGAGAAATTAATACAAAATGGAGGGAAAACCAAAAACCCTAAGCGTACATAATCAACACTAACCTTCAATCATGAGAATCTACTGTAAAAGCACTGAAGATCACTCAAAAATCTGCAAAACACAACTGAGAAATGACCCTACAACTACCCTTTGGTACCATCAATTTATTTCTCCACATTGAAACATCTTCTCTATAATCAAATTAGACATCTTGGAGCACACTGGATCGACGGAGAAAATTAGTTTCAACCACCTCGGTTGCTCAAAAATTGAATTTCTGGTACTTCTATCACTTGAACCTTCTGTAGAATTTGAATTTGAATCATAATGGTCACTTCTATGGTGCCAGCAGCACATCGGCAGTCCTCATTTGAATCTCTGCTATCTTTAAGTCATGACCATCTGATCAATCTTTACCTTCACGGCTTACTTTCCTTTTAAAACAGTGCCCCGCTATATTCAGCGAACTAGCGACAAAGACCTTCGCCAATTCACGAGACATTTCATGCTCTTTGCTAAAATTCTAGTGACTACATGACCGCTTGTTTGCCAGTCGCCAATCAATCTGATGAACTACCAAATCTTTCCATGAATGCACAACAAGACTATGCTTAATGGCACCGCCAACTCCTTTTATTTGGACTGCAAAAAATTTAGACCCCACCTGGGCCCACCTGATGCCATCTATCACCATACCACTCGCTGGTTCATGCTCGATCACCTAAAACACTAGCCCCACTTTATCTAGCAATCACATGACTGAGGGTAAAGTAGACCACCTGGAGGATTGCTAAATGTTAGCCGATAACCACAAGACACCCAGAGATTGCATGACTGAAGAAACAAGACCGCCCGCTAGGTCATTGAATGTTAGGGACTTGACCACCAAAAATTAGCGAATGGGAGAAAACCACCAATTGCCAAGTCATTGAATACTTCATAACCCTAGGCCCACTTGACATGCTTCCATATCATTCCTTCTACAACCAATAAAAACCTACCACCTCAACATCCTCTGACATCAGGTCCACCTGAAACACCACTTGGAAAAAGGGCCACCGTCACGCGAATACATGACTAAAGAAACAAAACATAAGCCACCCGCCAGGTCACTGAATGTTTGCTGGTAATCGCTAAACATTAGGAGAATACGCAAACACACAGTCGCTAGATCACTGAATAGAAGATGTAACCATCTGAGGATCTGGAGACTTAGCGACGGAGGCAAGACAACATACATTCATGAGTTCGCTAAATGACACAAAGGCATGAAATACTTATTAAGTGATTCAGCGAACACAAAGAAGGAAAAATAACCACGTGTAGAAAAAGGGATTTAAGTGGCTTGAAAAGGTAATGAAGAAAAATAACAGGGCTAGGGCATATCTGAATATTTGAAATTCAATGGCTAGTTTATGAATTTTTGAAGGGTTTAAGAACCAGGGAGCTAGAAAAAACTTACAGAGACCAGGGGAAAAAGGCTATGGCCATGAAATTTTTTGCATGTGCTAATAATGGCTCATACTAGGGGATGCATGTCTCTTGCAGGCATGACAAGGATTTAGAATCACTAGGAGAGTAGACCAACTCAAAATTTTGACACAAAAACACAAAGCAGACAAAAACAGGGAAACCTAAACTACTGTTCATGGAAGAGATACTTCAGGAGAAGTAAAACTTTAGGAATTTTCCATGAACAGGCAATTCCAAAGTATCACTAGTTAAATCCTTTAAGACATATGAATCTATTCCCCACTTGCTCTCAATCAGATAAGGACCCAACCAAATAAGATCAAATTTTCCATGCTTTCCCTTATCCTCCAGCCTTGCATTCCACATCAGGACCAGATCATCAATTTCAAAGCTCCTTTGAGTTGCTCTCTTATCAAACAAATTTTTACACTGCCAATGCAATGTCTCATTTTTCTCATGTGCATCCCTCCTTACTTCCTCCAACTGGATTAGCTCATCCATTCTCACCCTCATCTCATCATCTAAATCTTCATCATATGCCTGGATGAACCTGTACATTTGCAACAAATTGTTCTGAGGTAATCTAGCACTTATCCCATAAACCAGGTCAAATGGGGCACAACCTATGGATTTCTTTATAGTCACTCTGTCAGCCCAAAATGACCACCATAACTTTGAGTCCCATGCTTTCTTATTTCTATCCAACACCCTTTTGAGAATCTTGATAAGGCTTTTATTACTGGATTCAGCCTGGCCATTCCCCTGTGGATGGTATGGGGAAGAAAATGAAATGTGTATCCCATATTACTGACAAAAATCACCAAATTCCTATGATATAAAACACATTGCATTATCAACCACAACTGTCTCTGGGCAACCAAATCTAGTGAGAATATTCCACATTACAAAATCAATTACCACTTTACTAGTAGCCCTCCTAGTAGGGATAGCTTCAACCCACTTGGTAAAATAGTCTATCGCCACTAGTATGTATGAATGTCCACCACTATACTTGTTTGTAATTTCACCAATGAAATCAATACCCCACTTCTGAAAAGGAGACTAAACTAAGACAGGCCTGAGTGGAAAATTCCCACTAAATTTCAACTTTCCTGCAAACCTTTGGCATGCATCACATTTCTTCACAAAATGATGTGTGTCCTTAAAAACTGTAGGCCACCAAAACCCAGACCTAAGAATCTTGTGGGTTCTGGTCTTTGCCATATAGTGTCCTCCACACACACCTTGATGCATTGATTCTAGCAAAGACCTAGACTTTTCTTGATCCACACATTTTAGCAATACACCTTCATTGCTCTTCCACCACAACTCACCATGAATAATGGCATACCTTGCTGACTGTAACTTGACAGTCCTCCTCTTATTTTCATTCATGTTAGGGGGAAGGAACAACTTGTGCAAGTAATTGATGACATCTTTATACCAATCACATTAATCCATATCACAAATGTATGGCCTCTCTTCCTCTTCTAGCATATTCACATGATTAGCAATCAGATTGCTTTGGGCCATCAACTTTGCAAGGCCTAGGCCTCTCACCAATTTTGTAATCTGAATATCAATATTAAATTCCTAGATCCTATTGATCCATCTACATCTTTTTCATGACACTTCTTGTTGCACTAATATATCTTTAACAGTAGCACTAGGGACATAAGCAACCACCCTAGCTCCCACAAGATAACACCTAAAAGCCTTGACTACTTTAACTAAGGCATAAGCCTATTTATCAACTATATCATACTTCAATTCTGCTGCATGTAAAGATTTACTGAAAAATGATATAGGTTGCATACCCTTCAGAGTTCTTTTGTAATAAAACTGATGCAATTGTGTGATAAGAAGCAAAGGAGAATATTTGCATAGGTTTACCATAATCAGGGGTCCTTAAGACAGGGGCATCTTTAATGGCCTGTTTGATATTTTTGAAGGATTCATTTGCTTCTTCACTCCATTCTACCTTTGCATCTTTTTTCAACATTCTAGAGATGGGAATACAAATTTCTGCAAAATTTGTAACAAATCTTCTTAGAAAATTTACCTGCCCAAAGAAAGACTGTATTCCTTTAACATTTCTTGGTGGTGAAATCCTATCTATTGCCATAACCCTTTCAGGATCGATTCTCACTCCATCCTTGGACACAATATGTCCTAAGAGCTTACTTTCCACCACACCAAAAGAACATTTCTTTGGATTCAAAGAAATTCCATACTCCAAAGCTGTGATAAAAATCTTTTCAAGATGCTCACAATGCTGATCCTCCTTCTCTGAATATGTTGTGAGATCATCTTGGTATACCACTAGAAACTTGTTTATGAAATCAGCAAAAGCTACATCCATAGCTCTCTGAAAAGTAGCTCCTACATTAGTTAGACCAAAAGGCATTCTAACATACACATAGGTCCCCCAAGGAGTAGTGAATGTAGTCTTGAATTGTTCTGACTCCTTGACCATGACCTGATTGTATCCAGAGAAACCATCCATCATTGACATTAATTCTGATCCAGTGACTCTTTGCAGCATGTTTTCCATGTTAGGTAGACCATAGTTGTCTTTCAAAGAATTGACATTCAAATTTATAAAATCAACACATAATCTAATGTCACCATTCTTTTTTTTGACTAGAACCAAGTTTGACACCCAAGAGGAATGCCTGACAGGCTGAATAATGCCAGCAACCATCATCTTCTTCAATTCATCTTGCATTTTAGGTGCCAAAGTAGGATTCACAGGCCTCAATTTTTGCCTAAATGGTTTGGTACCTTCCTTCAATGGTATCTCATGTTGGAATAGATCTTCTCTATAAGCTTTTAAATCTTCATAGGACCATGCAAAAACATGTCTAAATTTCTTGAGAAGATCAATCAACTTCCTTCTATTTTTTTGAGACAAACATTTACCTATGTAAATTTTCTTTGGTTCTTGGCTTGTCCCTAGATTTACCTCTTCCAAATCATTCATCTTATCAGCAACTCTAGCAACACAAGCCCTTTCTTTATTATCAAATGCTCTCTCAAGAGAAACCAATCCCCTAGGGATTCTATTTGATTTCAATTGTAGTACTTCCTTCCCAAGGACATTCTTTTTTCCATCTGTGGTGTCAATATAAGTACTGAAATCCATCTCCTGACCATCAAAGTGAGACTCACACTGCAAGAATCTCAATATATCCTGATCATCAGAAAATACTTGCCAATTCTCAATGTTATCCGGGATAGAAGGCCTGGTCATAAATTCCACCTTTGATATCTCAACAAATGTGATATCATCTAGCCTCAATGCTATGTTAGCCAATAAATTAGCCATTCTATTTTGGCCTCTATCCACCCAATCAATACCAAAGGCACTGAAACATTCAATCTCATCCCATATAGCATTTCTCTATTGTTTTAGCCTTTGATTCTTTGATGCATATTTTGATCTTATCTGAGATATCACTAACTCAGAATCACCAATAACCCTAAGATGTTTGATCCCATGTTTAGAAGCTTGTCTCAAACTAATCAATAGGGCCTCATATTCAACAACATTGTTTGTGCAGGAAAATAGGAGAGTGAAAGAAAACTTGAAAATCTTACCATTAGGGGATAGTAACAGCACTCCTGCTCTAGCACCTTCCTTAGAATTTTCTCCATCAAAATATAATGTCCATAGGACATTATCCTCTTCCATGTTACTCTCATCATTAGCCAATAGGATAGGCTTGACCTCTTCATGTGGTTCTTTTTCTTGAACTTGAAAGGTACCAATGCTGGTGTCAACAAAGCAGTTCATACTATCTTCTTCTTCCTCCTCAATCATGTGTGGAGTTCTAGTCTCTCTTGACACCTTTACACTTTCTCCTCCAATGCTAAAAGTAGCAAAAGATAGGTCACATTGGATACTTCCTCCCATTGAAGCACTTCACCTTCTAGATAGTAGCATTCCATATTGAGGAGGAATATCAACTACAAGAACACTCATAGTTAATTGTTTGTTAGGAAATGCAGCTAATTTATAAGGCAAAGCCTTAATTGTACCTATGACTGGCACTTCTCTTGAGTCCATAGCTTGACATCTCCCATGGGGTGTATCAACCTTCAATCCTAATGACTTCATTACCTCTACAGGCATGACAGTGTTTGATGCTCCTGAGTCAATCATCCAATTCTTCAAGGTCTTTCCATTTATTACAAGAGACAAGAAGAAAGGATCCACTGTCCCTGATGCATTGTTTACAATATTTGTGTCCAAGAAGACTTGAGGGATCTTAGAAACAATCTCTTCATTCTTGTTCTCAGATATGTCTTCCAAAGAAGCCACATGTTTTTCATTTCTACTCCCTTCTTGAACCCTTAGTGAAGAAGAGATACCATTGACCCAATCCAAGGCCTTAGCCTTATGTTCTTCTATTCTCATCATCTCAAAGAGTGGAACCTTGATAGTGATTTGTGATAGCAATTTTGTCATGTCAATTGGAACATACTTTTGGTCATTTGAGTCTCCTTCAAAGATAGTGACAACTTTATCCTTTGTCAAATCAGACTTGTCTTTGAGAGAAGGTTCCTCTCCCTTTTGAAAGGTAGGAACAACAACATCTGATGTCTTTTCTTTGTTCCTAGGTGTTGTAAGAGGCATAATTTTCTTTTTTACCTTCACTTGGTTAGCAACACAAGCACCCTTGCCCTTTTCTTCATGTTTTTGTACACCATTTTCTATCCTTTTGATGAACATACTACCTGGTTTACCATTTTCACCTCCTACTGTTCTATTTCTCAAGTTGTAGTTACTCCTAGCCTGAGTAACCATGTCTACAGTGATCTGAGAAATTTCTTCATCAGATGGTCTTCTTAAAGAAACTTGCTCCTCCTCAGATTTCACTACACCACATCCAATATCATCATACTCTTCTTCATCATCAGTGGAAATAGCTTCATCCCATGCATATGAAGAATTCATACCACATCCCTCCTTGTCATATTGCTCCTCTCCTTCCTTATTATTAGATAGATTCAAAGCAATCACACAATGCTCTAGACTATGAGGAGACTGACAAACAACACACCATGGAACATCATTAGCTAAATTCACTAAATTTCTTTGTAAAGGATCAGGGATCGTACCATCAGACCTTTCTTTCTTGGGTGGGAAGATGGGCTTGCCATCCTTCCACTGAGTATTATAAGGAAAGTTCTGCATTCTTGGCTATCTTCTATTGTTGTTTGGAGCTGACCTCTCCATATTCATAGCCCTATTGTTTCCATTCTCTCTAGGCTTTAAACCTTCCAAAGCCTTCAAAATTTGTTTCAGGTTGTCATCCTCTTTGGGTTTAGAGTTAGAAGACCTCCCCATTTCTTTCTTGTTTTGCATTTGAGGTCTACAATCTTCTCTCCTTCCTATCTTCCTTGATATTCTCCTATTTCTCTCAATATTGATGGCCAATTTGTAAGCTTCCCCAAGATTTCTAGGGTTCTTATCTCTCAAGAGATATCCCATCTTTGCATCAAAGGCATTCAAGTATGTCACAAGACATACCCTGTCATCTAATTTGATAACCTGCAAGAGCCTACGCATGGCCTTTTGGAACTTGATATTGAATTCAAGGACCTCTTCATTTTGATTCTTCTTTATATTGTTAAATTCATTTAGGATAAAACCCTCATTAGTTTTATCACCATAGTGTTCCTTGAAACAATTTTTAAATTCATTCCATGATCCTATGCTAGCATGGGGTAAACCTCTAAACCAATCCCTAGCATCTTTAGTTAAAGATTGAACAAATAACTTCATAATAACATCATCAAGCTCAATATTGTAATCATCTATTACATCTATGAAGTGCTTTAAATGTTCCTCACATGAAATGACATTATTTCTGGTGAACTTTGGGAGCTTCTTTCTAATCTCATCCGGAATAACATTGGGATAACCATGAATACCAAAGAAAACAAGTTGTTTATACCTTTCATGAAGAGGAGCTCCATGTGATAGATCCACTCCTTGAGATGTAGATGTCCTTGTGTTAGAAACATCAGGAGCTCTAGTAGGACTAGGTACACCATGTGTTTGAGTAGCATTGTTACATTGAGTTCCACCTTGTCCTAAGAAAGAAGCAGCAACATTAGAGGGTCCTGAAGCATGCTTGAGAAAATCAATCTTCTTTCTGATTTCTGCAGTAGAAGCCTCCAACTCTGCTCTCTCTAGCTCTTTATCTAGTACCTCCTTCTTTCTTCTTGCCATCTCCAAATCTGAATCCAATCTCAACCTTGGATTTGATGTCCTATCCACAACAACTTGTTTATTTATCTGAATTCCAATAGCCTTCTTCTTACCTTTATCTTTGGGTCTGGTGTCTTCATACACCCTATGCATAACAGGTTGTTCCTCTACTCTATTAGGCTCTGGGACAAAATTAATTGCCTCCAAGCTTTGTAATTGCCTCTTTAACTGTTCAGCCCTTGCCATGGCCTATCTTACTTTGTCTTCTTTGTTCTTTTCTCTTTGTTTTCTAATGGCAAGCTGCTCTTGTACTCATTTTTCTAGTTCATAGACCTCCTCAAAGATCTCTTCTAATTCAGGGAGTGTGGTCTCTAACTCATCATCTCCCACCTGAAACTCATCTTCATATTGATTTAGTCCCAAGTCAACAGCCTCTTCATATTCTGAAATATTTTCTTCTTGACTAGGCTTAACTTGGTTTTCTTGTCTTGTATTCTTCTTACTTCTCCATGTATGAGAAGCAATCCTTTTCTTTTTCCTTCCTTCCCTTGTCATACTAGGTTCAGAGGTACCTGGAATACCTTCTTCCACTATGTCTTCAGGATTATTCTTTCTCCGAGATCTAGTACCCATATAACTCATTCCTTGCAAAATATTCACTGACTTAGCTCTACTATAGAGATGTTTGAGTCAGCACCCAAATATTGGGAATTTTTCAATACTTCTTTCCTTACTTTACACCTTTCAAATGAGTTAAGATGACAAGAGACAGGAACAACTCTGTGTTTCCAATGATGACCTACTAGTTAGGATGTATACATTTTACCATTACTTTCCCCAGTAGAGTCACCATCTTGTTGGTGACTTGGATGGGCAAATCAATCTGGTCAATAAATATTTTGGCTACTTCAATATAACTGCAACCAGAGATTCTAACAGATAAACTTCCTTTTCATTGTTCTCCCCAGCAGAGTTGCCATCTTGTTGGTGTCCAAAATGACACTTATGCTCTAACAGGCTGCCAATATACCTTGAGACTGATATTAGGAATGGTTAAATCCAAGTGTGAGAGATTTTTAAGGCAACTGGACCAACTATAGGGACTTAATATGCCCTCTTCTGCTCCTGGCTCTGCAAGACCAAGGTGGGTGCACCTAACCTAGTATGAAATATACTTCACACACCAAGACACTAGGCTTGAATAATAGATGAAAGATGGTGAGAAAGTACTAAGTGTTAACCACACACTCATTAACTCTCAATCACCATGGTCAGAACCACATACAACCAAATACTTAAAAAATTAAAGGATGGTTCTTATCTTTATGCTTTTGGATCATAACAAGAGCATTCAATACTTGTTGATAATGAGATACTTATTTTAGGCTAGTGCCTCATCCATTGGGCAAGATCTACTAGAAAATGAATGTCACACACACCAGATAAGAGCTAAGATTCAAAACCATAAATACACCCACAATCCCTCTTTACTACTTATAAGAATCCTTATATAGACAATATGATAGATCTATGTTCCATCTAAAGCATAATTTCATCTAATCCTGGATTAGAACTTAAGAATGAAAACATATACATGAAACAACATGCAGTGAATTAGGAAATTCAAAATCTACTAGAGTGACACATAGGAGAGATAAGATTCATGTACTTGTATTAATTTTGTTGAATCCTTAAGTGTAAACAAAACAATCCAAAGAAGTCCAGCTTGCAAACTATGGCTTAGTCCTGCAACTTTTTCTCTATCACCAACAAGATACTAAAAGTGTTACAATCATGGATCCAGAACTAGGGACTCCTCAGAACTTCAAAGCTGGAACCCCTTGAAAATCAGAGAAACCCAACATAAATACCCATAGTTACCTTGAAATCCCACACAAGTTAGGATGCAACAAGCTAAGGGTAACCATGGTTAGGGTTTGGTCTCCAACCACCAAAACAATTCAAACCAGATGACAAATTAATACAAAATGGAGGGAAAACTAGAAACCCTGAGCGTACATAATCAACACTAACCTTCAATCATGAGAATCTACTGTAAAAGCACTGAAGATCACTCAAAAATCTGCAAAACACAACCGAGAAATGACCCTGCAACTGCCCTTTGGTACCATCAATTTATTTCTCCGCATTGAAACATCTTCTCTACAATCAAATCAGACATCCCAGAGCACACTAGATCAGCGGAGAAAATCAGTTTCAACCACCTCAACCGCTCAAAAATTGAATTTCTGGTACTTCTATCGCTTGAAACTTCTGTAGAATTTGAATTTCAATCATAACGGTCACTTCTATGGCACCAGCAGCACATCGGTGGTCCTTGTTTGAATCTCTGCTATCTTTAAGTCATGACCATCTAATCAATCTTTACCTTCACTACTTACTTTCCTTTTAAAATAGCACCCCGCTATATTCAGCGAACTAGTGACAAAGACCTTTGCCAATTTGCAAGACATTTCATGCTCTTTGCTAAAATTCTAGCGACTACACGACCGCTTGTTTGCCAAGTTGCCAGTCAATCTGATGAACTACCAAATCTTTCCATGAATATGCGACAAGACTACGCTTATCGGCACCGCCAACTCCTTTTATCCAGACTGCTAAAAATTTAGACCCCTCCTGGGCCCGCCTGATGCCATCTATCACCATACCACTCGCTGGTTCATGCTCGGTCACCTAAAACACTGGCCCCACTTTATCTCCTGATCATGTGACTGAGGGTAAAGTAGACCGCCTGGAGGATCACTAAATGTTAGCTGATAACCACAAGACACCCAAAGATTGTGCGACTGAAGAAACAAGACCGCCCGCCAGGTCATTGAATGTTAGGGACTTGACTGCCAGAAATCAGTGAACAAGAGAAAACCACCAGTCACCAAGTCACTGAATACTTCTTAACCCTAGGCCCACCCGACATGCTACCATATCATTCCTTCTACAACCAATAAAAACTTGCCACCTCAGCATCCTCTGACATCGAGTCCACCGGAAACACCACTTGGAAAAAGGGCCACCTGATGGAATATGGATGAAGTGACTGAGAGGGGGGGGGGGGGTGAATCAGTCAACCATAAAACACTTCACTATTATTTCTTTCCAAATCCCTTAGGATATCTTAATGAATATTATCTGTTTAACACTCGATAAAATAGATTGCAGTAACTTGGTAGATGCAGAAAGTATTAGTAAAATTATCTTTTAGATATTCATCACCACTTGTATATGATTAAGATAACTATTAAGAACACAAGAGACACAGGATTTAACGTGGAAACCCAATATGGGAAAAACCACCAATGTATCTAGATACTGATTTTCACTTTTCTGAAGTGATGCCCGGTTAGAAGCCAACCTGGTAAAAGGTTACAAAACACACTGTTAGGTGTGACCTTATTAGAGGATTTAATCACCCTGCTAGGAGTGGCCTGGTAAGAGGTCTTGAGAATAATTCAATGGAATTGTCACCTTGTTAGAGGATTTACAATATGGTTGTTAAACCAACTCGGTTAAGAGATTTAGAATTCACTGTTACAATGATAAAAAGGTAACAATGAAAATGACCTATATAATAATACAACTACCTTGCTGATTATAGATCTCTATTCTGTATAAGTGAGATCCTTCCTGATCAAATATATCTCTGCTGCTCCTCAAGGATATCTGGTCATCCTTCACAATTTCGCACACACCTTTCCTATCTTTCTTCTATATATCTTCTTCTATATCCTTCTTTATTTTTCACACTTGACCTTTTATTTATATGATTTTAGATTTGTCAAATCAGCATTACTTAGTATAACAGTCAGCTGAATTAAGAAAACTTTATTTGCAAAGATCCTTCAAGGGCCGACAGTGCTCGGTGACCATAATGAAATCTTCTACAATCTTTTGGAGATCGAGGGAACTCGGTAAACACTGATAATCCTTTTTCTTCGATAACCGAGTGAGCTCGGTAAATGCTAAATTTTCTTTTGACAATCGAGTGAACTCAGTAAATGATAATTTTTCTTTGATAACCGAGTGAACTCGGTAAACACTATTTTTAATGCCAGGCAGACCGACTGAGCTCGGTAGGTACTGATTGTTGCGGACTATGACATTGTGAGACATCAAAGACAATACATAATTTGAGTAGCAATTTTCTTCACATAATTGTTTCCAACAATCTCCCTCTTTGGCATTGAGGGCAACACAATATGTCATAGCATAAGAAATTTTGAAAGGATTAGCTCGGTTCAGATTCAAATCTCCCTCTGTCAGCAAACTTCCTTTTTCTTGAAAACTCTTCCTCCTGACTATTGAAAATTTCTTGAAGTAATAGCAAAGACATAGCAAAGACACTCCCTCTTTGACAACACATGCCAAAGACAATTCACATATTACCAGTGTAAACTAATGTACCTCAAGTACTGATTCATATGCAATGATTCCTTGAATATGCTGCATCAACTTGTTGATTTTCAATCATGTTCTGGTTGATGCATCACTAAAACTGTATTTAGTGAGCCTCGGATAGGGGAATGACCCCCAACTTACCTCTTAGATACACAAATGCATCCTTGGGTAATGGTTTGGTGAAAATGTCTGCAATCTGCTCTTTTTTATGAATATATTCTAATCTGATTTCCTTGTCCTACACCAATTCTCTGACACAGTGATATTTAATAGAAATGTGCTTGGTTTTGGAATGCATTACTGGATTCTTCAAAATGTTTATTGCACTTGTATTGTCACAAAATATAACAACTGGTTCTTTGATTTCAACCTTCATACCTTGTAATAACTATTTAAACCAAACAATATTTGAACAATTTACTGCAGCAGCAACATATTTTGCTTCAGCTGTGGATTGAGATGTGCAATTTTGCTTTTTACTGGTCTAGGATACCAGTCTTTTTCCAAGAAAAAATGCTCCACCACTTGTACTTTTTCTATCATCAATGTTCCCTGCCCAATCAGCATCAGTAAACACTTTTAAGTCTAGATTGCCTCCAAATTTATACCACAAACCATATTCTTCAGTTCCTCTTAAGTACCTTAAGATTCTTTTGATTGCCATCATGTGATTTTCCTTAGGTTTTCCTGAGAATCTTGCTACTATATCGACTGCTAAGGCAATATCAAGTCTTGTATGTACTACATACTACAATTTTCCAATCATAGATTGGTATAAGGTCTGATCTACTTCTTTTGAATCATCATTTTTGGTAAGTTTCAGTCCAGTACACATGGGTGTACCAACTGGTTTTGAATCTTCCATACCAAACTTCTTAAGTATTTCCTTAATGTATTTAGATTGAGTAATGTATATACCATTCTTGCTTTGCTGAATTTGAAGACCAATAAAGAATTTTATTAAAGCAAATATAGACATTTCAAATTCTTTGTTCATTTGCTCTGAAAATTCTTTGCACTGATCATCATTCCCTGTAAATATAGTATGATCTACAAATATTTTTGCCAATACAATTTTGTCATCTGGTCCTTCTTTAATATACAGATTGTTGTTATCATTGGCTCTTTTGAAATTAATCTGAATTAGATAGTTATGGAGTCTTTCATACCATGCTCTAGGAGCTTGTTTCAAACCATACAATGCTTTGTGTAACTTGCAGACCATGTCCCTTTTATTTGGATCAACAAAACCTTCAGGTTGTTCAATGTAGACTTCTTCATCAAGAATTCCATTGAGAAAAGCAGATTTTATATCCATTTGATATACCTTAAATCCTTTATGTGCTGCATAAGCAAGTAGAGTTCTTACACCTTCTAATCTTGCAACATGAGCAAAAGTTTCACCATAATCTATACCTTCTTCTTGAGAATAACCTTTACATACCAATCTAGCTTTGTTTCTAGATACTTGACCGTCTTCATTTAGCTTATTCCTAAATACCCATTTTGTTCCAATTACATTCTTATCTTTAGGTCTAGGTACAAGAGTCCATGTTTTGTTCTTTTGTATTTGTTCTAATTCTTCATTCATTGCTTCAATCCAACTTTCATTTTTCAATGCATCTTTGATATTTCTAGGTTCAAAATTAGTAAGCAGACATGTACCTTTTAGCTTACTTCTTGTCATAGTACCATCTGATTTGTTTCCAATGATTTGCTCTGGTGTATGATGCCTTCTGACATATTTGGCTAGTATAGGTTCCTTGCTTTTTGAATGAGTCATGTTGTTGTCTTCTAGGATCTCTTCTTCAGGTTGCTCTGGCTTGGTAGATATTTGCTCGGTAACTTCAGGCTGAGACTCAGTTTGAATTTCTTCATGTAACTCGGTTAGAACTTCTTCCTGTGACTCGGTTTGAACTTCTTCCTGTGACTTGGTTACTGTGCTAGGCTCGGTAGATATAGTTTCCTCATTGATAGTTGTGTCTGGCAATGTTTCAAGTTCAATGTAAATGAATCTCCTATAGTTTTCAGGTTCCCTTTTGCTTTTTTCTTCAGTCTTTTCTGCAAACTCATCAAATTTTACATGTATACTTTCTATGACTTTGTGAGTAGACAAGTTCAGACATTTGTATGCCTTGCTTTTGCTAGAATATCCTAGGAATATTCCTTCATCACTTTTCACATCAAATTTATTTCTTCTGGATTCTTTTAAGATATAACACTTGCTACCAAATACTTTCATGTAACTTACATTGGGTTTATAGCCATACCATAGCTCATAAGGAGTTTTGAATGTGTCTTTCTTCAATTGTACTCGGTTCAAGGTATGAACTGCAGTGCTGATAGCTTCCTTCTAGTACTTTATGGCGATGTTCTTTTCTATCATTAAATTCCTTGCATAATCCATAATAGATCTGTTTCTTCTTTCTATTATTCCATTCTGCTCAGGAGTTCTAGGAGCTGATACCTATCTTTTGATTCCTCTTTCAATGCAAAAGTTGTTAAATTCATGGGAGATGAATTCACCACCTCTGTCTGATCTTAAGCATTTCAATCTTTTCCCTATTTCCTTTTCCACTCTTGCCAAGTACCATTTGAACTTTTCAAATGCTTCTAATTTTTCTCTTAAATACATAACAGTCATCATTCTAGAATAATCATCAACGAAAAGAATAAAGAATTTGTCTCCAGTATAGCTTTCTATTCCAATAGGTCCACATAAATCAGTATGCACAATTTCTAAAATCTCTTTAGACTGATAGTTTTTACTCTTAAAACTAGTCTTACTCATTTTGCCAATTTGACAATTCTTACATAGACCAATATCAGGTTTCTTCAAAGTAGGAATGCCTCTTACCTTCTTGAATTTGCTTATTTTCATCATGTTATCAAAATTCACATGACATAACCTTTTGTGCCATAGCCAACTTTCTTCAATTTGAGCAATAAAACATGAATATTCACTGAGATCAAGATAAAATAAGTTACCTTTTGTTTGTTTTCCTGATCCAATGAGTTTTCCTTTTTCATCCAGCAGTCTTGCTTGACTATTCATGAATTCAACCTTGAAACTAGTGTTGATTAGTTGTGCTACACTTAGAAGATTATGTTTTAGTCCTTCAACCCAATAAGCATTATCACATATGAGTTCTTTGGTTAATGATATTCTTCCTTTTCCTTTTATACAACAAGGTTCATTGTTTCCAAATCTTACATTGCCACTATCACAGTCTTCTAGGTATTCAAATTTTGTCTTATCACCAGTCATGTGATGTGAACATCCACTATCTATTATCCATATATCATCTTTTCTTATATGAGAAATAAGTGCCATCTTATCTTCATCATCATCAGATTCATCTTTTATAGCAATAAAGACAATTTCTTCTTCACTATCATCAGAATCTTTAGCCATAAAACATGTTTTCTTACCTTTATCCTTGAATGATTTGAAATTCTTTTTTCCATAGTACTTGTGACCTCTCTTCTCTTCCTTGGCCTGCTTGTTTGGGCACCTAGCTGCAATATGTTCAATTTCTTCACATGAAAAATAGATTAAAGGAGTTTTACCTTTATATTTACCTTTCCCTTTAGAGTACTTCTTTGCAAGTAGTGCTTCTACAATTTCAAGATCACTATCAGAACTTTCTTCTGATACTTCTTCACTTTCTGACTGAACTTCTTTTATTTTCTTGTTCTTCCTTAGTGAAACCTTGGCCTCAAATGCTAACTCAATATTTTTGGAATTTGGAACATAGTTGTCATAGTTGTCTAATTCAAAGGCTGTCAATCTTCCAACTAAAGCATCCAAAGTTATATTGTGGTTTGTTTCACATCTTCTTTCATATTCATCTTGTCAAACTATCCTCTTAGGCTTTCTACTTTGGCTCATTTCACATTTGCATCACCACCATATATTTTCTTCAGTGTGATCCAATTTCATATGCAGTAGTGCATTCTTTAATATCATCAAATTCTTCATAGCTGAGAGCTGATGCAATGTCTATCATCATGGTGTTATGACTCTTTTTCTCTGCAATGTCTTCAACAGTTAATGTGCCAGTAGGAACTGTGTAATCTTCATCAATGTATTTGCATCCTGAATCACCAATGGAAGCCAGATGAAGTCTCATAAGACCTTGCCATGCTGAAAAGTTATATCTATTGAGCTTTGGAATTTCTCTCTTGTAAGACATCCTGATCTTTAGCTTAGGTCCTTGAAACCCTTCCTGCAAGCACCAAAAGCTCTGATACCAATTGATGGAATATGGATGAAGTGACTGAGAGGGGAGGGGGGTGAATCATTCAACCATAAAACACTTCACTATTATTTCTTTCCAAATCCCTTAGGATATCTTAATGAATATTATCTGTTTAACACTCGGTAAAATAGATTGCAGTAACTTGGTAGATGCAGAAAGTATTAGTAAAATTATCTTTTAGATATTCATCACCACTTGTATATGATTAAGATAACTATTAAGAACACAAGAGACACAGGATTTAACGTGGAAACCCAATATGGGAAAAACCACCAATGTATCTAGATACTGATTTTCACTTTTCTGAAGTGATGCCCAGTTAGAAGCCAACCCGGTAAAAGGTTACAAAACACACTGTTAGGTGCGACCTTGTTAGAGGATTTAATCACCCTGCTAGGAGTGGCCTGGTAAGAGGTCTTGAGAACAATTCAATGGAATTGTCACCTTGTTAGAGGATTTACAATATGGTTGTTAAACCAACTCGGTTAAGAGATTTAGAATTCACTGTTACAATGATAAAAAGGTAACAATGAAAATGACCTGTATAATAATGCAACTACCTTGCTAATTACAGATCTCTATTCTGTATAAGTGAGATCCTTCCTGATCGAATATATCTCTGCTGCTCCTCAAGGATATCTGGTCATCCTTCACAATTTCGCACACACCTTTCCTATCTTTCTTCTATATATCTTCTTCTATATCCTTCTTTATTTTTCACACTTGACCTTTTATTTATATGATTTTAGATTTGTCAAATTGGCATTACTTAGTATAACAGTCGGCTGAATTAAGCAAACTTTATTTGCAAAGATCCTTCAAGGGCCGATAGTTCTTGGTGACCATAATGAAATCTTCTACAATCTTTTGGAGACCGAGGGAACTCGGTAAACACTGATAATCCTTTTTCTTCGATAACTGAGTGAGCTCGGTAAATGCTAACTTTTCTTTTGACAACTGAGTGAACTCGGTAAATGCTGATTTTTCTTTGATAACCGAGTGAACTCGGTAAACACTATTTTTAATGCCAGGCAGATCGACTGAGCTCGGTACGTACTGATTGTTGCAGACTATGACATTGTGAGACATCAAAGACAATACATAATTTGAGTAGCAATTTTCTTCAGACAATTGTTTCCAACACCACCATCATGCAAATACACGATTGAAGAAACAAAACGTAAGCTGCCCGCCAAGTCACTGAATGTTTGGTGGTAACCGCTAAACATTAGGAGAATACATGAACACACAGTCACCAAATCACTGAATAGAATATGTAACCATCTGAGCATCTGGAGACTTAGCGACCAAGGCAAGACAACATACATTCATGGGTTTGCTAAATGACACAAAGGCATGAAATAATTATTAAGCGATTCAGCGAACACAAAGAAGGAAAAATAACCATGTGCAGAAAAAGGGATTTAAGTGGCCTAAAAAGGTAATGAAGAAAAATAATAGGGCTAGGGCATATTTGAATATTTGAAATTCAACGGCTAGTTTCTAAATTTTTGAAGGGTTTAAGAACCAGGGAGCTAGAAAAAACTTGCAGAGACCAAGGGAAAAAGGCTATGGCCATGAAATTTTTTGCATGTGCTAACAGTTCAGTCAGGTTTTCAAGTGATTCAAAGGGAAGCCAACCCTTAATCCAAAGTTCTATTCTCAAATAGGTTACCCACAACCTGAGAATAATTGCATGCTTGATGGGATTTCTAGGTTCTACACTTAGCCATACTCAGGTGCAATCCCTAGTGACAACAATTACACAAGGAGAGGATTTCTCATGACTTGCTTCCTTCTCCATAGATAGGATGGTGAACTTAATTAGGTCTTCTTCTTTCCAAGAGTCCAAACTACTTGTGTTAGGTGTCAAAATTGACAACAATGCTGAGGAGGGAGTGATGGGAGTGCTATCCATCACCTCTTGTTTCACCTTGACCAAACCAACAGAAGTAACTTCATCTTTCTTTTCTACCTCTTCTTCTTCTTTCTTATCAGATACATCTTCAATAGGTACTTCTTTTTGCTAAGTGGGAGGTGTATTGCTACATAGGATTTTAGCTTCTTCAGTACTAACAAATGCTTCCTCAAACTTGTCCAAATCCTTATCACTAGCCACCATGGATATCTCCACATTATCTATGATGATGGTGACACCTTTGTGATATTTTGTGATGGGCACAGACTTGTCTACTTCTATTTGAGTTTTTTCTATGGGCACTAAGTCCCGAGGACCTATCATTGGTACATTAGTGGGCTCTACCACTTTATCTTCCTTATTGGGTGCATGAGAGATGGTAATAGTAGGTGGTTTTATCTGTTGTTCTAATAACACCTTCTCAAAAGCCTTTTCTATTTCCTTCATAATTAGCTCATAGTCTTTGTTCATGATTTGAAGAGTTCTCATCTTAGTCCTTAGGTGTGGCTTCACCAAATTTAATATCAGTGCCACTTCTTCTTTAGAACATACTTAGAGATTATTTTCTAGTACGTTTTCTCTGATACTTAGATCTTCTTCATTTGCTTGTCTCTTTAGGTTTTCTAAAATATCCCATACTTTATCTAGAGTGGAGGTTTTCAACTCAAGGATTATCTTCTTGAACTTGATCATGTGTTTAACAATCATACTATGTATTTCTAATTTGTCAATCTCACTGTATGTGTCATAATACTTCTCTACTTGATCAATTCTGCCTTCATCAACAATTCTTCATTCAAAACTTTAAGCCTACGTCTGAATCCTACCTTAGGAGGTGCTTGAATGTTTTTCTTTCTCCTTAGTGCTAGCGAGGATGGATGACTAGTGCTAGCTTCTTTCTTCCTCTTGAATATAGGCTTATACTCTGGAGGAGTGGTAAGATTAGTAGTATATGTGGGCACAGAAGGAGTATTATCTTCTTTACCATTTTGATCATCATTTGATTTAGTTTTTATCTTTTTCAACTTAGGATCTTCTTGTTCTTCCTCTACTATTGTGCCTTTCAATTCTAGGGCAATCTTTTCATCCCTTGCTTTATCAAGGTCTTCTTGAGACACACCATGTACTCTAAAGATTTCAAATGTGACCTTTGCAACCTTTCTTTTTGTTGCAGCACTGTTCATCTTAACATCAACTTCTCTAGTCTTTTCTTCATAGTTTCCCCACCTAGGCTCATTATCATCTTTAGGGTCTTATAGCAATACTTGTGCATAGGCTTCAAGAACTTGTTCCTCTACCTCATACCCAAGTGGATGAATCCACTTAGTTCTAGGCTAAATGACTTCCATACATGTAGTGTCTATCTCCACCATAAAGCACATTGTGTCCATGTGCGCCCTTAACCTATCTAGTCCAATAGGTTCCTTCATACAATAGATGTAAGCCCTTATGTATTCTACATGCATGACACCCATTGGCATGTGGGAGAATGCTCCCTCTAAATCATCTAGGGTTGATTTAAATGGGTGCCTCTTGAAAATGTATCTCTTCTTTTCAGCAACATCAAAAACTATGGGAGTGGCCATGACTTACTTGTTAATCACTTTCCAACTAAACTTAGAGATGATCTGACAGCTTCTGAATTGACACAACGAGCTAGGGTTACTACACCAATCAAATGCATAGATAACTGTAGCAAATCTCTGATAGATTCAATATCCAAAGCTTCACAACAACTTCCAATGCTTTTTCTACTCTCTATTGCTTTGAATTTGAATGTAATGAGCAATCAAATAACTTCTATGTAATTTAAAGTGAAAAATCTACCATTAATGCACATCGCGTAAACCAGGCTGTCACTTCAAAATTTCAAACTTGAGATCCACTAACAATCAGCATGTGCACTCTTGCACAAAGGTTCCTATACACTTCAAAAGCTTAAGTCCAAAGGCACATACTCTGAGGATGAGTATACTAGCCACGTAGGGGTCTAGAGCTAAATTAGCTCCCTATATGACCCTAAGGGCCATTCATGTAGATGTAGAGGATGCGTCCACTTGGGATGCATCCAATACATTCTCATCAGCTTTGTCCTTCTTTCCTTCTAACCAAATCAAGCTCACATCCTCTGAGGCTTTTACAAACTTGACTTCTACTTTAGGATCCAAAACTAGTTCTTCGGTCCTTTTAGGGCTTTCTTGACCTTGTGTCCTTGATCTACAAAACCTTGAGATATGTCCAGCCTTGTTACAAGAGTGACAAATGACTGGAGGTATATTATTCCTCGATGCATTGACATGAGTCACCATTCTACATGTTCTAGCTGAGTGACCATTATAGTTACATATCTAACATGTAACATTCTAAGAACTTCTAACATTTGTCTGATTCTAATTTCTTTGATCTTCATGAGTCCTGTTCTTCTTACTTGTCTTGCAATTCATAGCTCTATGACCAAATCTATTGCATGACTAACAGTAGCCATTAAAAGGTCTTACCTTTATACAATTCCTTGCAATGTGTTGGTGTCCAAAATGATGCTTATGCTCTTAAGGTTGCCAATATACCCTCAGATATATTTTAGGGGTGGTTAGCTCGAAAATGTAATGAGGTCTTAGGGTAACTAGACCAACTATAGGGACAAGACTGCCCTCTTCTACTTCTAGCTCTGCAAAACCAAGGCAGGTGCACCTAACCCAGTATAAACTATACTTCACACACCAAAGACTGGGTTTGAATAACAGATAAAAGGATAGTAAGAAAGTACTAAATGATAACCACACATTCATTTACTCTCCATTACTATGGGGTGGAACCTTACACAACCAAATACTGAAAACTTAAGGATGGTTCTTAATTTCATATGTTTGAATCATAACAACCTCGATCAGGACATGTCAACAAGGAAATACTTATCTAGGCCAATGCCTCATCCATTAGGCAAGGCTTCTTGGACAAACTACACACACACACTAGAGTATATCTGAGATTCAAAGCCATAAATAAATTTACAGTCTCCTCTACTACTTACAAAATATCCTTACATAGAAAAGAGATGAATCTATGTCCCATCTAGAGCATCATTTAATCTAATCCTGGATTAGAACTCAAGAATGAAGACCCATACATAAATTTTTATGTAATGAACTAGAAAGTTCAAAATTTATCTACGTTGACACAAGGGAGAGATAAGAATCATGTGCTTGTATTAAGTATGAAGAATCCTTAAGTGTATAAAATCAATCCAAAGGAACCATGCTTGCAAACTATAGCTTAGGCCTACAATTTTCTTTCTATTGTCAAAATATACCAAAATAGGTCATTACAATTCAGACTGGGTAGAAGACTCACAACCAGAAAAGTTTGAAAACCTAACTCCCAATGACCTCGAATGATCATAAAAATCCCTTTATACCAGGGTTACAATGCAAGCACAATGATCATTTCTAACTCAAAATTCAAATCCACCTAACCCCACCGAGGAGTTAACACAAACAAGACAGGGATCAAGCCGTAGCATGCTAGCTCAAACAGTCCATTTCAACAGCCAACTAGCCCTGTACTAGTCCAAGTACCAAATTATCATCAAACCCTAAGAAATCCAGCCACATTTGACCACTGCAACACATTTCAGGGTACTATTTCATTTACTCCCCTACGGTAAGACACTCCTCTGCAACTATCATGGCAGCCTGGACCACTCTGCAGCATTTGACAATCCATTCTACCCACTCTAGCCGCTCAAAAATTGAATTTTTGGTACCTCTATCATTGCACACCCTCTGCAAAGTTTTAATTTGAAATTAAACAGTCACTTTATGGCCTTAGCAGCAAATCAGTGGCTAACATTTAAATCTCAGTCAACTTTAAGTCACGACCATCAGATTATTCTTACTTCACGCGCTAAGATTTTACTTTAAAAAGTGGCCCCAGCTAAACTTAGTGAACTGGCGACAAAGGCTATTGTCAGTTTTCCAAAAACACCCTACCTCTGCTAAAAAATTTAGTGATCTCGCAACCACCCTTCACTAAATTACCAAATAAAATAGAGAACCACCACTGAAACCCATGAATAAGCGAACCATATAACTTTATCGGCGCTGCCAAAACCTCTAAGAAAAATTGACCGGGCCCGTATTGGAAAATCAACGGCCATTGTGACTTTACATAGCCCTGAAAAATCCTTCATGCTTTAGCGACAACTATTGATGCTCTGACATGTCAAGATCCTCTGACTCATCTAAAAACCAGGTCCCACCATTACGTGATTGCGCAACTAAGGAAAAGTAAACCGCCAGCCAGGTCACCAAATGTTAAGGGCCTAACCGCCAAGAATTAACGACCAAGAGATAACCATGAGTCGCCAGATCATAGAATGAAAAACTCAACCGCTAGTCAGCTGAACATCACTAAGAATTGGGACCCATGTGGACAGGTGGCAAGCGGTCACATGATCGCATGTCAGAAAAGTTTGACATGTGGCCATACGACAACCAATTAGGAAGAGCCTGCAGACCTGGACCCACTTCACGCCCATACAAGAAAATCAAATGGCTATTGCAAAAGCATGAAGGATAAACATTGTGCATCTTTACCATGCAAACATATGACAACCACTGATTTGGTCCAAGCTTTAACCACACCGGGCAATGGGAAGAACTAGGACCCACCAATGAACTACCACCTCACCACTGCAGACATGTGTCAACTAGTCACATGATTGCATAGCCAAAAATTGGGCTATGCAATCATGCGACAGCCAACCAAAGACTGCCACATGACTGCCAGCAGGACCACACCCTTTCCACCAACTGGCCCCATGGGCAAGAAGTAACCGGTGCATGGTCACATATCAAAAAAATTTGACATGTGATCATGTGACAATAAATCATTTTGAAACCCTTTGAAGACCCGAGCCCACCATCCATCGCACTTGCGCAATTAGGGAACGCTAGCAAATAGGAAACTGTGAGGTTGAAAACATATAGGGTTTTTGATGAAAAAGATCGAAAACATATAAGGTTTCTGACGCCAAAAGATAAGCGCACAAAAGCTAGAAGGCACAAGGTCAAAAACAACAAAGGTTTTCACACAAGCTGAAAACATCATGGATTTTCAAAAACACTATGGGTTTTTGACACTGTGGCATATTCTAAAATTTGTTTCCTACAGACCTTAGAACTTTAATAACTCGCTAGGTTTGCGATTTAGGAGGTGCGATCTGAACTAGAGCAAGGTGACAACATGAAGAACATAGGGCTAAGGGCGCACACCATGAAACATTATGGATTTTCATTGCAAGATAAAAACTGTGTTGCAGCAAGGTGGGATAACTTCAAAATTTGCAGGGAAAAGGCCATTTTCATTGGATTTGCATTGACTGGAAAATGGACTAACACAATGTGTCCATGCTTGTTACAAGCAAAACAAGTGTGTTCTACTTTCTTGCGCTCATTCTTAGGAGGACCACCATTGTCTTCAGTTTGATCTTCAGTCTTCTCATCATTAGTAGAGTTCTTTTGTGAATCCTTTCTTGCTCACATATTGTTAATCTAATTTTGTGCTTCATTGTATCCAAAGCAGCTAGTGGCTCCTTTGATTCTTCTTGCATACAATTGAGATTCTACCAAATCAACACTAGTGTATAATTTGTCAATATGATCCTTTGTCTTTTTCAATTTAGATTCCAAGATCTCTTTGATATTCCTTAGCTCTAAGATTTCCAAATTACCTTCCCTTAGTCCTTAAAGGAGTTGAAGGTTCTCCTTGACTTGTTTATTGTAGACATCTTGATTGTTCATCCATTTGTCATCAAATTCTTCAAGTTGACTTAAAAAGGATGCATTTTCTTCACTCAACTTGACTTTTTCTTCAAGTTCACTATTAGAGCATCCTTTGAAATCCTTTCTTAGTCTTTTGATAACTAATTGAGAATCACTGAATTTTTCTTTTAGTTCTTCAATTTCTCTTTCTGAATTGTCCAGGTCTTCAAGAGTGGCTTCAAGATTTATCTTCAGATGTTTCATATTTACTTTGTCCATGATCTCCTCAAGTGGTTAAACTTCTTTTCTAAGGACTAGAGCTCTGATACCAACTATTAGGAATGTGAACACTAAGGGGGGGGTGAATCACTATTCACTTTATTTTAACATTTTACTTTAATCTTTATGGAGAACATAAATGCTTAAGAACCGAATTAAACATTCACATAAACATGAAACATGAAATCAACACATGACACCAATATGGTTATGGGGAAACCCAAATAGGTAAAAATACCAGTGGGACTTGATACCCACTAATAATTTGAGCTAGTGTTTTGTGATCCTTGTTAGAAGATCATTTACCCTATTAGGAGTAGCTTTACAATGCTTTAAGTACAGTAGACCTTGTTAAGGGTTGGACCCTATTAGGATTATTTTACAATGATCCTTGTTAGGGGAGTGGAATCACTATCCTAGAGCTCACTTCTCAAATGGTGAAGGCTACAACCTTATGATTCAGATACACACTATACTTGGAGGTGAATTGTTCACTATGACACTGCTTGTCAGATCAATTCCTTTGGTGTGTTAATGCTTTGACCTCTAGCAAAGCTCTAATACATCTTATGTTGACTTCACATACCTCTGATCTACTTATCACAACTCTATTTAAACTTCCATACCAAATACAATGGGTGCACCTTATATTTATGTGCTTATACAAAATACATAAATAGGTCAGCCTTATAACTAATTACAAACAATGCTTCCAAATGAATTGGCTTAAACATGCTTACAATTATACATGTACATAAGTTGGCAACCTAAATACAATGGGCACATATCCTTTACAACATTAAATTATAATCACAAACCAAAATGCTAACTATCGGCTTCATGCTCTATTCTCTGTTGGTACACACTGGTTGTGCAACTTCAAGTGACACATGTGTGCTGATGCTCTGATGCTACATGAACTTTGTACATTGTCCAGTCTTCAACACTTAACTAAATTTTGATCTATACACTAAGTGCACTGACTCCAAACTACTATATGACTTTGTTTCCATAATGCTCTAAGTTGCATGAACTCTATACATTATCCGGTCTTCAACACTTAACTGAGTTCTGATCTTTACACTAAGTGCACTGACTCCAAACTACTATCTGAATTTGTTTCCATAATGACAAAAATATACCTATCTTAGAAATAGGAAATACTAAGAGGGGGGGTGAATCATTATTCTACAAACTTTTACTTTTTCCCAATTATGGATTTAATAGATTATCTTAATGCATGCATAACATAAAAAGATAAACAACATGTATAGCAACAACACTAAAGAACTCATAGTACATTATTTGTTCTTGAGGAAACCTTTGCCAAGGGAAAACCCTGATGGAGATGGAACCCATAAAGATCCACTAATAAAAAGTATCTTGTTAAGGATGTTGACCCTATTAGGAGTCTATTATATGCATATAGTGTCTCAATCCTGATTAAGGGGCTATAGGCCTTGTTAGAAGCCTCAACCCTATTAGGAGTTGGTAGTACAAAATGTGATTACCAGATGAGCCCACTACCAAAACAAGTAGTATATAATATTCACTGATTACAAAAATAGGTGAAGGTACATAACCTTATACTACTTGCATCAATATCTCTTCACTTCTCTTCACTTTCACTATTACATTCGCATATTCATTACTCCTCATTACATTACATTTTTACATATATTTATACAAGTTATTAAGATTAATAACTTTCTAGTCAAATATCATATTAAAAATATCTTTATCCAAGGGTTAACATCTAGGATGTCATCCCTTTATATTATTAAGTCATTATTTTGATAAAAAAAATAATTCCTTAACTCTTTATCAATTCTGTCTTCATATTCTATCCTGTCAGCTCAACATTGTCTTTAGTAAAACTATCATAACTTCTTTTGTACATGTCATACTAAATTACACTCTGAGGTGAGTCTTCAATAGTCACCATAGTGTCTATGTTCAAGTGTGCAAGCATTGAACTTACTCCAATCAATAGCACAAATCAAAACTATCTTCAGGTTCACTAGCAAAAACATATTGTCCCATACTTAGACAATTTGCATTGCACTCTGACATACTAGATTTCTAACCTGTGTGATCTTCATGTAGATCATATTTTTCCATAATGAAAACATCTATGTAACCAACTCAGCCAAATTTCCAACAATCTCCCCCTTTGTCATTGGTGGCAACATATGAGAAAATTGGCTAAGTCTTAGACTCCAAAAATTTCAAAATTGTGGCCATAATACCAAATATATATATACTATCCTGATGACTTCATGAATCCTCTTTATATACTATACTCCCCCTAAGAGTATGTATCCTTATCAATTTTCTACTATATATCTTTCCCCTTTGACAAAAATGACAAAAAAAAAAAAAAAAGGTAAGGAGGGTTACAAAAAATGTGTTCACAAAAAGTTATACCTTGATTCAATATTGCAAAGCCAGTAGGCTTGCAACACAATTTGAAAAATTGATCTTCATAGTGTCTAACTCTTTCTCCCATGATTTCTTAATTGAATTTTCCACACTAATTAGTGTGCACAATCCATAAGATGCAATCTCACATGCTTGGAGATTTTCATAACTAAACTTCTAAAAAGATGTCTTGGCTGAAAGACATTCTTCCAGTTGCCCTTCAATATTGCTCAAGTTTATAGAAATGTGCTCTCTTAAAAGAGTGAATCTCTTCAACTTCCTATCCTTGCCATCTTTCAAAACTCTCATTTCATCATAAATCTTGTGGATTTTCTTCTCAATATCAAAAGTCTTCACATTGGGGCTCAAAAGAAGGTTTATCTCATTCTAAATTTTTGCTTCCTTCATCTTCATCTTCTAAACTTCCTCTACTACCAAGTTCTCTGATTTTGTACATTGAATGTACAAGTAATTTCCTCTTTCTAAATTCTTTCTCAAGTCCTTTATATAGATATCAAGGTTATTGACATCATTTATGATATTCTGACTAATGTCCAAAAGTGTTTTGGCCTCATAAGCTACTTGAGCTTTCATCTTTGCTATATCAGATAGATTTGTAAACTGATCATCAAAAGTATTCATTACTTTATTTTCTCTTTCTAGAGGGTCATCTTCTATAATTTGTGTAGTAATAATACCTTGTAACTTCTCAGTAAGCTCCTTCAGGCATCCTTCAAGACTCTTTACTTTCTTGTTCTTTCTAATGATCTTGTTCAAAGATGTGATCAATTCCATCTGATCATCATCATCTACTTCCTTTCCCAAATTCTCAATCATAGAACCAATCTAAGTTTTCTTACCAGTCTCAGGTGTAAGACTGATTTCTTCTAGAGTGGTAATAGGTACTTTTTTCTCTCTCACTTTAGGTTCTACAATTTTGGTTTTTGTATTCTCTCCTCCTTTGGTACTATCCCACTCTTCAAAATCTGAATTTTCAACAATTTTTTCAAGATTCTTGAATAAGTTATCATCACTATCCAAGGTGATCTTAGTTCCTTCAACATTCATGGCTTCATTCTCAATATTTATGGCTGGTGGAGAGGGAATGTCCTCTTGTTCTACTTCTTCTACTTGATCTTTAGATTCTACTACAATTGATGATTCTCCAGCATTCTCTATCATAACCTTAATGATTTCTTGCTCTATTTCTATTTTAATTTCTTCATATCTACCTCCCATAATCTGAATATTTCTCTTCTTGGTTCGCAGATGGGTGCTTAGATCCTTCATAATCTGATTGAAATGTTCTTCATCTCTCACAACACAGTTTTCTTACAAGATTTTATCTAATAGTTATGTCTTCTTCTGATGCTCTCTTCTTTCTATTTACAAGTTTCTTGTACAAGTCATTAGGTATCTTACCCTGAATTGTATCAAATTTCTTATCAGATAAAATCATATGCTTCACCACTACATTTTCTAGATTCAGTCTTTCTACATAATCATAAAGATCATAATATTTGTTCATCTTTGTAAAATATCCATCTTAAATGATCTGTTCATTAACCTTCTCAACTCTAGGTTTCCAAGTTTCTTCTTAACATGAGTTCTTTCATCTTCTTTGATTTCTACAACTTTCCTTTGAACTAGTGCCACCAATGTCTTCTGCCTCTTACCAAGTCTAGTAGAAATCTCTTTTATTATTTTTCTAGGTGTAGAGGAGGTTGATCTAGTAGATATTCTTGTTTCTTGATCCTTCTTTGTTTCTTCTACTTTTAGCTTAATTTGTGTCTCCACTTGCTGTGCTGCAATTGATGATAGAGGTCAAACAGACAAAACTTCTTTTTGTCCAATTTCTCTAACTACTGCTGATGTTTGATTGGCTACCAAGAACTCATGTTTAGTCATCCTTGTATCTTTTATAATTTTCTTTATTGTACTCTCAACTCTTTTCTTTGACTACTTCTCTTCAAGGATGGTCTGTGCAGAGTTGAAGTTCTCCTCAAAGGTTCAAAACCTATTACAATGAATATCCAACTTGCACTTAAGTAGTCTACTCACATATTCTTCTATTTCAATCTCAGATAACTCATAGCCAAGAGGGTCTATGAACTCTATAATAGGTTCTACTACTTCAATGTAAGTAAAGTCAGTATCAACCATGAAACATATCTCATTTTTATACTTCTCCACAAGAGACTGTGGGATCCTTGATCTGCTAGACATCAAATTTTGAAATGATTTAATTACCAATACTACAGTTTCATTTACTTTATCAATAAAATGCCTCCTATACACTTGGTTAATCCTTTCCATTATAGTTTGGCCATCATTCCAGTCATTTCCAATGGTGAATGGAAATCTTCTCAATAAATGAAAAACATATAAGTGATTAAAGATGAGAGTATAAATTGTGAATACTTAGTCTTCTTTATCTTTTCCAAATTCTCAAACAACTGAATTCTCAAAATATCACACATGTCAACTTGTACTTTATCAACACACATCAAATAAGCCACATGTATCATTCTAGGTTCCATGTCATCCTCTCTCGAGTTAGCACAAAACTTAGTTGTTAGGATCTTACACAAGTATCTGGCATCATCTTGCTGTATCTTGCTAATTACTATTCCTTTGCCATTGTAGGATGAATTTGTGTTGTCTATGACTATTTTCCTCATGTTTTCCTCATTCAAAGGAATGGCTCTAGTTTTAGATAGTCTAGTTACCTCATGAATTAAGTCAATTGTAATGTCTATCACTCTGTCATCTAGCCAAAACTTTCCATTGTGAATTCTTCTTAGGATTATCTTGGTACATTCTTCATTATCAAATTCATATTACGAAGCATACTTAACGATCTCATTATCTTTCAAATGTTCAAACCCTACTTTCAATGACATGTCTTGATTATAGATCTTTTGATATTCCTCTATGAAGTCACTATCACTAATAGTCTCTAGTTTACATCCCAGATAACTTCTAACATTCTCTAGATGTAAAACTTCATCTGGTACAGATGATAAAGCTAACCTAGGATCATCTTCCAAGGTTTCTACTAGTTCCCTTTTCATTTTAGGGCTATTCTTATCTCTGACATTATGAATCAAAAAAATATCCATGATTTCCTCTAATTCCTTAACTGATTTAAAGATCTGCCAAGTAAAATACCTCGATTCTGCAATTTATGGCTTGCGTAGATTTGACACAAAAACTCTTCATCAAATCCTTGCAAAATGCTTCCAATCATTGATCTTTGATCTCTTTAACACTTGTATTTTCTTTGATGATCAAATGATACCATCCATGACCTTTTTTTATTTCAATCTCACTTAGATCTGACATCACATTCAATTCTTTTGCCGCTTCTTTCCAAAAAGTTGATTTTGTTAACCTGCAAAACTTAAAACTTCTTGTGATCTCACAAAACATAATATTTTTATTTGCACTCTTAACCATAGCATTAGAACATCATATAATACCTTGCATTAACTGTGCAAGACTCAATTCATCATATATCAAATTCTACACTAATCTAAGTTCCTATTTTTACTGTAATTTTCATGAATTAAGTACTTTGAGATGGGTCATGTAAAGATTCATTCTTACCATTTAATACTTCACCTTTCTGACTACCTTTAGTGCTGAATATTTCTCATTGATCTATGCTTTTAACAAACCTCACTTCATCTGAGTTACTATAACATCCTTTCTGACTATTGCTTGCATCTTCATTTCTTCTTACATGACTTCCAGGGTTAGGATTGGTATGAAAAACTCTATTGTTCATTCTGCAAAACCTTGTTGTGTGTCCAATATTGTTACATATCTGACAAACTATTCCATTGTTTCCATATCTTGGTCTAGGCTGATTGATCTGTGATCTGCAATTTCTAGCAATGTTTCAAACCTTGTTGCATCTATAACATACTACTCCATTTCTTCTGTTCATATCTTTAGTAGGTTTCTTATCTGCATGGTTAGTATTTATAAACACTCTACTACTATTTTTATTCTCAACAAATTTAGGTTTCCTGCATTCAATAGCTCTATGTCCAAAACCATGACAATTATAACAATAACCATTAAGAGGTTTAAATTTCTTACCTGTGCAATCTCTCTTCATATGACCAACAATATTACAAGAAAAACATCTACCTTTGAATTCTCTTCACATACCTTTAGATGATTCCTCTTGCTTAGGTGGTTCTTCTTCCTTAGGTGTATCTTTAGATTTGTTAATCTCATCAGACTTCTTCTCATCTATGTTTTCAGATATTTTCAGATCTGGTTCCTTGATTTCTTCATTTTCTTTAAAAATGTTGAATCCAAGACCAGTCTTATCATAGAATGGTTTTTGATAAGATATTTGTTCATCAATCTTCTCATTTGTTGAATATAGTCTTTCAAGCTACTGCTTAAATTGAGTCAGTTCTCCTTTCACAATTGTATTGTATTTCTGAAGTTCAGCATACTGCAAATTGACTTTCTCAAGTTCAGATGTTACTTTACCAAGTTTAGATTTTAACTCTTCATTTTCAAGCTTAAGATTTTCATTCTCAGATTTGAGATTTTCTTCATTCTTTCCATTTCCATCTTTCAGACTTAGCTTCAAATTTGCTATCTTCATTTCACGTTTAAGGATCTCATTTTACTTTTCTAAGTTGTCATCACAATCTTCAATGTGAATTTTGGATTCCTTTTCAGATTTCAAATCTTCCAATTTTTTTTTTAGTTTCTCAATGAGGTTCTTTGCATCATCATATTTTCCTTTCAAAGTATCTCTTTCTTTAGTAAGCATATCAATCTATTCGAGAGCTTCTTCAAGATTCTTTTGTAGCTGATCCATATCCATAGAGATCTTAGTTAAGCTGCTAGGCTTTCCTTGAATGATTCTTTTCCAAGTAACTAAGCTTTGATACCAATTGTTAGAAATAGGGAATACTGAGAGGGGGCGAGGGTGGGGGGGGGTTGAATCAGTATTCTACAAACTTTTACTTTTTCCCAATTATGGATATAACAAATTATCTTAACGCATGCATAACATAGAAAGCTAAACAACATGCATAGCGACAAAAATAAAGAACTCATAACACATTATTTGTTCTTGAGGAAACCCTAGCTAAGGGAAAACCCTGGTGGGGATGGTACCCACAAAGATCCACTAATAAAATGTATCATGTTAAGGATTTTGACCCTGTTAGGATTCTATTACATGCATATAGTGTCTCAATCCTGATTAACGGACTATAGGCCTTGTTAGAAGCCTCAACCCTGTTAGAAGTTGGCAATACAAAATGTAATTAGTAGATGAGCCCACTACCCAAACAAGTAGTATACAATATTCATTGATTACAAAAATAGGTCAAGGTACATAACCTTATACTACTTGCATCAATATCTCTTTGTTGCTCTTCACTTTCGCTATTACATTCACATATTCATTACTCCTCATTACATTACATTTTTACATATCTTTATACAAGTTATTAAGATTAATAACTTTCCAGTCGGCTATTATATTAAAAATATCTTTATCCAATGGTTAACATCTAGGATGTCATCTGTTTATATTATTAAGTCATTATTTTGATAAACAAAATAATTCCTTAACTCTTTATCAATTCTATCTTCATATTTTGTCCTGTCAACTCAACATTATCTTTAGTAAAACTATCATAGCTTCTTCCGTACATGCCATACTGACTTTCTCTCAGAGGTGATTCTTCAATAGTCACCATAGTGTCTATGTTCAAGTGCGCAAACACTTAACTTACTCCAATCAAAATCGCAAATCAAAACTATCTTCAGGTTCACTGGCAAAGACATGTTGTCTCATACTTAGACAATTTGCATTACACTCTGACATACTAGCTTTTTGACCTGTGTGATCTTCATGTAGATCATATGTTTCCATAATGACAACATCTATGTAACCAACTCAGCCAAATTTCCAACAATCTAGTCATATACTTCAGTATAGACAACTTTCCAACAAAACCTTCTAGCTCTAATACTGAGAAGAGGGTAGTTTACACCCAAGAAGATGAAGCCAGCTCATGCACTAATGAGGTTAACAAGTTATAATTAGAGATGGGGGAGAATATGATGTTTAGAAGAGTATTAATTAGGAAACCTACTCAAGGAGAACCCAAGAAAAGAAGAGCTCTTTTCAAAGTGAGGTGCAAGATCCTAGGAAAAGTATGCAAGGTGATAGTTGATTCAGGATCAACTAACAACATCATATCAGATGAGGCAACTAAGAAGTTGATGAAGGGTGCTCCCCTTAATACCATAAACACATAATAGAAACAGAGAAATAAAAACAATATGCAAAAATAGAAAATTGGCTTCTTATTATCTCCACAAATGTGGAATTACAAACTTTCAAAATTACAATATGCAAAGCCACATGGGCATTCCCTTACAATATTCTGTAGGACAAAGCCTCGAATCAATACCCAGATCTACTACCTAGAACTATCCCAAACTGCCTAAGACAACACTACAGCCTTCCTTATATAGGCAATTTTCCACCGCCTGGGAAGGTTCTAGAATTTTTAGCCAACAAGGCCAACCAAACTTAGAATTATTTTATTTTTCATTTTATTACATCAAAGTCAGCTCAAAATAACTTTTGAAACCCAAATAGAAATTTTGAAGGAAAATCATTTTCTGCCATTTCAGGTGACCCAACTTCTGGAGACCATAACTCATCACCTGTTGACCTGATTGACTATTATAACCCCATTTCAGAAAGGGCACGAGGAGCTCTACAACACTTAAAATAAGCAAGCTTCATTCAGCTGAAAGTTCGACCTCATTCGAGGCCTCTAAAGCCTTCAAAATTGAGTTCAAAGTTTCTATACCCTATTTCCAAAACCGAAAAGTGTCAATATCTTCAAAACCAGACTTGATCTAGCAATGAAACTTTACAGGCATGCAGATATGAGTAAGATGAACCTCGAACTATGAAATAGGGACATTCTAAGATCGTATGACCAACTTACTAAAAATAGCAAGTTTCCATAAATAGCAGCTCTACACAAGATAGCCCTTATTGAAAAGAAACCAAAAATATTTTTGGGTGATGCAAGATTGCTCTTACACCCAGGATGCTCCTGCATCAGAAGTTGAAACTCAAAAAGATCCCCCACACTAACCCTTACAAGGTAGCTTGGTTAAATTGGGAGCAGAGTGTGCTAGTCAATGAACAAACTTGGGTGGAGTGTTCCATTGGAGGGTATAATGACAAGATCCTTTGTGATGTCCTGCCCATGGATGCATGTCATCTTCTATAAGGGAGACCCTGGTAGTTTGATAGGAAGGTGATCTATGATGGAGAGGAGAATTCCATTTCCTTCAAGAATGATAACATAACCTTTAAGATTCAATCTCTAACAGAGAATGATGAGGGAGCCTCAAGGACACCTAGTGTCTTGCTTAGCACTGGTAAGGAGTTTTTACACCTATTGCATGAAGATGAATAGTGGGATGTGCCATTGTTGTGAAACCAAAGGAGGAACACAATCTGTAGATAGAGATACCTAAAGAGGTGAAGAAAATGTTGGAAGAGTACAAAGACATAGTCAGTGATGGAGCACCTGCAACACTTCCTCCAAGAAGGGCTATAAGCCATCAAATAGATTTTGTACCCAGTGCATCTCTGCCAAATAAATCAGCACACAAGCTCACACCTAATCAAAACAAGGAGGTGGCAAGACAAGTGCAAGATTTATTGGATCAAGGACTGATTAAGAAGACCATTAGCCCATGTGCAGTCCCGATAGTGCTAGCATCAAAGAAAGCAAGAAAATGGAGACTTTGCACTGATTCAAGGGCAATAAATAGAATCACCATAAGGTACATATTCCCAATTCCTAGAATATAGGACTTGATGGATTATTTAGGGGGTGCTATTTATTATACTAAGTTGGATCTTAAAAGTGGTTATCATCAAATAAGAGTTAAGGAGGGTGATGAGTGGAAGACATCTTTTACAACCATATATGGGTTGTATGAATGGCTTGTGATGCCATTTGAGCTTACCAATGCCCCAAGAACCTTCATGAGATTGATGAATGAGGTGTTGAAATAATTCACTAGAAGGTTTGTGATAGTGTATCTAGATGATATAATCATCTATAGAAAAACTAAAGAAGATCACCTTGAATATTTTAGGTTAGTCCTAAAGAGGGTACATGAAGAGAAGTTGGCAATCAACTTAGAGAAGTGTGAATTTTTGAAGTGGGAGTTACTCTACTTGGGGTTTTTGGTGTCTAAGGGTACCTTGAAGATGGACCCAAGCAAAGTTGAGGCAATATTGAATTAGGTTGCACCTAAAACAGGGACTGAAGTTGGGAGTTTTCATGGCTTGCCATAATTCTATAAGAATTTTATGAGGAACTTCAGTGGAATATTTGCACCAGTATGTTAGGGATTTTTCTTGTAGAGTCAAACTTGGAAAAATTATAGGTTAGATTCTCAGTTAAAAGGGGCTCCAAGTTTGTAAGAAAAGCCTAATTAATGAAGATTGGATAAGATCCTCCTTCTGCTTCAAGCTCCACAGGACTCAGGTGGGTATTGCCTATGAATAGGTTACCATATTTCAAGTAAGCTTTTGATTAGTGGATTTGGTCTTCACTGTCATGCTATTTAGGCTTTAGATCACTTCAACAAAAGATCACTCTGTAGATAGATGAGAATCTCCTGATACAGAGTATAACAAAAGAAACTACAAATATAACAACACAGACAATGGGATAAGGATATGAATCTTCTTCTTTTTATGAGTACAACTCAAGGAAGGTTAAACTCTAATTCTTTCTTTAAGGAATCACCAAATATGAACTAAACCACTTAGACACAGTCTCTTCATAGTAGGCATAAGCTAAAGAAAATGAAATATGTTGTTAATGATAAGTTTTGTGCTTGATGACAGAAAGGTAGTTGCATAAATGAAATTCAGACTAGTGCCTAAACCTTTGGGTAGAAGAGTCTAACATAAATCAACAAAGGAATTTCAAGAAAATACAGTAGTGTGCCTTGCAAACTACATACAATTTAGATAGAATTCCTGACAGACTATCTTCTCAATCTTAGATTGTTATCATCAAGATCCTAACAGTTATGTTCATTCTCTGAAAATGCACATGAGGATTTAATTCCTTCCTTGAAAGAAACTCATGAAACAATTAGAGTAATTGCCTGACAACTAGTATGTCTTTATGTGCCTTACAGATAAAAACACACAACAACAAACACAAAGACAAGAGATAGTAACAGAACCAAGATAGAAATTGTATTGTATTTCATGAAAAGTGTGTCAATACATACAAAGAAAAACTCTTTACTCAAACACTCAAACTCAAAATAAGAAGTATGCTCTACAAAGCTTGTATTTTCAACATTCATCATCAAGGGACCTACTCATAATAGAGCAACCAAAAGAGCCCTCTAGAAAGAGGAACAAGAACCCATGTGGAACCAAAATAATGGAACCCTTCAAAAATCAAAATTACTACAATATATACCACTAGTCATCCTAGAATCTCAAAAATCAGGATGCAACAAGCTACGGATGACTAAGGCAAGGGTTAGGGTTTTCACCCACCAAACCAACTAAATTCAATCAAAATTTATTTCATTGGAGGAAAACCAAGCAACCTGGTCTAATCAGATCCAAGAATGTGTTGGAAATATAGATGCAGTAACTGAGAGGGGGGGTGAATCAGTTAACCACAAAAATATTACCACTGATCCCTTAAATATCTTAACAAATTATTTACTGTGCCACTCGGTAAATATATAGAGAAATGCTGAAAAATTGATCCTTGAAGTGTGTAATAATTAAAATGTTCTTAAGAATTCATCATTGATTAACTTACATGAATAAATAAAATAACATGAACACAAGAGACACCAGATTTACCGTGGAAACCCAATATGGGAAAAACCACCAATGTAACTAGTTACTATTTTTCACTCTTTTGAAGTGATGCCTGGTTAGAAGCCAACCTGGTAAAAGGTTACAAAACACACTGTTAGGTGTGACCTTGTTAGAGGATTTAATCACCCTTCTAGGAGTGGCCTTGTAAGAGGTCTTGAAACAATTCAATAGAACTGTTACCTTGTTAGAGGATTTACAAAATGGTTGTTAAACCAACTCGGTTAAGAGATTTTGATATCACTACTACAATTGCTAGAGAGTAACAATGAAATGACCTACAACTGAATTGTTGAATATAGATCTCTGTTCTATTTCACTAGATCCTTACTGATCAATTAAATCTTTGTTGCTCCTTAAGGATATCTGACCATCCTTCAAAATTCGCACACACCTTTCTTCAAAATGATTTCTGCATGCTGTATATCTTTTATTCACCACTTGACCTTCTATATATATGCCATTTTATAATCATTTAGATTGTCATGTCGGCACTAATAATTATTATAACAGTCAGCTGGGATAAACAAACTGTAATAACAAAATTCTTGAAAGGGCCGACCTTGCTCGGTAAACATTAATCCTGAAAAGATTTCCTTCGGTGATCGAGAGAACTCGATAACCACAGTGAATTCTACAACATCCTTTGGAGACCGAGAGAGCTCAGCAACCACTAATTTTCCTTCGATAACCGAGGAGGCTCGGTTAACACTGTTACCCTGTCATGTTTCCTTTAGACACCTGAGAGAACTCGATACACACTAAAAACCACCTAGCTGACCGACTGAGCTCAGTAGATACTGAGAGTGATAATTGATATGACATTTGTGTGACATCAAAGAAAACACATAGCTAATCCAACAATGTCCTTCAGACAATTATATCCAACAATCTCCCTCTTTGGCATTGATGGTAACACAACATGTCATAGCACAATGAAATTTCACAGAGAAACCAAGAGTAAGAAACATATCCTTAGCTTCATTCTGATTCCCATCATCTTCAAACTTCTTTCTCTGACTGAGAACTCTCCCTCTTAACTTCTCAAATTATTCTTCTTAGAAATTTCTTGAAATGACAGCAAACTCTCCCTCTTTGACAACACATGCCAAAGACAACTTACACAGTTTCAGTAAATATCAATGTACCTTATGTACTGATTCATATGCAATGATTCCCTAACTATGCTACATCAACTGATTGATCTTCAACATGTTTTGGTTGATGCATCACTAAAAATTTATTTAGTGAACCTTGGACAAGGGAGTAACCCCTAACTTGCCTCTTAGATACAAGAATACATCCTTAGGTAGTGGCTTGGTGAAGATATTTGCAATTTGTTCTTTTGTATGAATATATTCCAATTTGATTTCCTTGTCCTGTACCAATTCTCTGACAAAGTGATATTTAATTGCAATGTGCTTGGTTTTGGAATGCATTACTGGATTCTTTGAAATATTTATTGCACTTGTATTATCACAAAACATAACAACTGGTTCTTTGATCTCAACCTTCATGCCTTCCAAAAGTTGTTTAAACCATATAATATTAGAGCAGTTTACTACTACAGCAACATATTATGCTTTTGTTGTGGATTGGGATGTGTAGTGTTATTTTTTACTAGTCCAAGATACTAACCTCTTGCCAAGAAAGAATGCTCCACCACTTGTACTCTTTTTGTCATCAATGTTTCCTACCCAATCAGCATCAGTAAACACTTTTAAATCTAGATTTCCTCCAAATTTATACCACAAGCCATAATCTTCAGTTCCCCTTAAATACCTCAAGATTCTTTTGATTGCCATCATGTGATTTTCTCTAGGTTTAGCTGAGAATCTTGCCACTATTCCAACTGCTAAGGCAATACCAGGCCTTGTGTGTACTACATACTGTAATTTTCCAATCATTGATCTGTATAAGGTTTGATCTACTTCTTTTGAATCATCATCTTTGGTAAGCTTCAGTCCAGTACACATGGGTGTACCAACTGGTTTTGAATCTTCCATACCAAATTTCTTAAGTATTTCCCTGATATATTTAGACTGAGTAATGTAGATACCATTTTTGTTCTACTGAATCTGAAGTCCAACAAAGAATTTTATCTGACCAAACATAGACATTTCAAATTCTTTGTTCATAAGCTCTGAAAATTCTTTGCACTGATCATCATTTCCTATAAACACAGTATCATCCACAAATATTTTTGCCAAAACAATTTTGTTATCTAATCCTTCTTTGATGTATAAATTGCTATTGTCATTAGCCCTTTTGAAATCAATCTGAGTAAGATAGTTATGTAATCTTTCATACCATGCTCTAGGAGCTTGTTTTAGACGATACAATGCTTTGTGTAATTTGTAGACCATATCCCTTTTGTCTAGATCAATAAAACCTTTAGGTTGCTCAATGTACACTTGATCCTCAAGAATACCATTGACAAAAGTAGATTTGATATCCATCTGATATACCTTAAATATTTTATGTGTTGCATATGCAAGTAAAGTCCTCACACCTTCTAATCTTGCAATAGGAGCAAAAGTCTCTCCATAATCTATTCCTTCTTCTTGAGAATATCCTTTACATACCAATCTTGCTTTGTTTCTTGATACTTGACCATCTTCATTCAACTTATTTCTGAATACCCATTTTGTCCCAATTACATTTTTATCTTTAGGCCTAGGTACAAGAGTCCATGTCTTATTTTTCTCTATTTTCTCTATTTCTTCATTCATAGCCTCAATCCAACTTTCATTTTCTAATGCATCTTTGACATTTTTAGGTTCAAAATCAGCAAATAAACATGTACCTTTTAGTTTACTTCTTGTCATAGTACCATCTGATTTGTTTCCAATAATCTGATCTAGTTTATGATGCTTTCTGACGTACTTGGCTAATATAGGTTCCTTGCTTCCTGAATGAGTTACATTATCATCTTCTTCATCTTCAGGTTCAGATTGCTCGGGCTTGGTAGATACTTGCTCGATAGCTTCAGACTGAGACTTGGTACTTTGTGACTCGGTCTGAACTTCTTCTTGTGACTCGGTTACTGTACTAGGCTCGATAGATGTAGTCTCCTTACATGTGTCTAGCAATGTATCAGGTTTGATGTAAACAAATTTTTTGTAGTCCTCTGGTTCCTTTTTGCTTTCTTCTTCAATCTTTTCTGCAAACTCATCAATTCTCACATGTGCACTTTCTATGATTTTGTGAGTAGACAAATTTAGACATCTATATGCCTTACTTTTGCAAGAATATCCCAAAAATATTCCTTCATCACTTTTTACATCAAATTTTCCTTTTCTAGATTCTTTTAAGATGTAACATTTACTACCAAATACTTTTAGGTAACTTACATTTGGTTTGTAGCCATACCATAGCTCATATGGAGTCTTGAATGTTTCTTTTCTCAGTTGTACTGGGTTCAAGGTATGAACTACAGTGCTGATAGCTTTCTTCCAGTATTTCATAGCAATGTTCTTTTCAATCATTAGAGTCCTTGCACAGTCCATGATAGATCTATTCCTTCTTTCAGTTATTCCATTCTGCTCAGGAGTTCTCGGGGTTGATACCTATCTTTTGATTCCTCTTTCAATGCAGAAATTATTGAATTCATGGGAGATGAATTCACCACCTCTATTTGATCTCAAGCATTTTATTCTTTTTCCTATTTCCTTTTCTACTCTTGCTAAATACCATTTGAACTTCTCAAATGCTTCAGACTTTTGTCTTAAATACATAACAGTCATCATTCTAGAATAATCATCAACAAAGAGAATAAAGAATTTTTCTTCAGTATAGCTCTCAATTCCAATAGGTCCACAAAAATCAGTATGCACAATTTCCAAAATATCTTCAGACTGATAGTTTTTACTTTTGAAACTAGACTTTCCCATTTTACCAATTTGACAATTCTTGCATAGACCAACATCAGGTTTCTTCAAAGTAGGAATACCTCTTACTTTCTTGAATTTTCTTATTTTCATCATGTTGTCAAAATTTACATGACATAACCTTTTGTGCCATAACCAACTTTCTTCAATTTGAGCAATAAAACATGAGTAATCACCAAGATCAAGATAAAACAGGTTACCTTTGGTTTGTTTGCCTAATCCTATCAATTTTCCTTTATCATCTAGCAGTCTTGCTTTGCCATTCATGAATTCAACCTTGAATCCAATGTTGATTAGTTGTGCTACACTTAGAAGATTATGCTTTAGTCCTTCGACCCAATATGCATTATCACATGTAAGTTCTTTGGTTAATGAAATTTGTCCCTTTCCTTTTATACAATAGGGTTCATTGTTTCCAAACTTTACATTACCACCATCAAAGTTTTCAAAGTGTTCAAACTTGGTCCTGTCACCAGTCATATGATGTGAACATCCACTATCTATAATCCATGTATCATTCTTTCTTATATGAGAGATAAGTGCCATCTCATCTTCATCATTATCAAATTCATCTTTTACAGCAATGAAAACAATTTCTTCTTCACTATCATCCGAATCTTTAGCTAAAAAACATGTTTTCTTACCTTTATCCTTGAATGATTTGAAATTTTTCTTGCCATTGTACTTGTAATTTTTCTTCTCATCTTTTCTTTGCTTGTTTGGACACCTAGCTGCAATATGACCAATTTCTTCACATGAAAAATAGATTAAGGGAGTTTTACCTTTGTATTTTCCTCTGCCTCTTGAATGCTTCTTTGCAAGTAATGCTTCAATAACTTCAAGATCACTATCAGAACTTTCCTCTGATTCTTCTTCACTTTCTAATTGGATTTTCTTCCCTTTCTTGAGTGAAAGTTTGGCCTCAAAGCTGATTCAATATTTTTAGAAGTTGGAACATAGTTGTCATAGTTATCCAATTCAAAGGCTGTCAATCTTCCAACTAAGGCATCCAAAGTTATATTGTGATTTTCTTCACATCTTCTTTCTTGAATAGCAGAAACTCTTATTGTATAAATAGGGAGTAATTTTCTAAGAACCTTACTTATAACCGTTTCATCATCAATTTTTCCTCCAGAAGCTCTGATTGCACTAACACTTGTCTTGATCCTTTCAACATATTTTGCAATGTTTTCTTCTTCTCTCATTTTCATTTGATCAAACTGTCCTCTTAGGCTCTCTGCTTTGGCTCTCTTCACACTGTCATCACCACCATAGATTTTCTTCAGCTTGTTCCACATTTCATGAGCAGTTGTGCAGTCTTTGATTTCATCAAATTCTTTATAGCTAAGAGCTGATGTAATGTCTATCATCATAGTGTTATTGTTCTTCTTCTCTGCAATGTCTTCAATAGTTAATGTGCCAGTAGGAATTGTATATTCTTGATCAATATATTTGCATCCTGAATCACCAATGGAAGCCAGATGTAGTCTCATGAGACCTTGCCATGCTAAAAAGTTATTTCTATTAAGTCTTGGAATTTCTCTTTTGTAAGACATCCTGATCTTTAGCTTAGGTCCTTGAAACCCTTCCTGCAAGCACCAAAAGCTCTGATACCAATTGTTGGAAATATAGATGCAGTAACTGAGAGGGGGGGGTGAATCAGTTAACCACAAAAATATTACCACTGATCCCTTAAATATCTTAACAAATTATTTACTGTGCCACTCGGTAAATATACAGAGAAATCCTGAAAACTTGATCCTTGAAGTGTGTAATAATTAAACTATTCTTAAGCATTCATCATTGATTAACTTACATGAATAAAGAAAATAACATGAACACAAGAGACACTAGATTTACCATGGAAACCCAATATGGGAAAAACCACCAATGTAACTAGTTACTATTTTTCACTCTTCTGAAGTGATGCCCGGTTAGAAGCCAACCTGGTAAAAAGTTACAAAACACACTGTTAGGTGTGACCTTGTTAGAGGATTTAATCACCCTACTAGGAGTGGCCTTGTAAGAGGTCTTGAAACAATTCAATAGAACTGTTACCTTGTTAGAGGATTTACAAAATGGTTGTTAAACCAACTCGGTTAAGAGATTTTGATATCACTGCTACAATTTCTAGAGAGTAACAATGAAATGACTTGCAACTGAATTGCTGAATATAGATCTCTGTTCTGTTTCACTAGATCCTTACTGATCAATTAAATCTTTGCTGCTCCTCAAGGATATCTGACCATCCTTCAAAATTTGCACACACCTTTCTTCAAAATGATTTTTGCATGCTGTATATCTTTTATTCACCACTTGACCTTCTATATATATGCCATTTCATAATCATTTAGATTGTCAAGTTGGCACTAATAATTATTATAACAGTCAGCTGGGATAAACAAACTGTAATAACAAAATTCTTTGAAAGGGCCGACCTTGCTCGGTAAACATTAATCCTGAAAAGATTTCCTTTAGTGACTGAGAGAACTCGGTAACCATAGAAAATTCTACAACATCCTTTGGAGACTAAGAGAGCTCGATAACCACTAATTTTCCTTTGATAACCGAGGAGGTTTGGTTAACACTGTTACCCTGTCATGTTTCCTTTAAACACCCGAGAGAACTTGATAGACACTAAAAACCACCTAGCTGACCGACTAAGCTCGGTAGATACTGAGAGCGATAATTGATATGACATTTGTGTGACATCAAAGACAACACATAGCTAATCCAACAATGTCCTTCAGATAATTGTATCCAATAGAATGATCTCCATTTATGATAATTCTTCTTACTTGTGTACTAAAGATCATGAATCTACCATGTTTATCAATCTAATTACTTCACCTAAAACATGCCTTGAGAAACTCCTACTCAATTTCTCATTGTAAAAATCTTCTACAATAAATCATCAAACTCTCTAGACCACACTGTAGGAGTTGGCAAAATCAAAACTACCAGATCCAGCTGCCCAAGCATTCAATTCCAGTCCTTTTGTCACTGAAACCCTTAAAATATTTAAATCTAGAAGATATGGCTACCATCATGGTGTGAGATAGCATATCGATGGTCAACATTCAAATCTAGACTCACTTTATATCACAACCATCAGATCTTCTCACTTTACCCGAGCCTCACACCCTAACTCTATAGGAATCATGTTTAAATTTTGCCTTAGTCACGAGATCACTAGTCATCTCACTTACCTCAAGTTATACTTAGCGATTATGTGACTAAATAGTCTCATGATCTCACGGTTACCTCTTTAACTACTACATCTTTCAAAGATCATGTGACTAAAAAGTTTCTCAGTTGCGAGACAAAATCGCTAACTTCATCATTATCATGAGATTACCCAACTATGGTGAAATTAACTATCTTGAAACCCCTTTCACTTTATCTAGAGATTGTGTGACTAAGGAAAATCCTCTTAGTCATGATATACTTTATCTAACCTTAGTTACATCTGGAGACTTGGTGAAAACCATGTCACTAAATTGCTGGAGGTTTGGCTCTTGATGGTTAGGAACCTGAGACTCTGAGACCATACAGTCACTAGATCACCAAATAAAGACTTTAACTATTGGGCCAAACCTGATGTTAACTTTATCTTTAAACCAAGAAATATCTAGAGACTTTTTGACAATGAGATCACTGAGTCTTGTAATCTTTTTATCAATTGGGGTTAAACCCTGAGATCACGTGACTAAGACCATTCTCAAAGTTGTGAAAACCTTTCTTAATCTTGAGTCAGGATTAGAGATTAAATTTTGATCATTGATCTTCAACTCTATCATGTGGCCATCGATGGTCCTCACTCAATCTCAAAATGTAAGATGACTTAACTATTTGATCTCAAGATTGAGTGACTGAAGAAATTCATAACCACTTTCCAGGTCACTGAAATTTTGGCACTTAACCATTGGATTCAAGAGATTGCGAGACAACCATAAGTCACCAGATCACTGAATACCTTATAACCTCTGAGCTTGCTGAGATCAATGGCTATTGCAAGACCATGTAGGATAAACATTGTGCATCTTCTTCTTGAGAATATACATCAAATGTAGATCCTAACTAAACTTTAACTTACTCCATAACAAAAGACCTTGGGCCCATTAAAAACACTCCATGTCACCATCCAGCTCAGCCAATCAAAACAAAACAAATCTGCAACACCTGGCAAATGGTTCCACTACCTTCCCTTATGGTTTGATACCAAATCGATCATAGTCACATGATCACATAGCTTGGAAAGATTCCATGCAATCATGCACCAGCTGTTAGATCTTAAAGCAACTGAATGCCAAGCCCCACTAACAAATTCTATGTCACTATCCTTGACCAATCAGAGAAGAACATGTCAACTCCAAATGACAACATATCCACCTATATTATCTTCATAAAATGGGCCTACCATCACACAATTCAGCAACTAAAACTCCACCACACTATCCTGATCTGATGGTAGTCGCTGGATCTCTTAACCTTATGGTGACTTTGACTCTTCTCAGGAGATATGGTGACTGAGTGAAATTCTCAATCTCTGAATGAACCACCAAGATCAAGAGACCTGGTGATAAACCATGTCATGATATTGTTGAAGGTTTATCCTTTAACTATCAGGAACATGAGATTACGTGACCAAAGCAGTCACTAGATTGCCAAATAGATACATAACCGCCAGGCCCAAACATAACATTGACCTTAACCCAACCTGGGGAAAATTTGGAGATCACGCAAAAAAGGTCTTCACTAAATCCCTAAATGGTAAAGGGCCTAACTACCAAATCACAAGATTATGAGACCAAAGTAGTCTCCCAATCACCAAATAAAAGTGCTAACCGTTGGAGGACTAAGAGATCTGGTGACTGCAAAGAGTATGCTACCACTTCATATCTATAGACTTAGTGACCAAAGGTCAATTTCTAAGTCTTAAGAGGGTATGGAATATTCCTCAAACATTAAGAGATTGTGTGACTAAAGGGTTTCTTGTAGTCGCAGGAAAGAAAGGAATATGCTGAATTTGTCAAGAGACTAAGCAACCGACCTAGAAAGAAAAGCACACATGCTTTATAAATCACTTAAGTGGCTCGAAAAAGTAATGAAGAATTAGAATAGGGCTTGGATAAACTAGGGTTTTATCCTCCAAGGGCTAGAAATATGAATTTTGAACATAGGGTTTAAGGCTAGAGGTAGGAAAAACACTTGCAAAGACTAGAGAAAACTAGATAGCCACAAAAAAATTTGCAGGTGCTAATAGTGGCTCTAACTATGGATGTGTGCCCCATGCAGGCACATAGAGAACCTCAGAATCTTTGGTAGAGCATACCACTCAAAAATGAAAACTGACCACTTTCTCTTTCTCAAAAACTGGGAAACTTGCTAAAAGAAACACACCACATGACTGAAAGAAAGAAACTGTACAATATATACATTATTTGCAAAGGCTCAAAACCTCAAAATTGAAATCATTGTTTACCTCTTTCAAACATATGATTTTCATCCATATGTGCAACCAACCACTTGAAAAACTTTTGATAAGCAGGCTACCAACATATATGAAAAAATTTGAGCTAGAAGATAATTTTTTATTTGTCACAACCCACACTCTTCCAGTCACAACCAACCTTCTCATATTCCAAAGAATATAGAACATCTTTGACCTCTTCTTGTTGGGGACTAAAAATATAAAGTCTATCCAGTAATGCATCAAAAAATAAGCTGTAATAACCATCATGCATTGCTAAAAACTCACCTGGCTGAAAATGAAATAGATCTTCAGATTTATCTCTATGGGATACTTCAACCACTAAATGAATTGGTTACTCTAGGATGTACTCACAATCTGAATTGTAAACCAAGTGCAAACCCTCTTCATGATAATTGTGACACAAAGACAACTAATCAATACCATCATCTTTATCACTAAATTTACTATCCCCATCACTATCACAATCATCATCATACTTATCAAAAGAAGGAAAATAATATGACCAAGAAACTTGTTCATCATCAGAATCTTCATGACAGGACAACACACTATTATGGTCTTCATTCACTTCTTCTACAAACCAATTATATGAGGAGTATTCATGTAAACATGAATCATTTTCTTCATCATTTTGAACACATGCCTCATTATTAGTGTCAAAACATATATCAATTGGATACCCCAAAGTAAAATCCACATTTGAGGCATACCTCTAAAAATCAACAACCAAGAATGTTGAAACTTCTTCACTACTTAGTGGATACTGAACTTCATGTTCATTTCCCTTGGCTTCATGTTCGATGCTGAAAACTTCTTCCTTGTTTGGAACAGGGGCTACAAATTCTTGGATCAAATCATCTTGTGCTAAGCCATCACTACAACAACTTTCATCTGTATCATAATCATCTTTTTGTTGTTTGCAAAAAAATCTCTTATATTGGGATAATAAGACTATTCTCTTATGTTGATAGAAAGAAAGGTCTACAAACTTAATAGGAGCATTATCAACTATAGACTCTTCTCCATCATCTTCATGTTCATTGAATTCACTATCAGCATCATAACCAGCATCATCAATACAAAAGGAAACAATATCATCATTTTTATTTGCATAAGGTTTCTCACAAGGAAACCTTACTGTCATATCCCCACAATCTGATTTTGGATCCACAACCAGTCCATGATCACCACAAGAACTCATACCCTGATCATTCTCATCAAATGATTCATACTTATATAAATCTTCTACAACATTTTTACTGTCAAAACAAAAATCATCAGGTTCAAACATTTGTTGACTACATAGATGTGTACACTTTTTATATTTGGCTGTCAACAAATCAAAGATCTCATCACTACTAAGAGAAGGAGAACTTGACTCATCTATATGCATTGCCTCTTCATGACCAAAAGTACTAGTAGAGTTCATATCAAAATCCTCATCAATTTCATAATTAGAAGAACACATCTCCCTACTCAGTAAAGAATCACAACTGATGTAAATTTTGGAAACATGAGAAATAATGTCCTGATTCTTTAGCACTGGTTTAGACAAGTCTAGAGACAACTCATCCTTGGTATATTTATCAAAGTCTTGAGTCAAATAGTTTTCATTTTCAAATTTAGACATCTTTGAATTAGTAGAAGACCTTGTATACAATGATTCTGATTCTTTATCACTACTACAACCTGAATATTCTTCTAACATGACTTCATCATTCTGAGAAACATTTTCATCATTAAACATGAGCTATTCTGGAAAATTGTCTGTATTATTTCTTTGTGGATGATCCCTTTCTAACTTATTCCATTCATTATCATCAAAAAATTATTCTAAGAACAACCATTTGAAATTGGTCAATCAAGATATATGTTTTGGGGGTAAACTCAAATACCAATCAGCTACAACCCCTTTAAGGGATCTCCCAAAAAACATCATGGTGATATCTTCATCATAAATATAATTTTTTACAACAAATTTAAAGAATGCTAAGACATGTCCTAGTGCTAAATCTGACTGATCATCAAAGATTGGGATTAGATCAATGAGTTCACTAGGGAAAGAATTTGGGGATCCATGAACATGATCATAATTTAAAGCTTGATCTAGCCCGATAAAACATAACCTTCTAGGCTGGCTATTTTTTTGATTATCCATTTGATTTGAAATAAGATTGGAAGCATTCATCTTGTTCTATCTTTACAAGAGGTATACCAAACCATTTAAACCTCTATGACAGTAAATTTAAAGTTTCATGACAAGATATTTAACATGGAAACATGAAACTATTTTATGTTACTCTTCCCTTCTTACTAGTGCTGAAACACTTGATAGGGAACACAATATTTTATAGCTAATCATATGGAAAGACACATAAAGATAAAAAATACCTAGAAGTGTTGAAGTTGAAACTCAACTTGTTGAATGGAAAGCCTCTGAATCTGAAGTTTTCTTTGCTAAAACAATTGTAGAGCCACCGCCTCCTTGAAGAGGAAAAACACCTTAACCACTGAAAACTCCTTTTGTATCTCTTTCCATCAATAGAACCAACTTCAATAGGGTATAGGAAATATTTATTAGGACTAAAAATATATCTTTTTATGCATTGATCAAACAAAGAACTTAGAGTCGTCACTCACAACTTGGTGAGATAATTTGAACTTTAAAAATTGACTCTTTACATCAATGGAAACCACTAGATAAAGAATAAGTCAGCTAGGAGTCTAGCTCTACTCGTACCTGTGTTATTCAAGATTTACTCAACATATCCCCAATGGAGTCACCAATTTTTTAGGGATTTTTCTTGTAGGGTCAAACTTGGAAAAATTATAGGCTAGATTCTTAGTTAAAAGGGGCTCCAAGTTTGCAAGAAAAGCCTAATTAATGAGGATTGGATAAGATCCTCCTTCTGCTTCGAGCTCCATAGAACTCATGCGGGTATTGCCTATGAATAGGTTACTATATTTCAAGTAAGCTTTTGATTATTGGATTTGGTCTTCACTGTCATGCTATTTAGGCTTCAAATCACTTCAACAAAAGATCACTTTGTAGATAGCTGAGAATCTCCTGATACAAAGTATAACAAAAGAAACTAAAAATATAATAGCATAGACAATGGGATAAGGATATGAATCCTTCTTCTTTTTATGAGTACAATGCAAGGAAGGTTAACCTCTGATTCTTTCTTTAAGGAATCACCAAATATGAACTGTACCACTTAGACACAATCCCTTCATAGTAGGCATAAACTAAAGACAATGAAATCTACTGGTAATGATAAGTTTTGTGCTTGATGATAGAAAACTAGTTGCATAAATGAAAATTAGACCAGTGGCTAAACCTTTGGGCAGAAGAGTCTAACATAAATCAATAAAGGAATTCAAGAAAATATAGTAGTGTGCCTTGCAAACTACATACAATTTAGACAGAATGCCTGACAGACTATCTTCTCAATCTTAGATTGTTATCAACATGATCCCAACAAATATGTTCATTCTCTGAAATTGCACATGAGGATTTAATTCCTTCCTTGAAAGAAACTCATGAAATAATTAGAGTAATTGCCTAACAACTAGTATGTCTTTATGTGCCTTATAGATAAAAACATACAAGAAAAAACACAAAGCCAAGAGACAGTAACAGAACCAAGACATAAATTGTATTATATTTCATGAAAAGTGTGTCAATGCATACAAAGAAAAACTCTTTACTCAAAGACTCAGACTCAAAATAAGAAGTCTTCTCTGCAAAGCTTGTATTTTCAACATTCATCATCATGGGACCTACTCATAATAGAGAAACCATAGGAGCCCTCCAGAAAGAGGAATAGGAACCCGTGTGGAACCAGAATAATGGAACACTTCAAAAATCAAAATTACTACAATATATACCACTAGTCATCCAGGAATCCCAAAAATTAGGATGCAACAAGCTACAGATGACTAAGAAAAGGGTTAGGGTTTTCACCCACCAAACCAACTAAATTCAATCAAAATTTATTTCATTGGAGGAAAACCAAGCAACCTGGTCTGATCAGATCCAAGAATGATCTCCATTTATGATAATTCTTCTTACTTGTGTACTGAAGATCATGAATCTACCATGTTTATCAATTTGATTACTTCATCTACAAAATGCCTCAAGAAACTCCTACTCACTTTCTCATTGTAAAAATCTTCTACAAGCAATCATCAAACTCTCTGGACCACACTATAGTAGTTGGCAAAATCAAAACTACCAGATCTAGCCACCCAAGCATTCAATTCCAGTCCTTTTGTCACTGAAACCCTTAAAATATTTAAATCTAGAAGAAATGGCTACTAGCATGGCACAAGATAGCATATCAATGGTCAACATTCAAATTTGGACTCACTTTATATCACAACTATTAGATCTTCTCACTTTACCAGGGCCTCACACCCTAACTCTATAGGAATCTTGGTTTACATTTTGCCTTAGTTGCAAGATCGCTAGTCATCTCAGTTACCTCAAGTTATACTTATCAATTTTGTGACTAAATAGTCTCCTGATCTCGTGGTTACCTCTTTAACTACCACATCTTTCAGAGATCACGTGACTGAAAAGTTTCTCAGTCGCGAGACAAAATTGCTAACTGCATCATTATCATGAGATTACCTAACTGTAGTGAAATTGACTGTCTCAAAACTCCTTTGACTTTATTTGGATATTGTGTGACTGAGGAAAATCCTCTTAGTCATAATATACTTTATCTAGCCTTAGTTACATCTGGAGACTTGGCAAAAACTATGTCACTGAATCACTGGAGGTTTAGCTCTTGATTGTCAAGAACCTAAGACTCTGAGACCATACAGTCGCTAGATCACTGAATAAAGACTTTAACTATTAGGCCAAACCTAGTGTTAACTTTATCTTTAACCTGAGCAATATCTAGAGACTTGGTGAAAATGAGATTCACTAAGTCTTGTAATCTTTTTATCAACTATGGTTAAACCCTAAGATCACACAACTGAGACCATTCTCAAAGTCATGAAAACCTTTCTTAACCCTGAGTCAGGCTGAGATTAAATTATGATCATTGATCTTCAACTCTATCTTGTGGCCATCGATGGTCCTCGCTCAATATCAGAATGTAAGATGACTCAACTATTTGATCTTGAGATTGAGTGACTGAAGAGATTCATAACCGCCCGCCAGGTCACTGAAAGTTTGGCACTTAACTGCTAGATTCAAGAGATTGTGAGACAACCCTAAGTCACTAGATCATTGAATACCTTATAACCTCTGAGCCTGCTGAGATCAATGGCTATCGCAAGACCGTGTAGGATAAACATTATGCATCTTCTTCTTGAGAATATATGACAACTATAGATCATGACTAAAATTTAACTTAATCCATAATTGAAGACCTCAGGCCGACTAACAACACTCCATGTCACCATCTGGCTCAGCCAGTCAAAATAAAACAAATCTGCAACACTTGGAAAATGGTCCCACTGCCTTCTCTTATGGTTAGATACCAAATCAATGGTCATCACATGATCACATAGCTTGGAAAGATTCCATGTGATCATGTGCCAACCATCAAATCTTAAAGCAACTGAATGCTAGGCCCCACTAAAAAATTCTATGTCACTATCCTCGACCAATCAGAGAAGAACATGACAACTCCAAATGACAACATATCCACCTATATTATCTTCATAAAATAGGCCTACCATCACACAATTCAGCATCTAAAACTCCACCACACTATCCTGATCTAATGGTAGTCACTAGATCTCTGAACCTTATGCTAACTTTGACTCTTCTTAGGAGATCTGGCGACTGAGTGAAATTCTCAATCTCTGAATGAACCACCAAGATTGAGAGACCCGATGGCAAACTATGTCACAATATCACTAAAGGTTTAGCCTTTAACTATCAGGAACATGAGATTACATGACCAAAGTAATCGCTAGATCACCAAACAAATACATAATTGTCGGGCCCAAACATAACATTGACCTTAACCCAACCCAGGGAAAATCTGGAGATCATGTGACAAAGGTGTTCACTGAATCCCTGAATGGTAAAGGGTCTAACCGCCAAATCACGAGATTACATGACCAAAGTAGTCTCCCAATCACCAAATAAAAGTGCTAACCAATGGAGGACTAAGAGATCTAGCGACTGCAAAGAGTATGCCACCACTTCATATCTGGAGACTTTGCAACCAAGGGGAAATCACTAAGTCTTAAGAGGGTATGGAATATTCCTCAAACATTAAGAGATTGTGTGACTAAAGGGTTTCTCGTAGTTGCAGGAAAGAAAGGAATATGTTGAATTTGTCAGGAGACTAAGCAACTGACCGGGAAAGAAAAGTGCACATGCTTTATAAATCACTTAAGTGGCCTAAAAAAGTAATGAAGAATTAGAACAGGGCCTAGATAAACTAGGGTTTGACCCTCCAACGGCTAGAAATATGAATTTTGAACCTAGGGTTTAAGGCTATAGGCAAGGAAAACACTTGCAAAGACCAAAGAAAACTAGATAGCCATGAAAATTTTTGTAGGTGCTAACATAGTGCTTAACACCATTAAGGGAGGAGTGAGAACCAAGTTTAAGTGGACTAAGTAAGCTGATAAATCATTCCAGTAGCTAAAGCAAGAAGTGGCCACAAAACCTATCCTACTCTTACCTACCTTTGACAAGTTAATTACATTGGAGTGTGATGCAAGTGGCATTGTACTAGGGGGTGTGTTGGGCCAAGTGGGAAGTCCTATGGCATTTTTTAGTGAGTAACTCAATGAGGAAAAGAAAAATTATTCATCATATGATCTAGAGTTGTATTCACTAGTATAGTCTCTCAAGAAATGGAGACATTACTTGCTCCCAAAGGAATTTGTGGTGTTCACAGATAATCAAGCTTTGAGTTATATTAACACTCAAGAGAAGCTTAGAAATATACATTTGAAATGGATGGAGCACCTCTAATCCTTTACCTTTACTATCAAGCATAAGAAGGGATAGCTCAATAAGGTAGTAGATGCTTTAAGCAGGAAGTTGTTAACTATCCAAGAAGTGCAATTGCAGAGCATAGGAATAGAAAGTTTTAAGGATCTCTATGAAGAAGATCAAGAATTCTCCATAGCCTACAATGTATGCAATGAATTTGAAAATTATTTTCATAGTGAGTATGTAGATTATACCCTTCAAAATGGCCTCTTTTTTAAAGGCAATCAGCTATGTGTGCCTAGAGGATCCATGAGAGAAAATATGATATAAGAAAAGCACAATGGGAGCCTAAGTGGACATTTTGGCATCAATAAAACTATGGAGCTAGTACAAAGGTACTACTTTTGGCCTAGGTTTCCAAGGGATGTGAGGAAGTGTGTGGAATAATGTGGAGTATGCCAAAGGGATAAAGGAGGTTCAAGCAATACAAGACTCTATCAACCATTACTAGTTCCAAATAGGCCTTGGGAGTGTGTAAGTATGGACTTTTTCGTTGGACTCCCTAAGACAAAAAATAGGTATGGATAGTATATATTTGGTAGTAGACAAGTTTACTAAGATGAGACATTTGATTCCATGTAGAACTACCCATGATGCTATTTATTGTCCATCTCTTCTCTAAGGAGTTTGTTAGGATTCATGGACTCCCATTAAGCATTGTCTCAGATAGGAATAGGAAGTTCATGAGCCATTTTTGGAAAACCTTATGGTAAAGGCTTAGAACTAACCTATCATTCAACTCAACTTACCATCCACAAACTAATGGTCAAAATGAAGTTATCAATAGGGTATTAGGCAATTTGTTGAGGTGTCTAACCAAGGAGTATGGGCAAACTTGGGATATAGTTATTCCACAAGCTAAGTATGCCTACAATGATAGTGTTAATAGGACCATAGGAAGGAGTGTTAGAAATTAAAGTCCACCAAGATAACTAAGAGGGGGGGATGAATCAGTTATTAGATAATTATAACTTTTATCATCTTCAATAGCATTTAACCATGTAAGAAATGCAATTACTAACCATACAAAGATATTCATACACAATGATACAATAACACAAGATATGTTGACTAGGGAGCCTCTTGATCAAAGAGTAAACCCCGGTGGGAATGATGCCCACAAAAGATGCACTAATATGAATATTTCTTGTGAAAGGATGGACTCTATTAGGAGTCTTATGAAATACATTTAGTACATATAAATCCCTGTTAGGAGATTTTGAATCCCTGTTAAAAGATTCTAACCCTGTTAAGAGTTATGGAAGATAGAAGGACCCACTCCCCAAATAGCTTTAGGGTAAGATCACTAAAAACACTATCCAAATAACCTTAATATTATTTCTTAGAATAATATGAAATATGTTACCTCCTTACTATGCCAAACCACACCCACTACTACATCAAATCTTAATTCTAGGTCTCTGTACTTTGCATGTCTTCCTTCATAATATCACTTTCACAACCTCTTAGACTCTTTTCTTCACTTCATGCATACATTCACATGCAACCAAAACCATGCTCACACTTCTTTCATATTACAACTACATACAATAAGAAAAAACATTCATTCCTTTATACCACACTCAAATAATTACAAATGAGTCAGCACACAATTACAAAATAAAATTTTCCATACGCTACATCAAAATTACACAAAATTGTGAGCTTCCAGATGCAATAACTATTCATTGGTGTGACCTAGAATTTTTCACTATGAAACACATCACCATCAATGTGTCTCAAACTTCTTGTTAACTGTGCAAAACTAGATTTTATCCTGATTAGGAGATATCATCCAATTTCCACAAACCGCTACTCAGGAACACTACCTGAATACTACTTCTACCAAAATACTCATAACTTTCATGAATCAATGAGTTACTATCTACACTCTTAACCATAGAAAAATAACATATCAAAGAGTATAACATCAACATCACATAGGTCCAACTACAATATCCCACATGCGCTAATCAAAACACTGTCTTCTTCTCTGCTAGTCTCCAGAAGATCACTGTGTTGACATCAATGACAATCATAGTCATGAATGCAACAACAACTGCTACAGCATGACTGCCAACATCTAGCATTAATTCCTAACAATCTCCCCCATTGGAATTGATGGCAACATAGATGAAAAAATCCAATGTTCCAAAAATCCAATACTATTGCACTGATACTCTGAGAGTTCTTCAAATCTTCTTCATCTATCAAATCTTGCTTCATTATCATATTAAGTTCTCTCCAACATATGGTACATAGGTTTTTTCATGTACACTTCTCCCCCATTGACATCAATGATAGAAATTTCATCACTATGTCAACAACAAATCAATGTCTAAAGATGTTTCAGAAAATACATTCACAAGAGTCCTCATGACTCAGCTCAAATACACATACTCCCCCATAGAGGAAGTACCAACATCCAATCCAGAAAAAGATAGGGCTCATATACCACTGGATAGATGCAACCAACTACATCATTACTCAAAAGTAGGCCGGGGCATAACCACAAGCATACCTCTCAATACTCAAATGTATCCTTAGGCAAAGGCTTTGTAAATATGTTTGCTATTTGTTCCTTTGTGCTTATGTACTCCAGTCTGACTTCTTTCTCAACTACTTTCTTTCTTAAAACATGATACTTGATCTCTATATGCTTAGTCTTAGAATGTAAAATAGGATTCTTAGACATACTGACTATGCTGGTGTTGTCACAATGTATGACAATAGGCTCAACAAACTTAATTCCAATATCCTTCAGCATCTGCTTCATCCAAATTATCTGGTTACAATTGTTTGCTGCTGCTACATATTATGCTTCTATTGTACTCTATGAAATACAATTCTACTTCTTGCTCAACCATGAAACCAATCTTCCTCCAAGAAAAAAGGCTCCACCACTAGTGCTTTTCTTATCATCAACACTACCTCCCCAATCAGCATCTGTATATGCATAAAGGGTGAAATCATCAAAATTTTCATACCATAATCCATAGTCCATTGTGCCTCTTAAATATCTCAATATCCTCTTTACTGCTACATAATGTGACTCTCTAGGTTCAGCTTGAAATCTTGCTACCATGCCAACTGAATGTTGTATATCCAATCTAGTGTGTGTTAAGTACTGCAATCCTCCAATCATGGATCTATATTTCTTTTGCTCAAATGTTGGTGTTTCAACTTTTTTTGATAGTTTGTGTCCTGTAACCATAGGTGTTCAAACTAGTTTATAGTTCTCCATTCCAAATCTTTTTAGCAAATCATTCAAGTACTTTGTCTAGCTAACAAAGATACCATCACTATTCTGTGTTATCTATAATCCCAAAAAGTATTTTATCTCACCAATCATGCTCATTTCAAATTCTATCTTCATTTCATTAGCAAATTTATCACTAGCTTCATCTTCTCCTCCAAAGATAATGCCATCAACAAAAATAACTATAACTAACATTCCATTTTCAATTTCTTTTGTGTATAGATTACTATTTTTTGTTCCTTTAGTAAATCCCAATTTCAACAAATACTTATCCAATCTAGCATACCAAGTTCTAGGTGCTTGCTTTAGTCCATATAATGCTTTCTTTAGTTTACATACCATATCTCCTTCTTGAGTCAAAGGAAAACCTTCAAGCTGCTCAATGTTGACTCTTCTTCCAATTCACCATTCAGAAATGCAGACTTCACATCCATTTGATACACTTTGAATTTCTTAAAAGCTGCATAAGCCAAAAACATTCTCACTACTTCAAGTCTTGCTACTGGTGCAAAGGTTTCTTCATAGTCAATTCCTTATTTCTATGAGTATCCCTTACATACTAGTCTTTCTTTGTTTCTTACTACTTCTTATTCATTCATCTTGTTTCTAAATACCCATTTAGTTCCAATCTCATTCTTGTTTTTAGGTCTAGGAACCAATTCCCAAGTCTTGTTCTTTTCAATTTGATCTAGTTCTTCTTTCATAGCATTAATCCAATGTTCATCTTCACAAGCTTCATTAGTAGATTTAGGTTCAATTTGAGAAATCAAACATAAATGTACCTTATTTTTAGTCATAACTCCTCTGTCCAAACTTCCAATAACTTGTTCAATAGGATGATGTCTAAATAGATACATGTTCAATGTCATGGTCACTGATCTTGCTTCAATTGTAGATTCTTCTCTAGATTCTTCTCTGGTTTCTTCTATAGTATGATTCTCATTCAATAGTTCACTGTCACTCTCATAGATTAATTCAATAGTTTCAATGTTAGGCTGAGGATTAGCTTCTTCATCAGATTCATAGTCAAGCATTCTTTCCTAAATTTTAAACTTCTCATCAACTTTAACATTTTTACTCTCAACAATATTTTAGTTCTCTTATTGTAACATCTATATGCTTTTCTCTTCAAAGAATATCCAAGAAAAATACCTTCATCACTTCTAGGGTCAAACTTTCCAATATCATCATCTCTCTTTATATAACATTTGCTTCCAAAAATTCTAAAATACTTAACTAAGAGTGCATGTCCAAACCATAATTCATAAGGTGTCTTATCTGTGTCTTCTCTGATTTGTACTATATTCATTTTTTATACTGTTGTATTCACTGCTTCTCTTCAAAATGTCTTCACCAAGTCATTCTCAAATAACATAGCTCTTGCTGCTTCAATTACTGACCTGTTTCTTCTTTCTGTAATACCATTTTGTTCAGGTGTTCTAGGGGCTGAAAAATATCTCTTAATACCATTCACTTCACAAAAAGTTTTAAACTCTCTAGAAGTAAATTCTCCACCTCTATCAAATCTCAAACATTTAATATTCATTCTAGATTCATTCTCAACTTTATTCTTAATGATCTTAAACTTATCAAATGCTTCAAATTTTTCTTTCACAAATGAAATCCACATCATTCCTATAAAATCATCAACAAGAATCATAAAATACCTTTCTCCATAGAATCCTCTAGTCCTGGTAGGACCGCTCAAGTCTGTATGAACAATCTCCAAATTTTCTTCCGATGTGAACTTCTTACTAGGAAATGAACTTCTCTTCAGTTTAGCCATCACACATTCTTTGCAAATCATGTTAGTAGGCTTCATAATTTTAGGCAAATCCCTTACTGCAAGTGTAGTACTCACTTTCACAATATTATCAAAGTTTATATGACAAAACCTTCTATACCATAACCAACTATCATCAATTTTAGTAATCAAGCATGTCATCTTAGTAGGATTCAACTGAAATACATTACCTCTGGTTCTAGATCCAGTTCCAATTAGATTTCCATTTTTATCCATTATCACAAAAGTTTTCTCAATAAACCAAACTTGATATCCCTTATCCACTAACTATCTAACACTCAAAAGATTATGTTTCAATCCATCAACAAAGTAAACATCATCAGTATTAGTCTTTCCATCAAGAGTAATAGATCCTATACCTTTAATCAAACAAGGTGCATTGTTACCAACTCTAACAACTCCTCCATCATAATTGTTAAACTTTGTGAACTTCTTCATATCTCTAGTCATATGATGTGAACAACCATTATCTATAATCCAATCATATTTCTTTTCAACTTGGGAAACTAATGCTTTTTCTTCTTTAACATCAGATTCAGAATTTTCTTCTTTAATTGCTACAAATCCTATTTCATCGTCACTTTCACTCAAAGTTCTTTCTATACTAGCTTCAAGATCTTCATCATTAGCATAATAACATTCCTTAGATCTTCTAGGCTTGAAATTATTTCTATACTTCTTAATTCTCTTAGGACATTTAGATTCAAAATGACCATATTCTTGACAAGTCCAACATTTAAAATTATTCTTACCATCTGGTTGTCTTTTCACAAGCAAGGCAATACCTTCTTCAATCTTCTTATCTTCTTCATTTTTAGATTTGCTGCTACTAGCATAATCTCCACTCACACTGGTACTTCTTGACAAAGTAGGGTGAATACTAAGAGCACTAAATGTTGTCTCTATTCTAGGTAAGTCTCCTAATAACCTTAGGTTCATCTCTGTTGCTTCCAATCTTCCAAGAAGAGTCTCTCTTGTAAAGATTTTAGTACAAGGTATAACTTGTTTAATCGTTTGTGTTGTCTACTTAAATACAAGAATCAATGTCCTCAAAATTTTCCATATCACTTCATTCTCCATTTTTGATCCTCCACAAGATTTTATCCCTGCAACAATTTCTAACATTCTACCAATATAGCTTCTAATAGGTTCATCTTCCATCATTCTAATATCTTCAAATACACATATCCAATTATGTAATCTAGCTCTTTTTGCATGTTCATCACCTTCAAAAGTAGAGTGTAAAGCTTTCCAAATTTCATTAGATTTCTTAAAACATTTTACCTGACTATATTCATTCTTTGGAAGTGCTGACAAGAGTGCTTCTCTTGCAAGTATGTTACACATGAATAGATCTACCTCATCTTTAGTACTTCTTTCAATATTATCTTCTTCAATTATAGTCCTTTCATTCTTTGTAATCAACCAATAGCGTAGTCCTAAACACAATAGATGTGTCTTCATCTTTTTCTTCCAGCTGTCAAAATTTACTCCATCAAACTTAGGGCTTTCTTTCCTAAAATTTTCCATGGATCTCCTTAAGCTGTTAAACTTTCCTTTCAAGGACTTGCTACTCTGATACCAATTGTTAGAAAGTAAAGTCCATCAAGATAATTGAGAGGGGGGGTGAATCAATTATCAGATAATTATAACTTTTATCATCTTCAACAACATTTAACCATGTAAGCAATGCAATTACTAACCATACAAAGATATTCATACACAATGACACAATAACACAAGATATGTTGACTAGGGAACCTCTTGATCAAAGAGTAAACCCCGGTGGGAATGATGCCCAAAAAAGATGCACTAATATGAATATTCCTTGTGAAAGGATGGACTTTGTTAGGAGTCTTATGAAATAAATTCAGTACATATAAATCCCTGTTAGGAGATTTTGAATCCCTGTTAAAAGATTCTAACCCTGTTAAGAGTTATGGAAGACAGAAGGACCCACTGCCCAAACAACTTCAGGGTAAGATCACTGAACACACTATCCAAATAACCTTAATATTATTTAGGAAAAAAATATGAAATATTTTACCTCCTTACTATGCCAAACCACACTCACTGCTACATCAGATCTCAATTCTAGATCTCTGTACTTCGCATGTCTTCCTTCACAATATCGCTTTCACAACCTCTTAGACTCTTTTCTTCACTTCATGCATACATTCACATGCAACCAAAACAATGCTCACACTTCTTTCATATTACAACTACATGAAATAAGGAAAAACATTCCTTCCTTTATACCACACTCAAATAATTACAAATGAGTCAGCACACAATTACAAAATAAAAGTTTCCATACGCTACATCAAAATTACACAAAACTTTCAGCTTCCAAATGCAATAACTCTTCCCTCATGTGACCTATAAGTTTTCACTATGAACCACATCACCATCAATGTGTCTCAAACTTCCCTTTAACTATGCAAAACTAGATTCCATCCCGATTAGGAGATATCATCTAATTTCCACAAACCACTACTCAGGAACACTGCCTGAATACTACTTCTACCAAAATACTTATAACTTTCATGAATCAATGAGTTACTATTTGCACTCTTAACCATAGACAAAGAACATATAAAAGAGTATAACATCAACATCACATAGTTCCAACTACAATATCCCATGTGCACTAATCAAAACACTGTCTACTTCTTTGCTAGTCTCCAGAAGATCACTGTGTTGACATCAATGACAATCATAGTCATGAATGCAAAAAAAACTAATACAGAATGACTGTCAACATCCATCATTCATTCCTAACAAGGAGTCCTTTTGAATTTTTATATGGAAGACATCCTAGAGGCATGTGTGAATTGAGAGAACTTAGTTCAAAGGACATGAAGAGTGGCCATGCAGAGGATTTTACTCAAACCATCAAAGAAGTACAGGAATAGGTCAAGAAAGATATATCCTAGAGTCTACTAAAAAATTGAAATCTAAAGTGGATGAGATAAGGAGAGAGGTCCAGTTCAAAGTCATAGACTATGTGATGGTCCACTTGAGCAAAGCTAGGCTACAAAAAGGTATGCCTACCAAGTTGTAGATGAAGAAGGTAGGGCCTTGTAAAATTCAAGCCAAATATAGATAGAATGCCTATAAAGTGAATCTTCCATTAGACCTATCTATATAATCAATTTTCAATGTAGTTGATCTTTTCCTATATGAGGGAGACATAGCAGAACAAACTAAGAATCAATCCAAGGTGATGCAGGACTTGGATGTCAATGCCATGCCTCAAGTGAAGCATCCCATAGCAGAGAAGATCTTGGAGTCTAGAGTGAAGAAGTAAAAAAGGCACCAAGTCTACATGGAACACTTGTTGAAGTGGGTAGGTCAACCTAAGTCTGAAGCCACTTGGGTTGAAGAGAGTAGGTTCAAGAAGTTAGGCATTGATCTAGCTCTTATCTCTCCCAAAATTCCTTAATTCTATGCCAAGGGGGAGTATGGTGTAGGAGCACCCTTATAAGGGCTCCCACCATTAAAAAAAAAATTTGAAATGCTTCTTGATGCAGCCATGTAATTACAATAAGGCTCTGAGAGCTTAGTGTGTGTGTTTGAGATCCTAGTTTGGATCCTAAGAGGTCACAGTTTAACTCTGTTATGTAATTGCTCAGGGACTTAGTGGACGATGTCATCCTGATGTCACTTGGTCCTAGAGTTGTTAAAGTTCTAAAAATGGGGCTTTGATTTTATTTGGCACATGTGTGCATTGGAGAAGGCCTTGTAAAAGTCTAGAAGTGTGAAGAGACTAAAAATTGCTCAAGCAACAAAAGTTGCTCAAAAGTTGCATAGAAACTTTTCAAAGTTGCTTAGCAACTTTCCTCATAGAAGGTTTTAACCTTAACCTAGTAGCTAGAAGCCCTAACCAAACTCATACCCCAATGGTAAGACCATATATGCTTGGAAAAATCCTAAATGTGGGGTTGGCTATCAGATTGTACGATAGTGTGAAGAGTAACCTAGACTATGATAGTGTTTAGTGTGCCAGTCTGCACAAATGGAATGATGAATGAATGTTAATGCTTAGTTGTTGATTTTTATTATGTTGAGAATATCTTATTGTCACTAGTAAATTTTATCACTAGTAAATTTTATCTTTTTTTTTTATGAGGTTTAGTCGATTATTAGATGCCCATTGATCAGCTAATTGACTATAACGGTCATCGGAGTTTTTTAGTTGATAATATGACACATCAAATGTCTGTCAAAATTGTGACATCAATAGTGGTTGAATTATCGATAGAGATGACATCAAAATCATTGCTTCAACATGGAAGAATTGCCTGCTTTATCATTTACCTTGGCAACCAATGTTGGTTGAAAGTGTGATGTACAATCATCAGAATAAACGTCAAATGTATAGCTTTCACATTGATATGTCTATTCTTTGTTGGTCAAAAAAGGGACCAAAAATTTAATTTTTTTAAAATATATATATATATATATATATATATTATCAAATTAAGCACAACAATATAATGTCACTGTTGTTTACTGTTTACAAATAGTCAAACCTTTTTTGTCTTATTTCACACAAACATGTCAGGCGATGAGAAAGAGAGGGATGCTTTGAGGATTGAATGGGTTGTGGGAGAGTTTGGGAAAGGCTTTCTCAGACTATTGTTGGTGTTTGAAAATTCTTACACCACTTAGGGCTACCAATATGCCTTCAGACTGATGTTAGGAGTGGTTAGTTCCAAGTATGAGAGCTCTACAAGACAACTGGACCAACTATAGGGTCTTAATATGCCCTCTTCTGCTTCTAGCTCTGCAAAATCAAGGTGGGTGCACCTAACCTAGTATAAACTATACTTCACACACCATGGACTAGGGTAAAATAATAGATAAAAGGGTAGTAAGAAAGTACTAAATGATAACCACACATTCATTGACTCTCCATTACTATGGGGTAGAACCCCACACAACCAAATATTGAAAACTTAGGAATAGTTCTTAATTTATAAGTTTGAATCATAACAACCTCAATCAGGATATGTCAACAAAGAAATACTCATCTAAGCCAGTGCCTTATCCATTGGGCAAGGCTTCTTGGAAAAACTACACACACACACACTAAAATATATCTAAGATTCAAAGCTATAAACACATTTAAAATCTCCTCTACTACTTACAGAATATCCTTACATAGACAAGAGATGAATCTATGTCCCATCTGGAGCATCATTTAATCTAATCCTAGATAGAACTCAAGAATGAAGACCTATACATAAATTGTTATGCAATGAACTAGAAAGTTCAAAATTCATCTACGTTGACACAAGGGAGAGATAAGAATCATGTGCCTGTATTAAGTATGAAGAATCCTTAAGTGTATACAATCAATCCAAAGGAACCATGCTTGCAAACTATAGCTTAGACCTACAATTTTCTTTCTATTGCCAAAATATACCAAAACAGGTCATTACAATTCAGACTGGGTAGAAGACTCACAACCAAAAAAGTTTGAAAACCTAACTCCCAATGACCTCGAATGATCATAAAAATCCCTTTATACCATGGTTACAATGCAAGCACAATAATCATTTCAAAGTCAAAATTCAAATCCACCTAACCCCACCGAGGAGTTAACACAAACAAGACAAGGATCAAGCCACAACATGCTAGCCCAAACAGTCCATTTCAACAACCAACTAGCCCTGTACTAGTCCAAGTACCAAATTATCATCAAACCCTAAGAAATCTAGCCACATTTAACCTCTATAACACATTTCAGGGTACTGTATCATTTATTCCCCTACGGCAAGACACTCCTCTACAATTATCATGGCAGTCTGGACCACTCCGCAGCGTTTGACAATCCATTCTACCCACTCTGGCCGCTCAAAAATTGAATTTTTGGTACCTCTGTCATTGCAAACCCTCTGTAGAATTTGAATTTGAAATTAAATAGTCACTTTATGGCCTCAACGGAAAATCAGTGGCTAACATTTAAATCTTAGTCAACTTTAAGTCCTGACCGCCTAATTATTCTTACTTCGCGGGCTTTATGTTTTTACCTTTTAAAAGAGTGCCCATTTACATTTAACGAATTGGTGACAAAAGGATTCCACCAATTCACAAAACATTTCATGCCTTCCGCTAAAAATTTAGCGACTACGCGACCTTTATTCACCAAATCGCCAGACAATCTGGAGAATCACCAAATCTTTTCACGAATGAGTGAAAAGCCTAAACTTTATTGGCACCGCTAAGACATCAGACCCCACCTGGGTCTGCGACCAATCAAAATAGAACAACTCGGAAACACCGACATAGTCTACCCACCCTAACTCCACAACCACAACACCATCAGTGGTCGCATGATCGCATGGCCAAAAACTGGGCTATGTGAACATGCGACAAGCCTCCACAAGACTACCACCTTATCACCCGCCAGCCAATCAGGAATGCCCATGTCATTGGAAACACTGGCCCCACTGAAAAAATCCAAATCACCACCTTGTAGCCACTAAAACCTTGCCACCTCAGCAACTAGAGGATGCCACTTCACCACCTACCATCGGGACCATAGCACAGGTGTCAACCAGTCGCATGATCACATGTCAAAAAACTCTGACATGCGATCATGCGACAGCCAACCATAGGCCACCACATAACCACTAGTGGGACCACTGCCGAAGAAGCCTTACCTTTAAAAGCATGAAGACCTGAGCCCACCATTATGTGATTGCGTGACTAAGGCAAAGTAAACTGCTAGCTAGGTTTCTAGATGTTAAGGGCCTAACCACCAAGAATCAGCGACCAAGAGATAACCGCGAGTCACCAGATTGTGAAATGAAAAAACCTAATCACCAGGTAGCTAAACATCATGAAGAACTAGAACCCACACAGATAGGTGGCAAGTAGTCACATGATCACATGTCAGAAAACTCTAACATGCAACCATGAGACAACCAATCAGTGAAGAGCCTGCAGACCTGGACCCACTTCACGCCAATACAAGAAAATTGAATGGTTGTCACAAAAGCATGAAGGATAAACATCATGAATCTTTACCATGTGAACATATGATAACCATCGATCTTGTCTGAGCTTTAACCACACCTAGCAATGGGAAGAACTGGGACCCACCAACGATTGCACTTGCGCAGTTAAGATCAAGGTTGAAAATACACAAAGTTTTTGACATAGCGAAAGACTGAAAACACATAGATTTTTTGATGCTAGAAGACAAGTGCACAAAAGTGGGAAGGCATAAGGTTGAAAACAATGAAGGTTTTCATACAGACTAAAAACATCATGGATTTTCAAAAACATTGTGGGTTTTCGACACTGTGGTAGATTTTAAAAATTTGTTTCCTACAGACCTTAGAACTTGAATAATTTTCTAGATTTTGCAATTCAGCACATGTGATCTGGACTGGAGCAAGGTGACACAATGAAGAACACAGGGCAGGACACCTCAAGAAAACTTGCAAGGAAATGGGCCATTTTCAAAAGATTTTGCATTGACAGGAAAATGGACCAACAACTGCCACTCTCCACCACCCACCATTTCCACCTTAGCATTCTCATTTCTTGGGGATACTTCTCACCACATATGATAAGGTAGAGCTCCTTGTCCATTTCCAACTATAAATCTTCTTTCCTCAATCCTACATGCAATACATATTTAGTTTCACCAAAATTACTTTGAAATTAAAACCTTTTAAGGATAAGAACACAAAAATAATAGCAAACATAAACACAAGAAAAAACTTGTAAAGGGAAAAACCATTGAAAATATTTCTCTCAAATATATGCACACCAATTAAGGCAAGTTACAAGAAAGAATAACTACCAAAGAGACTATGAAGAATAGATCCACAAGTAATGTCCAATCCACTCATTTTTTTCAATACTATAGAAACTAAGATAAAGATATTTGTGAAGGTTTTATAGACATAGGTTATTGAATCATCATCTTTGCACTGGTACTCAATCTAGAAACCCTTGTATGTATATAGTCACTCTAGAAAATCTCCACATCTATAAAATCTCCACAAAAATCCCTTTTGGCCTTCACTACATATATGTCTTCTCAGAATCTAAAAACTTTGGCCCATCATTGATTCTCATCAATGTACCAATTTGGATAGTAAGTCTAATTTAATTTGTCTGTGGACTGAGACCTTAAATTATTGAGCTTCTCTTTGTTTTGAGAAGAGTATAACATTCTCTACTTAACAAGGCCAACCACGTGAAGGTGGAAACTCATCTGGCCCCTCCTAGGATCCTCTTATGACCCTTTATGACATTTAAGACCTCAAAGATGTATTCTTAGGGATTGTAAATGGTTGTAAAGGGTCATAAGGGGTCCTAGGACACAACAATTGAGAAACATAATTGTAGGCATCATGGTCACAATTTTTTGGAGACAACGTAATTGAGTTGTATACCCAGATGATGGATAGAAACTCCTACACCTCTGATTCTAATTTGACTACATTTTCTGCTCATGAATACAAGGTCCTCCAACAAATATATTCAACTTGGAATCAGGGGTGTAGAATTTTCTTTCCATCTCTTGTGTACACAACTCAATTATGTTGTCTCCAAAAGTTTGTGACTATGATGCCTACAATTATGTTTCTCAACTATTGTGAAATCTACATTTATGTTTCTCAACTGTCATGTTTATGTGCATATTTTTTATGTGTTTTGGATGTGTTTTGGATAGTAATTCTAATTTAATTTGTCCATGGACTAAGACCTTAAATTATTGACCTTATAGAACAACAACAACTAGGAAGGATGTATTCAACAAATGTTGGCAAGTGATCCTTCCTAGTGGTTGTTGTTCTATAAGGTTTGTCTCAATCCCAATAGGTTGTAGTTTCATTTTCTAGATGCTTAAGTTAGAGGGAGCTTACAATAATAAATTATGTAATGAGGGGGCTTAGAACACTAGTATATGAAAATTTCATTATTTAATAATAAAAATATATTAAAATGTTTATACCTTCTTCTCTCATTTGCTGGTGTAATTCCTCTTTGAGTATCCCCTTTCTCCTTTGCATCCAAAAGTAACTCATTCCAATCCCTCACTGGAATAAAGGGAGGACACTCAAAATTCAATGTGACTTCATACCATACAGGGTTTGTAGATTACATTCAATGTGTTATTTACATTCGTAAGTCAGTGTTGCATACAAATCTATAGATGGTGTGTGGTATGAAGCCTCACTCAAGCTTGAAAATGATAGTCAATCCATAGTCAAGGTCAAGGAACAAATGGAATAACCAAGAAAATAGTATATGTTAAATCATGTGATTGATAGTAGATTGGGGCTCACCTAAGCCATAAACATGAAGAATTATTCTAAAAAAAGATGTAAACCATATATATGCGCACTTGAGGCAAAGAGAAGTTATGTCATATCCATATTAAAATATTAGTTACAATATGAAAATACTAAGCTAACTAATTCCTGAGTTCATCTCTGCATATGGTCGCAACAAAGATATGTGATTACAATACAAAGAAGGCATTGAAAAATATAATTTTGGAATTTGCCCTATCTTGACACATTTTGCACTCAAATCCTTCATCGCGAATAAGTGGAGATGGGTGGATAGATGCAGATGAGTTTTCATCGACCCAACTAAAGTATCCACATCCATTATTTCCCTTTGATGCCCAGTCTACATTAGTTCTTATATTATAATGAATAGTATTTACATTAGAAACATTAAATATATACACATTAGAAACCTTTTTTCTATTTGAGTAGCACCAAAATTGTGATCCAAGGTTGTTTGGTGTCTGTGAAGTCTTCAACACACACTGCCCACCACCACATTGATAGTTTGGCACATTGACAAGAGTCATTGAGCCTATATATCAATAATGCACCACACCGTCATTACTACATTTATTATTTTTATATGAAATACACCAAGGAGTACCATCAAAAATATTAACCATTTACAATAATGAAAAGTAAACCTAAATCAAATAGCTCATTTTTTTATCAGCATGTGTAGTCTCTATGTATATGAAAAATGAAGTAAATATGAAGCTAAAATAAAATAGTGAACAAAATATTATTCCACATAGACTAAATGAAATATACCATCAAAAGAAGGTGACAAAATCCTATCATGAAGCACAAACATAGGAAATCAAAAAGGGACAAAAGACAAGAAATACGAAAAAATCATTACGACTATAGAAAAATCATTTATACTATAATTAAAAAAAAGAAACACTCTTTGTCAACAATTTTCAAAATCATTAGGACTATAGAAAAATAATTAAGACTATACAAAATCAAATTTTAGAAATGGACGGTTCTGATGCTTTGCCATTACAACAATTGAGAATTCATCATTTATTATTTTGTATTCCATTTAAGTATGTCAACAATGTTCAAAATCCTATCACCAAGCACAGACAAGAAATAAGAAAAATCCATAGGGCTATAGAAAAATCAAGTTCTAGAAATGGACAGTTCCGATATTGCTTTTCCATTACAACAATTAAGCATTCATCATTTGGTACTTCTTGGTGTATTCCATTTAAGTTTACTAACAAAGACTTAGTAGTAAAAGTCTTGTATTCAATTGTATTCCATTACAAATAGAGACTTAGTAGTAAATGTTAGGAATGAATGCTAAATGTTTGGCAAACATTCTGTAGCAGTTGTTGTTGCATTCATGACTATGATTGTCATTGATGTCAACACAGTGATTTACCGAAGACTTGCAGAGAAGTAGATAGAGTTTGGATTAACACATGTGGGTTATTTTAGTTAGAGCTATGTGATGTTGAGGTTATACACTTTGATATGTCATATGTCTATGGTTAAGAGCGTAGATAGTAATTCATTGATTCATGGAAGTTATGATCATTTTGGTGAAAGCAGTATTCAGGCAGTGTTCCTGAGTAGCAGTTTGTGGAAATCAGATGATAGCCCCTAATCGGGATGGAATCTGGTTTTTCATAGTTAAAGGGAATTTGAAGACACATTGATAGGTACATGGTTGATAGTGCAAATTTTGAGGTCACACGAGTGAAGATTTATTGTATTTTGTAATTGTATGCCAAATTATTTGTAATTATTTGAGTGTGGTATAAAGGAAGGAATGTATTTACTTTTTGTAGTGTGAATCTATGATTGTGTGTGATTCTATATGCATGAAGTGAAGAAAAGAGCTAATTATGAAAGCAAATTTGTGAAGGAAGACATGCGAAGTACAAAGATCTGGAATTGAGATCTGATGTAACAATGAGTGCAGTTTGGCATAGTTAGAGAAGAGGTAACATATTATTCTATTGAGTAATGCAAAGATTATTTGTACAATGTGTTTAGTTATCTTACCTTGAAGCAGTTTGGGCAATAGATCCTTCTCTCTTCCATAACTCTTAACTGGGTTAGAATCTTTTACCAAGGATTCAAAATCTCCTAATAGGGATTCATATGTACTGAATGTATTTCATAAGACTCCTAATAGAGTCCATCCTCTCACAAGGAATATTCATATTAGTACATCTTTTGTGGGCATCATTCCCATCGGGGTTTACTCTTTGATCAAGAGGTTCCCTAGTCAACATATCTTATGTTATTGTGTTATTGTGTATGAATATCTTCCTATGGTTGGTAATTATATTATTTATATGGTTTAATGTTGTTCAAGATGATAAAATTTATAATTATTTGATAACTGATTCACCCCCCACCCTCTTAGTTATCTTGGTGGACTTTACTTTCTAACAATTGGTATCAGAGTGGTAGGTCCTTGAAAAAGAATTTTAATAGCTTAAGGATATCCATGGCAAATTTTAGGAAAGAAAGCCCTAAGTTTGATGGAGTAAATTTTGATTGTTGGAAAGAAAAGATGAAGACACACCTATTATGTTTAGGACCAGGTTATTGGTTGATTACAAAGAATAATAAGACTATCATTGAAGAGGAAAATCTTTAAACATGTACTACAAAAGAGAGAGATCTATTCATGTGTAACATACTTGCAAGAGAAGCACTTTTGACAGCACTTCCAGAGAATGAGTACAGTCAGGTAAAATATTTGAAAAAATCTCATGAAATTTGGAATTATTTACACTCTACTTTTGAAGGTGATGAACATGCAAAAAGAGTTAGATTACATAATTGGATATGTGCATTTGAAGATATAATAATGTTGGAAGATGAATCTATTAGAAATTATATTGGTAGAATGTCAGAGATCATTACAGGTATAAAATCCTATGGAGGAACAAAGATAGAGAATGAATTGATATGGAAAATTATAAGGACATTAAATCTTGTATTTAAGTAGACAACATAGATGATTGAACAAGTGAGACTTTGCTTGGAAGATTGGAAGTAGCAAAAATGAACTTGAGATTATCAGGAGACTTACCTAGAATGGAGATAGCATTCAGTTCTCTTAGTGTTCGCCCTACTTTTTCAAGAAGCATTAGTGTGAGTGGAGATTATGCTAGCAACAAAAGATCTAGAAATGAAGAAGACAAGAAGATTGAAGAAGGTATTGCCTTGCTTGTGAAAAGAGAACCAGACAGTAAGAAAATATTTAAATGTTGGACTTGTCAAGAATATGGTCATTTTGCATCTAAATGTCCTAAGAGAGTTAAAAAGTACAGAAGTAATTTCAAACATAGAAGATCTAAGGATGTTATTATGCTAATGATGAAGATCTTGAAACTAGTATAGAAAGAACTTTAAGTGAAAGTGATACTGAAAATAATGATGGCATAGGATTTGTAGCAATTAAAGAAGAAAGTCCTAAAACTAATTATAAGGAAGAAAAATCCTTAGTTTCTCAAGTTGAAAAGAAAGTTGATTGGATTATAGATAGTGGTTGTTCACATCATATGACTAGAGACAAGAAAAATTTCATAAAGTTGAATGAATATGATGGAGGAGTTGTTAGAGTTGGAAACAATGCACCTTGTTTAATTAAAGGTATAGGATCTATTACTCTTGATGGAAAGACTAATACTGATGATGTTTATTTTGTGGATGGATTGAAACATAATCTTTTGAGTTTTGGATAGTTTTTGATTATGGTAAAAATAGGTTTTGAAGGGGCCCCGAAACCCTTTAACAATAGTGACAAAAGATAAGCATGAGATCCCTAAGAACAACTAGCTCTCCCAAAGAAGGGAACAAACTACAAAGGATCAAAACCCAAATATTCAATAAGCTTATACACAAAAAAAGCAAAAAATGCTGGACAAAAAACAAAAAAGAGAAGACCACCAGCACAAAGATCAAGACATAGTCTTTAGGAAGCCCTCAGATTCCTCCAGCTGGGCCTGCATGATTTTAACATTATCTTTCAAACTCTGAATGTCCTGATCCGCAATCTTGAGCTTCTTTTTAGTATTAGACCTAGTCCTGGTGCCAGGTCCCATCTACTGAATAGGAATAGTCAGGTCAATTTTGTCACTTAGGAGGGCATCTTTGTTTCCTTACAGCATTTTCCTAAGCGTATTCAAATTCTCCAGATTAGACTTCATTCCTGTATTAGCCAGGCTGAGAAAATATTTCAGCATTTCCTCATTCTTTCTTGTCTTCTCATGGATAGGGATCATGGCAGTCTCAACTAATTTTTTAATTCTATCATCCAAATCTGAACTGTAATCAAAAACACTAACATTAGCTTTGAGAGAAATCTCCTTCCTGATTTTGTCAATAGTTTCCTCAATAATAGAATTCTTATTTTCTAGTTTGATACATTTGTTCTTCAGTTCAACTAGGTCATTCTGCACCCACTTGTCCAAATTATAACTGTAGATGGATTTGTTCTTAGCAATTTCTAGGGGGGTCATAATAACTATCCTTTTTACCTACAAATCCATCTTTCTGATATCGTCCTGAAGAGAATGGGACCTATTACAATCAAGGGTTCTCTCACTATCATCCTTCTTGTTCTCTTTCCAGGCACTGGGAGAGTCATGGGAGTCCAAATTTTCCTCTTCCATAACCCTAAAGCTATTTTTCCCCGAGTCCTCAATATTTTTGTCAATTAATTTTGTATCATCCTCTTTTCCATCATTGTCATCAGCCTTAGCCTCAATCTCAGAAGTATCTTTTTCATTAGTATTGTTAATCTCCAGAGTAGGGATAGGCTTTTCCCCTCTATTTTGATTATCCTAGCCATCCTTGGGGCTACCCACGACATTAGAAATGTCAGGATCCTCCAGGTCCTTCTCCTCAAGGGTTTGGGTAATGGGGATTAGGCTTGACATTTTGACCCTTCTGGGTATTCTTCTCAACCTCAATCACATTATCCTGAGGATTCAGCTTAACACCTTCAGACTTCGACTGAACAGGGCTAGCAGAGGGCTCAAAATTAGTTTTTTCAGAAATAAAGGCATTGCCTTCACTCAAGTTCTTGACATTCTTTAGACCATTCGAAGACTTCGGGGGGGCTGGCTCAGAGGGGGAGAGAACTTTCTTAGGTTTTTGTTTTCTAGGTGAAGAGCTGGTTTTCTTCCTTTTCTTGACCTGGGGAGGGATAGGTTTAGGAATGTGATCCCTCACATAATCAGCAATAAGGAGGATGAGCCAAACATGGAGGATAGGTAAATTCTTCACTCTATAATTAGTAATGGTTTGATTGAGCGAAAAAAGAAGAAAGTAAGGAAAAGAGATTCTTATGTCATGTCTAAAGTGATTAGCTAGGGTAAAATGGTAATTACAGACCCTAGAAAATCTCCCCTCAAGTGTAAAATATTCCATGATAACCTTGATAATAGAACCCTAGATGCTATTAATATTATCCATTTCAACATAATCTTTCTTACCTTTCACCAAAAGAGCCCTCTCCTCATCAGTGTCAGGAAACTTCTTGTAAGCTCTGGTTCCAACCTTAATCTCTTTTGAATACTTCAGACCATCCAAAGGGAGACTAGTTATGTCTAAGAGGAGCTCGAGGCTAAGGCTAAAAGATTTTCCAGCCAGGTTCACCATGCCCTTATCCCAACTATTAGCAAAGGCTTTAGTAACATCATTGTCGAAACCATGGAGTCTCTGGAGAAACCGATGGACATGGCCTTTTTTCAAAATGCTCCAGAATTCCTTATCCTACTTCCACTTGCATTCCACTGGCTCTTCTCTCTAGAGATCAACACCCATAGTTGAACACTCTCCCTACTCTTTTTTCATATGCTTCTTATGCTCAGATGGAGGAATGCTCTCAATTTGGTAGTTCTTTAGCTTAATAAATCTATTAGACTGGTTCACTGTCCTATTCACATGTGCCAACTGGTAGCAATTACTAGTAATGATGGTAACACACATCAAATTTTGATCTTTCATAATGGGTGGATAATTTCGCATCTTAGAGATGTACTTAGCATTATTTTGAGTGACATTCGATATCACCCCAATCTGAAAGGAATTAAATAATATCATTAATACTCCTATTAATGACTCCATCCTTGTGCCTGATTTTATCATAATTAATAGATGAGGTAACAACATCATTACAGATTGTATTTCCAATCCATTTTTGAATCCCCTCACTTTTGGCTCCAATATTGGCAAGGCAATCAGCAACCTAATTGGTCTCCTGGTAATTGTGAGATATATGGAACCCCTCAAAGGATTGGGCTATAGTTTTGATTTTAGTAATAATGTGATCAATAGTCTAGGAGGGGGTATTGATATCTTTAATATTATTTATAATATTTAAAGAATCACCTTCAAGCCAGACTCTTTTGAACCCTGATTCTTCCACCAGTAGGATAATATTGAGAGCATCCAAGGCCTCAGCCCTATGATTAGTCTAAATTCCCAAGGGAACATAAATGGTCCCCAAATAATTACCATTACTATCTTTGATAATTCCACCACCCCTAGAGACACCCAGGTTGCCTTTAGAGGCCCCATCAAAATTAGCTTTAACCCAACCTATAGGAGGAGCAATCCAAATAGAGGAATCTCTAGGAGAGCTAGTGTTAGGATTGAGGTGAGGAAAATTCCAAGTAGACCAATTCACATCAGGGAGGAAGTTCCTGAGCTTGTTCTTGTTGTTGATGATAGCATTCCTAAAATTTTCCTTAATAGCTCTAGAAAAGATGTTGTAGATTGTTTCAGGATTGGCTCGTTTCTCTTTGAAAATTATATTATTTCTTTCCTTCCATATACACCAGAAAAGATGAGGTGGGATGAGATTCCAGAAGCTTCTTGCAAGTTCATTATCAAAAGGGCATCTCCACTAGGTGATGAAGTCCTGCCAAGAGTTAGGAAAGAACCAACACAAGTTCTAGTTTTAAAAAACCATGGACCAAACTCTTCGAGTAAAAGTACAATGAAGCATAAGGTGGTCACAAGATTCAGCTTGATCCTTGCAAAGAAAGCATCTATTAACATGACAGAAACCTCTTTTAACTAGATTATCAATTGTAAGGGGCTTATTCTAGATAAGGATCCAATAGAAGAAGTTAATCTTAGGAGTAAGACATTTATACCAGATAGTAGCACACTAAGGCTTAACTTCCTTGCAGAAGAAAAAGGAACAAGTAGAGGTTGTTAGGAATAAGGTGTCTCAACCTTGGATAATTCCTATTCTTATTTGTTTGTTGTGTAAATGTATTTTTTGCAAATAATGTAATTAAGTGTGAGTGTACATGTCTAGTTGGCATGTTGATGTGTCACTCCACTTGATGTGTCAGCATCTTGTGCGTAAGGAGATCATGACTGAAATGGTCATGATGGATTCCTATGATGCATAAGAACTATTTAAGGAATGTGCTATGACAGGTGTAAGAGCATCTTATGACTTGGGCCTATTTGGGCGCCCAAGAAGAAGTGGTTGGTGTGTGTAAGAGAATATGCCAAAAATAGGTTGGTATGATAGATTCTCTTACACTTCTCTTGTGACCTTTATTTTTGGCAGATTCTATGACAAGCTATCATAGTCTATTCTAGGGATGGACACCTATTCTTGGGATTTCATGTAACAACTATGTACATGTGGCTTTGTGCATGGGTCTTGGTGGTTGGACACCAAACTCCTTTTTTGGGTATTTGTTGGGTCCTGAGGAGTCTATATATATGATGCTACTTCTATGGGAGAAAAATAAGTTTTACTTGTCTCTCATCTCTTGAAAGAACTTGCATTGCAAGTGTGTTGTAATCTTTGTGTTGAAGATAATACATTGTGTAGGTTTTGGAGTGCTGGGGTTTTTTACCAGAAGGTTTTCCCCAGGGTATATCATTGTGTCATTCTCTATTTTTTCCGTATGCATGGTATGTGGTTGCAATATCTTTGTTAAAGTAGTTAACGAATCTGAAATTGTAAGGATTTATAAGAATTTGCACAATACTTTCCTTAAGAGATTAGTGTAGGAAGCTATTTTCGCACCTGAGTTTCCTTACAAGTGGTATTAGAGCTTGATCAACTTTTGATCCTAGTTGTTGGGTAGGGTTTTTTGAGCTGATCTCAAGTTTGAGTGGGAGTTTTTTGCAGAGCATTCTAAATCTTATTTGCAGATTGAGATGGAAAGTTCATCATATCGAAGAATGGAGGTGAAGAAATTTAATGGCACTAATTGCGAGTTGTGGAAACTCAAGATGGAAGACATGTTGGAAGATCGTGACCTATGGGAAGTGACTTCAAGTGCTACAAGACCAGAAACTATAGCTCAAGAAGATTGGGATATCAAAGACCGTAAAGCTAAGGGTCTCATAAGACTCTGTTTAACTGATGTAGTTCTTCTGAATGTTCTAGATGAGAAAACTGCAAATAGTTTGTGGGAAAGACTTGTGGCCGTGTATCAGGCCAAATCTCTGGTGAACAAGTTGTTCATGAGGAATAATTTTTACTCTCTATGAATGGAGGAAGGCGGATCCTTAACGGATCATTTAAATGCATTTAATCTACTGGTTACACAATTGACATTAGCTGGTGTCAAGTTAGAGGAGGAGGATCATTGCTACACACTTTTGTGTTCTTTACTAGATTCATGGGACCATCTTGTGATGGCTCTCAGAAGCACTTTAGTCACCTTCAAAATGGATGATGTGGTGTCTTCGCTACTATTAGAGGAGATGCAGAGAAAGGCTTCCATTTCAGAAAAAGAATCCCTTGCTGTTCATGGGAGATCCATTGAAAGAGGGAAGAAAAATGATAATAAGTCTGACAATAATGGTAGATCCAAATCCCATGGGAAGTCAAAGACTTCCAATAAGTCTAAGGCAAAATTTTGGAACTATGATAAATCTGGGCACTTCCGTAAAGACTGCAAAGAGCCAAAGAAGAAGAAGAAAGGTTCAGATTTAGCTTCAGAAAGATCTCAAGAAGATGGCGATGCATTCATCGTAGCTTTGGTAGCCCATGCATCTGATGATGTGTAGTTGGTTGACTTGGGTGCATCTTTTCACATGACCTCTCATCGAAATTGGTTCTCAAAATATGAAGAGTTTGATGGTGGAAAGGTGTACTTGGGTGATGATTCTCACCTAAAAATAGTTGGATGCGGAAGGGTCACTATCAAATTTCTTGATGGATGAGTAAAGGGAATCAATAGAGTTATGCACATTCTAGGTTTGGCATGAAACCTATTATCTGTAAGTATGTTGAATGATGTAGGTGTGCAAGTTTTTTTTTTGAAAGAAGGATGCAAGATGATGAGAGGATCGATAGTGCTTGCAAGGGGTGCTAGGAGAGGTACCTTATTTCAGCTAGATGCATGTATTCCTCTATGTAATATTTCTTCATCCTCACCATCTGAACAAGCAGTGAAGAAGTCTATGGCTATTGGTTCTGATGGTAGTGCAAACACTTTGGAAGGTAAGCTTCCTACAGAAAAGACAATGTTGTGACATATGAGATTTGGCCACATTGGTGAAAAGGGTCTCGGAACCCTGAAAAATAAAAATCTCGTTGAGGGGTTAAATGATTGCAATCTCAAGTTTGACTTCTGCAAACACTGTGTCTATGGTAAACAAAATCATGTTTAGTTTTACTCTAGTTCTCACAATTCTTCTGATGTTTTGGATCTTATTCATTCTGATGTATTTGGTCCTGTAAAAGTTCCTTCAATCTCCAAGTCTATATTTTTTGTATCTTTCATAGATGATTATAGTAGAAGGACATGGATTTATTTCCTTAAAAGTAAGACACAAGTCTTTAGTTGGTTCAAGGAATTTAAAGCTCTTGTAGAGAATGAGACTAGTAAGAAGATTAAGTGTGTGAGAACTGACAATGGTGGTGAGTTTTGCTCAGCAGAGTTTGAACAGTTCTGTAAAGAACAAGGTATCAAGAGGCATAAGACAACTCCTTATACCCCATAGAAAAATGGAGTTGTAGAGAGAATGAATAGGACACTGATGGAGAAGGCTAGGAGTATGCTTAGTGGAGCTGGTTTAGAACAAAGGTTTTGGGTCGAAGCTATAGCCACTGCTTGCTATCTGGTTAACAGATCTCCTACATCAGCCCTTGTTGGTAAGACACCCATGGAGGTGTGGTCTAGTAAGAAGCCTTCAATTAGACATCTTCATGTTTTTGGTTGTGAAGCTTATGCACATGTTCCAAAGGAGAAAAGATCTAAGTTGGAAAACAAAGCTGTTAAATGTATTTTCATCAGATACAGTGTTGGTGTGAAAGGATACAAGCTTTGGGATCCCGTGACTAGTAAGGTGTTGTATAGTAGAAATTTTATTTTCATAGAGCTAACATCTTCTCCTATTATGCTACAACCAGATGAAAAAGAAAAGGAAAAAGATGTTGTTCAGTTGCCTCCTACCCCTGAGAAGATTGAACAGAGAGACCATGTTGGGCCTAATGATGAGGAGAGCTCTAGCAGCTCTGATAGTTCAGAAGAAGAGGAAGAACAACCTCAACCGCAGCCCTTGAGGAGATCCACGAGAGAAAGAAAGCAACCAGAAAGGTTTGGTTATTCTATGTTAGATTCTAGTTGTGCCTTTGCTTTGATTACTAACACTGATGAGCCTAGATCTATGAAAGAGGCTTTGGGCATGGAAGATGTAGGTTCCCGAATTGAGGCTATGAATGATGAGATGGCTTCATTGGAGAAAAACAAAACTTGGGACCTTGTACCTTTTCCTAAAGGGAGAAAATCTATTGGCTGTAAATGGGTGTTCAAGAAGAAATTCTGTGCAGATGGCAGTGTTAAAAGGTATAAAGCTAGATTGGTTGCAAAGGGGTATTCACAGGTAGAGGGAATAGATTATGGTGAAATATTCTCTCTTGTTGAAAAGTTGACATCCATTAGATTTTTGTTATCTCTTGCTGCATCATATGATTTAGAGATAGAACAGATGGATGTGAAGATAGCTTTCCTTAATGGTGATTTGGAGGAAGAGATTTATATGTCACAGCCTGAGCACTACATTGTTAAAGGTAAAGAATCCTTAGTTTGCAGATTAAAGAAATCTCTATATGGTTTGAAGAAATCTCCTAGGATGTGGTACCTTAAGTTTGATGCCTTTGTGTTGTCAATTGGATTTGTAAGATCAAAATCAGATCATTGTGTTTATTTCAGAGTTGAAAATGATCGCCTTCTTATTATTGCATTATATGTTGATGATATGTTGCTGTTTGGGAAGGGTAAGGGTATGATTTCTGATTTTAAATCTCAATTGTTAGCATAGTTTGAGATGAAAGATCTTGGGGCAACTAGGTACATCTTGGGTATGGAAATCAGTAGAGACAGGTCTAACAAAAAACTTTGGTTGAGTCAGAGTAAGTATGTGAAGTCTGTGTTGGACAGGTTCATCATGGCAGATTGTAGACCACTATGTGTTCCTATTTCTATGGGAACAAATTTATCTATAGATGATTGTCCAAAATCTCCTAGTGAGGTGGAGGACATGAGTAGAGTACCTTATGCTAGTGCAGTTGGTAGTCTTATGTATGCTATGGTCTGTACTAGACCAGACATTGCCCAAGCAGTGGGATTCATGAGTCAGTTTATGGCTAATCCTGGATGGGTACATTGGGATGCAGTTAAGCGAGTATCCAGATATTTGAGGGGTACATCAGATTACTCCATATGTTATCATGGTAAATCTTATGGATCTCCACATTCAATTTGTATTCATGGGTTTGTGGATTCAGATTGGGCAGGTGATATTGACAGCAGGAGATCCACCAGTGCTTATGTGTTCACTATGTTTGGTGGTGCCATCAATTGGATGAGTAAGCAACAACTTGTGGTTGCTTTGTCCACTACAAAAGCTGAGTACATGGCTGCTACTCATGCTTGTAAAGAAGCCATTTGGCTTATAATATTGTGTTCTGATGTTGGTGTTGATGCAAAACAAATTACTATTTGGTGTGACAGTCAGAGCGCTATTTGCCTTGCAAAGAATCCAACTTTCCATGCCAGAACAAAGCACATTGATGTGCAATTTCACTTTGTGAGAGATATGGTGGAAGATGGAAAGGTAAATTTGGAGAAGGTAGATACTGTGAAGAATGTTGCAGATGCATTAATGAAACCAGTGGGCACTGAGAAGTTTAGATGGTGTTCAGATTCTATGGGCCTTTTGGCCTATAGCAGTTAAAGTTCCTGTTATGTTCTTGTTGCTCTTACAAGGTGTTCGACAAGTGGGAGAATTTTAGGAATAAGGTGTCTCAACCTTGGATAACTCCTATTCTTATTATTTGTTGTGTAAATGTATTTTTTGCAACCAATGTAATTAAGTGTGAGTGTACATGTCTAGTTGGCATGTTGATGTGTCACTCCACTTGATGTGTCGACATCTTGTGTGTAAGGAGATCATGACTGAAATGGTCATGACGGATTCCTATGATAGGTAAGAACTATTTAAGGAATGTGCTATGACAGGTGTAAGAGCATCTTATGACTTGGGCCTATTTGGGCGCCCAAGAAGAAGTGGGTGGTGTGTGTAAGAGAATATGCCAAAAATAGGTTGGTATGACAGATTCTCTTACACTTCTCTTGTGACCGTTATTTTTGGTAGATTCTATGACAAGCTATCATAGTCTATTCTAGGGATGGACGCCTATTCTTGGGATTGCATGTAACAACTATGTACATGTGGCTTTGTGCATGGGTCTTGGTGGTTGGATGCCAAACTCCTTTTTTGGGTATTTGTTGGGTCCTGAGGAGTCTATATATATGATGCTACTTCTATGGGAGAAAAATAAGTTTTACTTGTCTCTCATCTCCTGAAAGAACTTGCATTGCAAGTGTGTTGTAATCTTTGTGTTGAAGATAATACATTGTGCAGGTTTTGGAGTGCTGGGGTTTTTTACCGGAAGGTTTTCCCTAGGGTATATCATTGTGTCATTCTCTATTTTTTATGTATGCATGGTATGTGGTTGCAATATCTTTGTTAAAGTAGTTAACAAATTTGAAATTGTAAGGATTTATAATAATTTGCACAATACTTTCCTTAAGAGATTAGCGTAGGAAGCTGTTTCCACACCTAAGTTTCCTTACAGAGGTCACCAAGAATTCACCATTAGAAGAAGGGTTCCACACAATTTTGTCAGGATGATTAACTTCTCTGAACCAGGACTACAGCTCAATCATGAGAGGAGACTGACTTCTATCAAGGCTAGAAAGATCCTTCCAAGAGTTATTATTCCAATAATCAGAGACTTTGCATCCAATAGCATTTTTAGCTTGTGTTATAATATCCTTCCACTCTTGTCTTTCAAATAGGGGCCAGTCATGGATCCAAGGATCATCCCAAAAGTCAATGTTGGTCCCTTCACCTAGTTTCCACCTTATCCCTTCTGTCAAGAACTCAATGGAGGAGAAAAGGTTATTCTAGATATAAGATCCATTCACCCTAGCATCATTGTTTAAAAGATCCTTCAATCTGTTGGAATTAAAAAGATATTTTCTTTTAACTATGCCATTTCATTGCTTAGTATCCCCAAAGATTCTCCAAACCTACTTAGCCAAAAGGGCCTTATTGACAAGCTTGATAGATCTTAACCCCAAGCCCCGTTTACTCTTGGGCTTACAAACCTTTTCCCAGGCTATCAGACTAAGTATTTTTTTATCTTCAACACCAGTCCATAAGAATCTTTTTTGGATAGTTTCAAGAACCATCGTGAACTTGTGAGGAATCTTGAAGAGACTCAAAGCATACATAGGTAGATTTTGTAGAGTTGACTTCAAAATTTGAAGCTTACCAGAGCTATTGAGGAGGGCACCTTTCCATCTAGCTAGTTTCCTATTGTATCTGTCAACAATTTCCTATTGTATCTATCAACAATTTGGTTCCAAAAGCTGTCAAGGCATTTAGAGCAAAGGGGAAGACCTAGATAAGATGAGGGAAGGGCACCAATGCTACAACCAAGAATTTTGGAGATCTTAGCTTGTCTCTCAAGGGGGGTATTGATAAAATATAAGAATCTCTTATTCCAATTAATAAGCTGGCCCATAGCTGAGGTATAAATTGACAAGGCTTTTTTAAGATTCTTGGCTTCTTTAATAGTAGATTCACCCATGAAGAGGGTATCATCAAAAAAAATTTCATGGGAGCAGAAGGTTCTGATTGATGAAGGTTGGAGACCAGAGATAGTTCCATCATTGACAAGTTTAGAGATATATCTTCCCAACCCTTTAGCCAAAATAGAAAATAGGATAGGGGATATAAGATCCCCCTGCCTAAGACCCCTTGAGGGTTTGAAGAAATTGGAGGAACCACCATTCACAATAACAAAGGAAGAAATAGTGGAGACCAACTGATCAACAATTTTAATGACCCTTGCATTGAAACCAAAGCAACTTAAGACTTTTTGGAGGAACTGCCAGTCAACCCTGTCATAGGCTTTAGATAAGTCCAATTTCATGAGAAAGCCCTATTTCTTGGTAGCTTCAAGGGAATGGATATTCTCATGAGAAACCACAATAGAGTCAAGGATTTGTCTCCCTAGAAAAAATCCATACTACTAAGGAAAAATAATGGAGGGTAGCAAAGAAAGTAGTCTGGAAGTCATGACTTTGGCTATGATCTTGTAAATCCCATTACAGAGGCTAATGGGTCTGAAAGAATCCACCATGTTGGCACCATGTTTTTTAGGAATAAGGACCAAGAAAGTGGCATTGAGTTCTCTAGTTGAGCTTTGGTACCAAAAAATTCTTTGACAGCATGAAGAACATCTTGACCAATGATCTCCCAGAACTGCTAAAAGAAGAAAAGAGGGAATCCATCAGGACCCAGAGATTTATCCCCTTCAAAGGAGAAAATAGCATCTCTAATTTCCTTATCATTAGGAATAGCTTTGAGTCTAGAATTGATATCTTTGTCTATGATTTAGGGAATAACAAAGAGGATATCAAGTTGGCTCTGAGATTCAAGGTTATCTTCTTTGGAAAGGAGAAGAGAGAAGGCCTGGACCATTTCCTTTCTTATATCTTCTTCCTTAACCAGAGTCTTATAATTCACAATAAGGGAAGAAATTTTGTTAATAGCTTTATGTTTCATGGCTATCATGTGGAATAATCTGGTATTTCTATCACCATCTTTAAGCCAAATGGCTCTTGATCTTTGCCTCCAAAAAGACTCCTCTTTAGAAATAATATTATGGTACTCTACCACTAGTGCATTCTTAGTTCTTTTGTGCTCCTTAGAGAAACCCACTTTTTGAATAGTATCTTGAATAACCTTGATCTCTTCCTACTTATTACTTTTTTCCTTGAAGATGTCTCCAAAAACTTCCTTGTTCTAGATTTTAATATTTCTCTTGACATTACTCAACTTTTTAGCTATTCTATACATGGCACTGCCTTCCTAATTGTAGTTCCTGCCATTTAAAATTTTAGCATTGAAAATAATCAGGAAATGATCAGATCCAATCCTAATAGAAGAAGATAAAGCACAGGAAAAGTTAGAGAGCCAATCAAGAGATAGGAGGGTTCTGTCAAGTTTCACCTAAATGAGGTCATCACTAGTTGTTATATTCAACCAAGTGTAGGAGATCCCTTCTAGCTCCATATCAATGAAAGATTGATCATTAATATACTCCACGAGATCCATTCTACTCTCAACTTGAGAAAGAGCTCCACCCATTTAATCATCAGCTAGCAAAGGGGTATTGAAGTCTCCCATAACCATCCAGCTAGGGGATTGGAATTTGTTTCTAATTTCTTTTAATCTTTTCTAGAATCTGAACCTTCCACTCTTGGTATTAGGAGCATAGATATTCATCAAATTCCAAGAGCAATCAAATTTCAAATGTTTGACATAGATAAGAATAATGTTCTTCTCAACATGGATTTTTGTGCAATTAATGATCAAGTTGTTCTAGAAGATAACAACTCCTCCGGAAGCTCCATCAGAGTCACTTCCAATACTACTACCATTTTTAAAAGGGACAATTTTTTCAACTTTCTCTCTAGACATTTTAGTTTCCTGGATGAGCATGATATCAAGTTTTATATCTCTAACAATATTTCTGAGGACACCTTGTTTATGAGGGCTGTTAAGACCTCTAATATTCCAAGACATGATCTTTATTTAGAGGGTTGGGGAACACATATCTGGGATAGTAGATTGTTTACCATCCACAATACTCTATTTTTCATCTGACTCTCTCATAGCTTTTTGAGTACATCTACCTCTACTCCCCTGAGGTGATCCAACATCTGCTTTCTTTCTTCTGGTCTGGATTCCTCCCGAAGGAGTTATGTCTATCTTTTTCCATGATTTAGGAGCTTTAGGATTTAGTCCTCCCTTCTTGGATAGATTATTGGTTTTCTTTTTATTTTTCACCTCAGACCATGAAGACTCCTACAATTCTAATATAGGAGAGATTTCATCAAAGGTTTCTTTTCAAATCTCCTCTTCACTGACTTCAGACTAGCTATTGCTGATGTTTCCATTAACAGTGGATATCACCTATTCAATCAGAGGGAGGTAAAGTTCTGAAATATTCAAAGCAATATCTCCTATCTCTGTTGAAGCAGATAAGTTGCCCTTCTCATTTAGCACATCTATTGTTGGGGCTTGAAGCTCTGATTCAATACTTCCTTCCTGAGGGGTGGCTTGGGGCTGAGAATCCTTCTCCCTATTCCCGGTCAAATAACTAAAAGAAGTAGAAGTGGAGATGTTTTCCACTTTTTCCTCTTGTTCTATGACCTTTGGACTCTCCTACTCCAGAGATTAGGGTTGTTCATTATTGGTAACCTAACACTTATCTCCCTCTAGCTGAATACTTGGATTGGAAATCTGGGCTTCATGCATTTTATCTTCATTTGATGCTTTAGGAGGATTTGGAAGGGAAGAGGAAGGACCATTTTTCTCTCTTCATTCAGCTCTTATTTCTCTCTTTTTGGGTTTTACAATAAGTTTTAAAGGACATTGTTTTTCCCAGTGTCCAAATTTTTTACAAGTGAAGTAGGCAAAGGGAAGGGACTCGAACTCCACCACTTGAATGTGAGTTCCTAGCTTGGAGTTAATAGTAATAACTTTTGGGAGGTCTACCTTTTGAATTATATTGACACAGACTCTAGCATACACTATTCTTATCTTTACATCTGTCATTGTATCTATTGATAGAAGCTCCCTAAATGAACTAGCCAATCCTGAGAAGACATCTTCATGCCAATATTCCAAAGGAAGACCTTGGAATCAAACCCACACTGGGGCTAGTTCAAACATATCCATATTTAGATCAAGTTTATCCCCCCATTTCTAAAGAGCCAAGGATGATTTGCCAAACATCCAAGGACCTCCACACAAAACATCAGAAAGATCTTCAGAGCTAGAAAAATTGAAAGTGAAAAAACCCTTAGGCAAAGTAGCTATGTCAACTTGACCCTTGAGCTTCCATTTTTTTGCAACAAAAACCCTTACTACATCTATGTTAGGTCTTGGGCCCATGAATTTTCCTACAAGTGTATTTTTCATAGATGCTACTGTATGATCAACTAGAGAATCAAGAAGAGAAATTTTGAATACTCCCTTCTCAGGATCAGATGTGTTATCCACTAGGGGGAAAGAGGATTTCCCAGTAGGTTTAACACCAAATAAAGAATTCCAACTAGCTTTAGCAGCATTTTCAAAGAAGGTTTGACCATCAATCACTTTAGCAAAAGACTTACCAACAAATTTTCTAGCATTTGAATCTTCTTTTCGGTTCTGGGGTCTCTGAAAAGAGTTGTCCCCCTTATTCTCTTTTGTGGAGCCCTCCATTGCTTCATCTTTGTCCTTTCTCTAAATCATAGGCATGGGAGTGATCTGAGCATTTCTAGAGACATCTTTCTCATGCATAACATGATTCAAAAATCCCCTTTTCCCACCTTCTCAGGACTGATTATGATCTGGGTCTATGTCGCCTTCTGCATCCTTCTCACCTCCCTTGGAAATCTTGGTGTCTACCACTAAATTCACCTAAGATCCTCCAGCATTAGGATTCCCACCTAATGAAGAGTTTGAAATTCCTCCAGCCACTTGTTCTCCTCCTCCTCCACTTGCCATAATCCAAGAGATTGTAAGTTAGTTGATAAGGGATATCAAGTTTGGTTTACTAAGAAAACTTGTGTGATAAAGGAAAAAGATGTAAATCTGATTAGAACTCAAACTAGAACCAGAGATTATGTTCTTCAGTTGAATCCTACTTAGATGACATGTTTGATTACTAAAATTGATGACAATAGGTTGTGGCATAGAATATTTTGTCATATAAACTTTGATAACATTGTGAAAGTAAGTTCTACAATTGCAGTAAGAAGTTTACCTAAAATTATGAAGCCTACTAACATGATTTGCAAAGAATGTGTAATGGCTAAACAAAAGAGAAGTTCTTTTCCTAGTAAGAAGTTTACATCTACAAAGAATCTAGAGATTGTTCATACATATTTGAGTAGTCCTACCAGGACTAGAGGATTCTATGGAGAAAGGTATTTTATGATTCTTGTTGATGATTTTACAAGAATGATGTGGATTTCATTTCTTAAAGAAAAATTTGAAGCATTTGATAAGTTTAAAATTGTTAAGAATAAAGTTGAGAATGAATCTAGAATGAAGATTAAATGTTTGAGATCTGATAGAGGTGGAGAATTTACTTCTAGAGAGTTTAACAATTTTTGTGAAGGAATTGGCATTAAAAGATAGCATTCAGCCCATAGAACACCTGAAAAAAATGGCATTGCAAAAAGAAGGAACAAATTAGTGACTCAAGCAGCAAGAGCTATGTTGTTTGAAAATGATTTGGCAAAGATATTTTGGAGAGAAGTGAACATAATAGTGTATACAATGAACAAAGTACAAATCAAAGTAGACATAGACAAGACACATTATGAATTATCATTTGAACATAGACCATGTTGGTGTTCAAAATGGATGCTTATGCTCTTAGGCTGCCAATATACCCTCCGATAGGTTTTAGGATTGGTTAGTTCCAAAATGCACAAGGATCTTAGGGTAATTGGACCGACTATAGGGACAAGACTTCCCTCTTCACTTCTAGATCTGCAAAACCAAGGTGGGTGCACCTAACCCAGTGAAAACTATACTTCACACACCAAAGACTAGGTCTCAACAACAAATTGACAGTAAGAAAGTACTAAATGCTAACCTCACATTCATTGACTCTCCATTACTATACAGTGACAAAACCACCAACCAATGACTTAAAGCTTAGAAAGGTTATTGATTTTAAGATTTTGGAATGTAATAACCTTAATCAATGTATGTTAACAAGAGAGATACTCATTTAGGCCAGTGCCTCATCCATTGGGAAAGATTTCTTAGACACAAAGACACATAGATTTGAGAATATCTAAGAATTCATATCCATAAATACATTTATCTTAATCTTTACTACTTACAAAACATCCTTACATAGACAAGGGCAAACTCATATCTCATTTAGAGCATTTTTCAATCCAATCCTAGATCAGAACTCAAGAATGAAGATATATACATAAAAACACTATGTAATGAGCTAGAAAACTCAAAGCTTACTTAACTTGACATAAAGGAGAGATTAGAGTCAAATATTTTTATTAAGTATGATGAATTCCTTCTGTGTATACAATGAATCACAAGACACCCTTCTTGAAAATTATAGCTTAGACCTACAAATTTCTTCTTTCATTAACAAACACTGAGTCAAAAACTATTACAAAACCTTGGGACCAGAAACTAGGGACTGTTTTTGAACTTCAAAATTGGAACCCCTTCAAAATCTACAATTCAACACTATATACCACTAGTTACCTTGGAATCCCAAATAGGTTAGGATGTAATAAGCTATGGATAACCAGGGTAAGGGTTAGGGTTTCCACCCACCAAGCAATTCAAATGGATCAAAAATTAATAAATTGGAGGGAAAACTAAGCAACCCTAAGCAATCAGATCAAAAAAATCAATCTTCACTTATGGTAATTCTTTTGGAAATGTACTGAAGATCATGAAACTCATGCAAATTCATCTGATTTGACCCTTGCAACATGCCTCAAGCAAGTAAACCCATCCCCTCATGGTACAAAACTCTCTGCAAATAATCATCTAACTCACTGGACCACACTGCAATAGTTGGCACCACCAAACTAATTGAATTCAACCACTAAAACATTCAATTCTGGTCCTTTCTATCTCTAGAAACCCTCAAAATTTTGAATTCAAACTGCAACGGTCATTTCCATGGCACTATCGATGTATCAATGACCCACATTCAAATCTGAACTTGGTTTATATCATGACCATTAGATGCTTTTCCTTTTCCCAGGTTATGTTTTTACTTTATAAGAATCTGGTGAATGTGTGACCAAAAAACCTTTGCCCATTCATGAGAACTTTGAGAGCACCTCTAAATTATTTGGCTATTATGTAAACATTGTTCACCAAATTTCTAAGTCTTTAGACCCTTCACCAAAACATCATGCAAACCAATGAACAAAGCAAGCATTTGTCAGAACCACCAAAAATTTATCCAAACTGCCAAAAAGACTAAGAAATTTTACTAGGCCCGCATCAAGAAGATTGACGATTGTCTCATCTTCACATAGAGCTAGAAGATTCCATCAGATCATAAGACAACCATCAGATGAATAATCTTACCCTACTCTGATAACCCTCTGACACCGAATGAAATCAATGGTTGTCTCATGATCTGGTGTGTCAGAAAAAACCCTTTAGATGATACACCGACTGTCGATGCTCTATCATTGTCAAAACTACTAGAACTTGGAAATCCTCATCCCCATTGACACAATCCAATTCATCACCATGTGGATGAATGAAAAATAGATAATTCAGCACATTGTGGGACATAAAAACCATCTGCCAATCGGACCCACCCTAATACTACCACCTAAGAATAAAGTAACATCGACAGCTGGCATAAGATCTCAAAGCTCTGACACATCTCATGAGAACTTATGTCAACCATTGATCAACTACGGATGTCAAAACCCTTTGATTTTTAGAAAATTAGGTCCCACATATAGCATATCTAGTCATTCACTCATGGACTAATCAGATACTGCCAAATCAGCACACCTAGCATGTGGACCTACTTTGAAAAGAAAGGTAATGTCATAAAGGAAATCAATGGTGGTCTTAAGATCTCATGCCTCTGACATGCCTCATGACAAGATGCACCCACTATGAGATTGAGATGGTGTTAGAGAGGCTAGGCCTAGTAAAATACAAAGGCCAAAAACATTAGGAAATATCAAGCGCTGGGACTTAGGAAAATATTAAACCCACCAGGCTCCAAACTTAGGAAATATTAACTGGGGAGACTTAGGCATAGCGGCAAATGGTAAAGGGGCCCAAAAATAAAACCTTAGTCACAAGATCACATAACATGAAAAAGGCTCACATGATCATGCGACAAAGCAGTTAGTAATTAGCACATGTGCTATTTAGCACTTTAGTGGCCTAAAAAAGTAACACAAAATTAGAACAGGGCCAGGGCACAATAGGGTTTTTCTTAGTAACGGTTAGAAATTCAAAATTTTCACCTAGGGCTTAAACCAAAGACAAGGGAAAAGGAGACAAAGGCTAGGAAAAAAGGGTATGTAGCCATGAAAATTTTTACCAGTGCTAACAGTGGCTCATACTCGCGGACGTGTATCTCTTGCAGATACAACGAGAAACTAGAATCTCCTGGAAGAGTAGACCAACTCAAAAACTTTGACCCAAAAAGAAAAAATAGATGACTGTACAAGGGAAAACCTAAACTAGTGCTCATGGAAAAGATACTTTAGGAGAAGTAAAACTTTAGGAATTGTCCATGAATAGGCAATTCCAAAGTACCACCAGTTAAATCTTTTAGGACATAAGAATTTGTCCCCCATTTGCTTTCAATAAGATAAGGTCCCAACCAAATTGGATCAAATTTTCCATGCTTCCCTTTATCTTCCAACCTTGCATTCCACATCAAGACAAGGTCATCAACTTCAAAACTCCTTTGAGTAGCCCTTCTATCAAAAAATTCTTAGATTGTCTCTACAATGTTTCATTTCTTTCATGTGCATCTCTCCTTACCTCTTCCAATTGGATCAGCTCATCCATCCTTACTCTCATCTCATCATTCAAGTCTTCATCATATTCTTGGATAAACTTATACATCTACAATAGATTATTCTGAGGCAATCTAGCATTTATTCCATATACCAAATCAAATGGAGCACAACCTATGGCCTTCTTTAGAGTTACCCTGTTAGCCCATAGTGCCCACCATAACTTTGAGTCCCAGGCTTTCTTATTCTTGTCCAACACTCTCTTGAGAATCTTAATCAGACTTTTGTTACTAGACTCAGCCTGACCATTTCCTTATGGATGATATGGGGAAGAAAATGAAAGGTGTATCCCATATTGCTAACAAAAATACTAAATTCTTGTGATCTAAAGCACATTACATTATCAACCACAATTACCTCTGGGCAACCAAACCTGGTAAGGATGTTCTGCATCATAAAATCTACCACCACTTTGCTAGTAGCCTTTCTAGTAGGGATAGCTTCAACCCACTTGGTAAAATAGTCTATTGCCACTAGTATGTAAGAATGTCCACCACTAGACTTGTTTGGAATTTCTCCAATAAAATCAATACCCCACTTTTGGAAAGGATCCTGAACTACAACAGGTTGGAGTGGAAAATTTCCATTAAATTTCAACTTTCTAGCAAATATCTGACATGCATCACACCTTCTTACAAACTGATGTGTATCCTTAAAAATTGTAGGCCACCAAAATCAAGACCTAAGGATCTTGTGAGCTGTGGTCTTTTCCATATAGTGTCCTCCACAAACACCTTGGTGCATTTCCTTTAACAGAGACTTGGACCTCTCATGATCTATGCACTTTAGCAATACTCCTTCATTGCTTCTCCACCATAACTTACCATGTATAATGGAATACCTTACAGATTGCAACTTGACAGTTCTCCTTCTATTTTCATCCATTTCAAGGGGAAGGACCAGTTTCTACAAGTAACCAACAACATCTTTATACCAGTCACAATAATCCATATCACAAATATATGGCCTTTGTTCTTCTTCTAACACATTTACATGATTTGCAATCAAATTGCTTTGTGCCATTAATTTTACAAGACCTAAGCCTCTTACCAACTTTTTAATTTGGATATCAATGTTAAATTCTTGTATCCTATTGATCCATCTACATCTTTTCCTTGAAATTTCTTGTTGCACCAATATACCCTTAACTACAGCACTAGGAACATAAGCGACTACCTTAGCTCCCACAAGGTAACATCTAAAAGCCTTAGCTACTTTAACTAAGGCATAAGCCTATTTCTCAGTGATATCATATTTCAATTCTACTACTTGTAGGGATTTAATAAAAAATGATATGGGTTGTTCATATCCTTCTGAATTCTTTTGCAATAAAACTGCTGCAATTGTATGACAAGAAGCAAAATAAAATATCTGCATGGGCTTACCATAATTAGGTGTCCTAAAAACTAGAGCATCATTGATGGCCTTTTTGATACTTCTGAAAGATTCATCTACTTCTTCATTCCATTCAATCTTTTCTTCTTTTTTCAACATTCTAGAGATAGGGATACTAATTTCTACAAAATTTGTAACAAATCTCCTTAGAAAGTTTACTTGCCCAAAGAAGGACTATATTCCTTTAACATTTCTAGGTGGTGAAAGCTTGTCTATAGCCATAACCCTTTTAGGGTCAATTCTTACTCCATCCTTTGACACAATATGTCCTAAGAGCTTTCCCTCCACAACACCAAAGGAACATTTCTTTGGATTCAAAGAAATCCCATACTCCAAAGCCCTAATAAAAATATTCTCAAGATGGTCACAATGCTGACTTTCCTTATCTGAATATGCTATGAGATCATCCTGATATACCACTAGAAATTTTTTTATGAAGTTTGCAAAGGCCACATCCATAGCTCTCTGAAAAGTAGCTCCTACATTTGTCAAACCAAAAGGCATTCTAACATAAACATATGTTCTCCAAGGGGTAGTAAACATAGTCTTGAATTATTCTGACTCCTTGACCATGACTTGATTATATCTAGAGAAACCATCCATCATAGACATCAACTCTGATCTAGTAACCTTCTCCAACATATTTTCCATATTAGGCAAACCATAGTTGTCCTTCAAATAATTGACATTCAAATTCCTAAAATCAACACATAACCTAATGTCACCATTCTTTTTTCTGATTGGAACCAAGTTTGACACCCAAGTAGAATGTCTAACAGGCTTGATGATGCCAGCATCCATCATCCTTTTGAGTTCATCTTACATTTTTGGTGCCAAGGTAGGATTCAAAAGCCTTAATTTTTTCCTAAAAGGTTCAGTTCCTTCCTTCAATGGTATTTCATGCTAGAATAGATCCTCTCTATAGGCTTTCAAATCATCATAAGACCATGCAAAGACATGTCTAAATTTTTTGAGAAGATCAATCAGATCATTCCTAGTTCTTTGGGATAAACATTTACCTATATAAACATTTTTAGGTATTTGACTTGTTCCTAAATTTATTTACTCCAAATCATTTATCTTATCAACAAATTTAGGAAAACAAGTCCTTTCTTTATCATCAAATGCCCTTTCAAGAGCAACCAATCCCCTTGGGATACTATTTGACCTTAATTTCAAAACTTCCTTCCCAAGAACATTCTCTTTTCCATTTCTGATGTCAACATAAGTGCTGAAATCCATCTCCTGACCATAAAAATGAGAATCACACTGCAAAAACCTTAGTCTATCCTAATCATCAGAAAATACCTGCCAATTCTCAACATTATCTAGGATAGAAGGCCTAGACTTACCCTCAATCCTGGATATCCCTACAAAGGTAATATCCTCTGGCCTTAGTGCTATGTTTTCCAATAAGTCAGCCATCTTGTTTTGGCTTCTATCCACCCAATCAATACCAAAGGCACTGAAACCTTCAATTTCATCCCAAATAGCATTTCTATATTATTTCAGCCTTTGATTCTTAGATGCATACTTTGATCTAATCTAAGAAATTATTAACTCGAAATCACCAATCACCCTAAGATGTTTGTTTCCATGTTTTGATGCTTGTCTCAAACCAATCAGTAGGGCCTCATATTCAGCAACATTATTTGTGCAAAGGAACAAGAGAGTGAAAGAAAACTTGAAAGTCTTACCACTTGGGGATATTAATAGCACTCCTACTCCAGCACCTTCCTTTGAGCTTGCTCCATCAAAATACAGGGTCCATAAGACATTACCTCCTACCATGTTATTTTCATCATCAACCAAAAAGACAAGCTTGACTTTTTCTTGCACATCTCTCTCCTAAACTTGGAAAGAACCAATATCAATGTCAACAAAACAAGTCATATTGTCATCTTCATCCGCCTCAATCATAAGTGGGGTTCTAGTTTCCCTTAAAACTTTCACACTTTCTCCTTCAATGCTAAAAGTAGAAAAAGACAAGTCACATTTAATACTTCCTCCCATAGAAGCACTCCATTTTCTAGATAATAGCATTCCATACTGAGGAGGAATATCAACTACAAGAACACTCATAGTTAGTTGTTTGTCAGGAAATGCTACTAATTTATAAGGCAAAGCGTTAATGGTGCCAATGACTAGCACTTCTCTTGAGTACATAGCTTGGTATCTCCCATGAGGTGTATCAACCTTTAGTCCTAATGACTTCATGATCTCTACAGGCATGATAGTGTTTGATGCTCCAAAATCAATCATGCAATTCTTTAGTAATTTGTCATTTATCATAAGAGACAAGAAAAAAGGATCAACGGTCCCTGATGTTGTATTTACAACATTTGCATCCAAATACTTCTGAGGGATTTTAGAGATAATTTCTTCACTTTTACTATCAGGTGTGTCATCTAAAGAAGCCACATGCTTGTCACCTCTATTCATTTCTTGGACCTTTATAGAAGAGGCACCATTTACCCAATCCAAGGCCTTGACCTTATGCTCTTCTATTCTCATCATTTCCAAAAGTGGAACTTTGACAGTTATTTGTGAAAGCAATTTAGTCATATTAATAGGAACATATGTATGGTTTCCCATGTCTTCCTTAATCTTAGTGCAATATTTATTTTCCTTTTGGACAGTCAAGTCAGATTTACCTTTTTGTAGAAAATCATCATCCTTTTGAGGTATGGGAACAACTAGTTCTAATGTCTTTGCTTTACCTTGAGGTATTGCAGTAGGTCCCATCTTCTTTTTTACTTTAACCTTACTGACAACACCAGCATCTTTCTCCTTTTCCTCATGTTGTTGTGTACTCCTTTTTTATTTCTTGATAAACATACTACCTAGTTTACCATCTATGCTTCCAACTATCCTCTTTCTCAAATTGTAATTGTTCCTAGCTTGAGTGACCATGTTTGCAGTGATTTGAGCAATTTCCTCATCAAAGGGTCTCCTTAAGGAAACATGTTCCTCACACTTCACTGCACCACATCCAACATCATCAAATTCTTCTTCCTCATTATTAGTAGATTCAACCTCATCCCATGCATGTGAAGAAGTCATTGCACAACCACTCTAATCATATTGTTGATCCTGTTCTTGATTCTTAGATGAATTCAGAGCAATAACACAATGTTCTAGACTATGAGGAGATTGACAAGCAGTACACCATGGGATATCATCATTCATGTTAACTGAATTTCTTTTCAAAGGATTAGGAATCCTATCATCAGGCATATCCCTTTTAACTGGAAAAATGGGCTTTCTATCCTTCCACTAAGTATTGTATGGGTAATTTTGCATTCTTGGTTGCCTGCTAAAATTACTTGAAACAGGCCGGTCATTTGTTACAACCCTATTGTTTATTTTTTCATTAGGCTTTAGATCCTCTAAAGCACTTAGAATCTACTTTAGATTATCCTCCTCCTTTGGCTTAAAATTAGCAGACCTTCCCATCTCTTTCTTATTTTGCACTTGAGGCCTATAATCATCTCTTCTCCCTAATTTTCCTGATATTCTTCTATTACTTTCTATGTTGATAGACAACTTGTAAGCCTCCCCAAGATTTATAGGGTTCTTATCCCTTAAAAGGTACCCCATCTTTGCATCAAAAGCATTTACGTATGTCACAAGACACACTCTATCATCTAATCTGATAACTTGCAGAAGCCTATGCATAGCCTTTTGGAATCTTATATTAAATTCAAGGACCTCTTCATTCTAATTTTTCTTTATGTTATTGAATTCATTCAAAATAAAACCCTCATTTTTTTTATCTCCATAATGCTCCTTAAAAAAATTCTTAAATTCATTCCAAGATCCTATACTAGCATGGGGAAATCCTCTAAACCAGTCCCTAGCATCCTCGATCAAAGATTGTACAAATAACTTCATTACAACATCATCAGGCTCAACATTATAATCATCTATCACATCCATAAAAAAATTTAGATGTTCCTCACATGTGATGACATTGTTCCCATCAAACTTTGGGAGCTTCTTTCTAATTTCATCAGGAATTACATTAGGATAACCAGGAATACCAAAAAAGATAAGTTGTTTGTACCTTTCATGAACAGGAACTCCTTGTGGTGGATCCATTCCATGAGATGTAGATGTCCTTGTGTTTGAACCAATAGGAATCTTAACAGCACCTGGAATGCCATTTGTTGGAGTTGCAAGGTTACCATGATTCCCATCTTGTCCCAAAAAGGAAGCAGCAACATTTGAAGGTCCTGATGTATGCTTGAGAAAATCAATCTTCTTCCTTATTTCTGCAGTAGTGGCCTCCAATTCTGCCTTCTCTAATTCTTTATCTAATATTTCTTTTTCCTTTCTAGCCTTCTCAAGGTCTACATCTAATATCAACCCTTGCTCTAATGATTTTTCCACATGAACTTGTTCATTTATTTGAACTCCAATAGCTTTCTATTTGCCCTTATCTCTAGGCCTAATTATCTCATGTGTTCTCTACATAATAGGCTATTCCTCTACTCTTTTAGGCTTTGGGACAAAATTAATTGCCTCCAAATCTAACAACTACCTCTTTAGCTGATCAGCCCTTATCATGGCTTGTCTTACTCTATCTTCTTTATCTTTCTCTCTTTGTTGTCTAATAGCAACTTGTGTTTGGACTCTTTTTTCCAACTCATAGAGCTCTTCAAATATTTCTTCTGATTCTAGGAGAGTAGTCTTAGACTCATCATCTCCCACTTTAAATTCATCCTCATACTAGTTCAATCCCAAATCAACAGCTTCTTCATATTCTAAAATATTTTCTTCTTGACCAGGCTTGGTTTGAGTCTCTTGTCTTGTATCCTTTTTACTTTTCCAAGTATGAGAAACATTTATTTTTTTCTTTCTTCCCCTTGTCTAGCTAGGCCTAGAAGTGCTTGGAAGACCTTCCATTCTGTCTTCAGGATGCTCCTTTCTCTGAGAACTAGTACCTTTGTAACTCATTTTATAAATAATCTACTAACTAGCACTACTACAGAGATATTTGAGTTGCCACCCAAGAATATTGGGAATCTTACAATACTATTTCCTCACTAACAGATATCCAAATGAGCTAGATAAGACAAGGGACAAAGAATAACCTTGTTTCTTCCAATGATGACCTACTAGTTATTATAGACTTGTGTAACATTTCTCCAGCAGAGTCACCATCTTGTTGGTGTTCAAAATGGATGCTTATGCTCTTAGGCTACCAATATACCCTCTGATAGGTTTTAGGATTGGTTAGTTCCAAAATGTACAAGAATCTTAGGGTAACTGGACCAACTATAGGGACAAGACTGCCCTCTTCACTTTTGGCTCTGCAAAACCAAGGCAGGTGCACCTAACCCAGTGAAAACTATACTTCACACACCAAAGACTAGGTCTCAACAATAGATTGACAATAAGAAAGTACTAAATGCTAACCTCACATTCATTGATTCTCCATTACTATACAATGACAAAACCACCAACCAACAACTTAAAGCTTAGAAAAGTTATTGATATTAAGATTTTGGAATGTAATAACCTCAATCAATGTATGTTAACAAGAGAGATACTCATTTAGGCCAGTGCTCATCCATTGGGAAAGATTTCTTAAACATAAAGACACACAGATTTGAGAATATCTAAGAATTCATAGCCATAAATACATTTATCTTAATCTTTACTACTTACAAAACATCCTTACATAGACAAGGGAAAACTCATATCTCATTTAGAGCATTGTTTAATCCAATCCTAGATCAGAACTCAAGAATGAAGATATATACATAAAAACACTATGTAATGAGCTAGAAAACTCAAAGGTTACTTGACTTCACACAAAGGAGAGATAAGAGTCAAATATTTTTATTAAGTATGATGAATTCCTTCTATGTATACAATGAATCACAAGACACCCTGCTTGAAAATTATAGCTTAGACCTACAACTTTCTTCTTTCATTAACAAACACTGAGTCAAAAACTATTACAAAACCTTGGGACCATAAACTAGGGACTATTTTTGAACTTTGAAACTGGAACCCCTTCAAAATCTACAATTCAACACTATATACCACTAGTTACCTTGGAATCCCAAATAGGTTAGGATGCAACAAGCTACGAATAACTAGGGTAAGGGTTAGGGTTTCCACCCACCAAGAAATTCAAATAGATCCAAAATTAATACATTGGAGGGAAAATTGAGAAACCCTGAGCAATCAGATCAAAAAAATAAATCTTCACTTATGGTAATTCTTCTAGAAATGTATTGAAGATCATGAAACTCCTACAAATTCATCTGATTTGACCCCTGAAACATGCCTTAAGCAAGTAAACCCTTCCCCTCATGGTACAAAACTCTCTGCAAATAAAACATCTAACTCACTGGACCACACTGCAACAGTCGACACCACCAAACTAATTGAATTCGGCCACTAAAACATTCAATTTTGGTCCTTTCTGTCACTAGAAACCCTCAAAAATTTGAATTCAAACTGCAACGGTCATTTCCATGGCACTATCAATGTATCAATATCCCACATTCAAATTTGAACTTGGTTTATATCATGACTGTTAGATGCTTTTCCTTTTCTCGGGTTACATTTTTACTTTATAAGAATCTAGTGAATATATGACTGAAAATCCTTCACCCATTCATGAGAACTTTGAGAGCACCACTAAATTATTTGGCTATTAAGTGAACATTGTTTGCAAAATCACTAAGTCTTTAGACCCTTCACCAAAACATCACATGAACCAGCGAACAAAGAAAACATTTGTCAGAACCACCAAAACTTTATCCAAACCACCAAAAAGACTGAGAAATTTACTGGGCCCGCATCAAGAAGATCAATGGTTGTCTCATCTTCACATAGAGCTAGAAGATTCCATTAGATCATAAGATAATCATCGGATGAAAAATCTTACCCTGCTTTGACAACCCTCTGACACCGAATGAAATCAATAGCTATCTCATGATATCGTGTGTCAGAAAAAACCCTTCAGATCATACACCGACCATCAATGCTCTGTCATTGTCAGAACTACTGGAACTTGGAAATCCTTAGCCCCACTAACATAATCCAATTCATCACCATGTGAATGAATGAGAAAAAAACAACTCAGCACACCATGGCACATAAAAACCATCTGGCAATCAGACCCACCTTAATACTGCCACCTGAGAATAAAGTAACATTGATGGCTGGCGTAAGATCTCAAAGCTCTAACACATCTCATGAGAACTTACACTAATTGTTGATCAACTACGGATGTTATAACCCTCTGAGTTTTAGAAAATCAGGTCCCAATAATAGCATATCTAGTCATTCACCCATGGACCAATTAGATACTGCCAAATCAGCACACCTGGCATGTGGACCCACTTTTAAAAGAAAGGCAATGTCATAAAGGAAATCAATGACGGTCTTAAGATCACATGCCTCTAACATGCCTCATGAGAAGATGTGCCCACTGTTAGATTGAGATGGTGTCAGAGAGGCTGGGTCCAGAAAAATAAAAGGCCAAAAACATTAGGAAATATCAAGCACTAGGACTTAGGAAAATATTAAACCCACTGAGCTCCAAACTTAGGAAATATTAACTGGGGAGACTTAGGCATAAGGACAAATATTAAAGGGGCTCAAAAATAAAACCATAGTCGCAAGATCACATAACATGAAAAAGGCTCACGTGATCATGCAACAAAGTAGTTAGTAATTAGCACATGCGATATTTAGGACTTTAGTGGCCTAAAAAAGTAACACAAAATTAGAATAGGGCCAAGGAACACTAGGGTTTTTCTTAGTAATGGCTAGAAATTCAAAATTTTTACCTAGGGCTTAAACTAGAGACAAGGGAAAAGGATGCAAAGGCCAAGAAAAAAGGGTATGCAGCAATGAAAATTTTTACCAGTGCTGACAGACCCTCAGTTAAGCATTTTAGAATTTTTGGAAGAAAATGTTATATAAAGAGAGATGATGATATTGGAAAGTTTGATCCTAGAAGTGATGAAGGTATATTTCTTGGATAATCTTTGAAAAGAAAAGCATATAGATGTTTCAATAAAAAGAACTAAGACTATTACTGAAAGTGCAAATGTTAAAGTTGATGAAATACAGATCTATGATTGGACGATTGCAGTATTTGACTCATACAAGACCTGATATAGCACATTCAGTTGGAATTGTAGTAATATTTCAAGCTGAACCTAGATAATCACATTATGCAGTAGTAAAGAGGATACTGAGATATTTAAGAGGAACAATGGACTATGGACTATGGTATGAAAAATCTAATGATTTTACCCTATGTGCATATACAGATGTTGATTGGGGAGGCAATGTTGATGATAAGAAAAGCACCAATGGTGGAGCATTTTTCCTTGGAGGAAGATTAGTTTCTTGGCTAAGCAAGAAGCAAAATTGTATCTCACAAAGCACAGTAGAAGCAAAATATGTAGTAGCAGCAAATAATTGTAACCAGATAATTTGGATGAAGCAGAAGCCGAAGGATATTAGAATAAAAATTTTTGAACCTGTTGTTATACATTGTGACAACACTAGTATAGTTAGTATATCTAAAAATCCTATATTACATTCTAAGACAAAGCATATAGAGATTAAGTATCATTTTGTAAGAGAGAAAATTGTTGAGAAAGAAGTTAGACTTGAGTACATCAGTACAAAGTAGGAGATAGAAAATATATTCACAAAGCCTTTTCCTAAGGATACATTTGTGTATATGAGAGGTATGATTGGGGTTATGCCCCAACCTAATTTTGAGAAGTGATGTAGTTGGTTACATTTGTCCAATGGTATATGAGCCTTATCTTTCTTGTGGACTGGATGTTGGTACTTCCTCTATGGGAGAGTATGTGTATCTGAGCTGAGTCATGAGGACTCTAGGAAATGTATTTTCTAAAAAGTGTCTTTTGACATTTAGTTGTTGTTGACTTATTAATGGAATTTATATCATTGATGTCAATGGGGGAGAAGTATGCATGAAAAAAAATATGAGACATCCGTTGAAGAGAACTAAATAGGATAATGAAGCAAGATTTGATTGATGAAGATGATTTGAAGAAGCAGTGTTGCAATATTGGATTTTTGAAACATTGGATGTTTTTCATCTATGTTTCCATAAATTCCAATGGGGGATATTGTTAGGAATGAATGATAAATGTTTGGTAGACATTCTATAGCAGTTTTTATTGCATTCATGACTATGATTGTCATTGATGTCAACATAGTGATTTACTGAAGACTTACAAAGAAGTAGAGAGAGTTTGGATTAGCACACATGGGTTATTGTAGTTGGAGCTATGTGATGTTGAGGTTGTACTCTTTGATATGTCATATGTCTATGGTTTAGAGCACAGATAGTAATTCATTGATTCATGGAAGTTATGATCATTTTGGTGAAAGCAGTATTTGGGCAGTGTTCCTGAGTAGCGGTTTGTGGAAATCAGATGATATCTCCTAATCAGGATGGAATCTAGTTTTGTGTAGTTAAAGGGAAGTTGAAGACACATTGATAGTGAAATGGTTGATAGTGCATACTTTGAGGTCACACGAGTGAAGATTTATTATATTTGGAAGCTGACAGTTTTGTGTAATTTTGGTGTACCGTGTGGAAACTTTTATTTTGTAATTGTATGCCAACTCATTTATAATTATTTGAGTGTGGTATAAAGGAAGGAATTTATTTCATTGTTGTAGTGTGAAGCTGAGATTATGTGTGATTCTGTATGCATGAAGTGAAGAAAAGAGCTAAGTATGAAAGTGAACTTGTGAAGGAAGACATGTGAAGTTTAGAGATCTGGAATTGAAATCTAATGTAACAATGAGTGTAGTTTGGCATAGTCAAAGAAGAGGTAACATATTATTCTACTGAGTAATGAAAATATTATTTGGATAGTGTGTTTAGTGAGCTTACCCTGAAGCTATTTGGGCAGTGGGTCCTTCTGTCTTCCATAACTCTTAACCGGGTTAGAATCTTTTAATAGGGATTCAAAATCTCCTAACAGGGATTCATATGTACTGAATGTACTTCATAAAACTCCTAATAGAGTCCATCCTCTCACAAGGAATATTCATATTAGTACATCTTTTGTGGGCATCATTCCCACCGGGGTTTACTTTTTGATCAAGACGTTCCCTAGTCAACATATCTTGTGTTATTGTGTATGAATATCTTTCTACATTTGGTAATTATATTTCTTATATGGTTTAATTATATTAAAGATGATAAAATTTATAATTATCTAATAAATGATTCACCCCCCCTATCATTTATCTTGATGGACTTTACTTTCTAATAGTAAAAGCATGTCCTTTGGTTTACTAGTCTACTTATAATCAGTATGTCCTTTGGTTTACTAGTTTAATCTGGTTTAAGAATGGCTTGTTTCATGTTTGAATTTACCATTTAAGGAAGATTTTCTATATTAAGTACAATCTTTTGACTCGTGACTCTTCAAATTCTCTTGTTTCCTTGTAACCTCCAAACATGTGTACTATGAGTAGCCCTCCAACAAATGGACTTGTGATGATTTTCACAATAGTACATGTGTTGGAGGAAAGCTCACAGTACTGCTTAGGCAAATCTAAATGCTTAGGTATTTATTACATATTTTTCAAAGATGATATAAAGATATTATATTTTATACTTAGCAAGATTTTAATATTAATATTCTTAGCAAGATCTTGCTAAGTATAAAATATAATCTTGATTATACATAATCTTGCTAAGTAAAAAAAAGAAGGTGAATTTCATTTATCATTTCATTATTTCATTTGCAAAAAAAGGAAGTGTAGCATGCGTATGAAGGAGATAAGTCCCTTTATTTTAATATTAATATAATTTTCATATTCATTTTGTCAAAATAAATTGATTTTGCATACAAATTGTATGATAAGATGCATTGGAGGAGGCATAGAATGGCATGGAAAATAGGGGCACAATTTTCTATGGGTGCAAATATGTTGCACCATAGCCAGTACCACTCTAGAATAGGGCATAGATATCCATCAAAGCATGAAGGATAGAGGATTTTATATGGTCAAGGGTTCCTCAAGCATACCTATGAGCCTAGGAGGATTTTGAATGGTCAAGGGTTCTTCAGGAATTCCATTTAATGAGGCAATACCTAAATGTATCTTCATGATATCCCCTCAACAAAAAGCTTCTCTTAACTACCTCCAAGTATTTTACGACCTTACTTGGTATTTGAAAAAAATACATAGCGTATATTGGGACTAGCATGAGGGGGACTTTAATTTAAGTTATCCTTCTTGAAAGTGATAGACATTTTCCCTTCCAAGAGGCCAACATCATTTGGCTTCATTCTGTAACATTTCACCAAGCATCAATTGAGTTCAATTTTCTAATTAGAGGCATTTCCATATACTTAGTTGGAAGAAAATTAGTATTAAAACCAAGTATCCTTTGAATCTCAAGCCTATCAACATTACCCTCCATAAGAAAATATATTTTTGAGTTGGCATCATTAACCCTATGCCCATCAACCACCTCAAATTTATATAAGAGATTCCTTAAAGTTCTTTCTTGTTTGATTTTGGCAATGCCAAAAAGGAGGTTATCATCTACAAATTGTAGATGTGAAATGTTATTGATTCCACCTAAGACCTAGATGAATTCCAAGTATTCTTCTTGAATATTCCTCAAATTTATACCAACAACCTCTATGACCAAGATAAATAGAAAGGGTGAAAGCGGATCACCCTAATGTAGTCCCTTTTTAGCTGGGAAAAAGTTTTTAGGAACACCATTAATTAGAACAACATAATAAGTGGAAGAGATTCAACTATAAATCCACTTGCACCAGGATTTGTTGAAGCCAAATCTTCTCATGATCTCAATCAAAAAATCCCATGGGTTATGATGATACCATCAAGGATTTGTTTATCCTTTAAGAATCTGATCTTGTCTTTGTTTATTATGTTATTGAAACAAAATATGAGTCTGGTTGCCATTTCTTTTGTCATAATTTTGTATATTGAATCACATAAAGCAATCAAGCAACACTAATCAAAAGAGGAAGGAGATTTTATTTTTTGGATCATGGCAAGATACGTAGCATTCCATGACTAAAACACAACCCTATGTTTCCTACATCCTTACCATTATCAAACCCATTACGAGCATGCTAAACTCTGGTGGAATGTTTCCTTGGACCTTGTTGGATCTCAAGTCCAACAATTTAAGATTCTTAAGATGGCCTAATGTACTCAAAACTTCCCCAATAAAACCGTTATATCAAAGATTAAGATAGAATAAGCCTGTAGGATCCCCAATATCCTTAGGTATATTGCTAGTGATATTATTGCTTACCAAGAAAAGTCTAGAAATTCTAGGAGAGAGGTTTTCTATACCTCTTGACAAAGTCCCATTGAAATTGTTCCATGATAGATTAGTTAAATTTAGTTTCACCAGGTCAATTTTAATAATCAATAGACTGTAGATTATTTATATATATAGAAAGATATATATTGCTTCAAGATTTGATGCCCTAGGTAGATACTTTCCATGTTAGATGGGTCATATGGGGGTTATAGGTTAGATTGGAATAAAAAGGTTGTCTTTAAACCTTTTATAAATCTTTAAGTATGAGAATTAGATGTTATTTTGTCAAGTGGATAACTTTTGTTGTCTACTTGACAACAATCTTTGGCTTATTTTGTTGACAGATAGTTTAGACTATTTAGGAATAGTTAAAAAAATAGTTATTTGGTGGTTGTCAAGTTATTTCAGGAGAATGGAGTCTATTTTGAGGGGGGATCCATGTGAGGAAGGGTGTGAAGAAAGGTGGTGTGAAAAACCATGAAGATGTAACAAGGTTATCATCAATAAAATCTATTTCTCTGCATTTTTGTATCTCACTATCCTGAAGGAACAATCAGTGAATCCATAACTCCAATGGTTGATGAAACATGATTGAGACTTGGTTAAGTAATATAAAAAAATCCTCCATTTCTCATTTTCATGTTTATGTATTTACCTTAGCATTTGGTTTGATCTCAAGGAATAAAAATTGATTGGCATGACTATGACTAGCTTTTAGAGGGTACAGTCAATAGTTTAAGGTTGTATTCCTTAATACAATATGGCTAAGGTTAGCCACCCCCCTAAACCATGGTACCAACAATATGGCTAATTTCCTAGATATCTTCCATAGACTTGTCCTTGTACACAACACGGGTGTCACACATCTTTATGTCGAGGGATATTCTCTGACTATAATTTAAGCATGCAAGAAAAGAGTTTTCCAAAGTTTGTGAATCCATTATGTTTAGCAACAATCTTGGATGCTCCTTCATAAATTTGATAAATTTACATTATCTCAAATACATATAGAGAGGGAAATAGGTTAGCCAATCTACTTGCAAATTGGGCATGTGATAGGGATAAAATGGTGTTTTCTAATGACATTAATCCATTATAAATTTACCTATAGCTAGAAGATATAGTACTCAAGGACTGAGGTTACAGTGGGAATTAAAGTACTTTGACTCTATCATGATGTCAAGTCTCATGTTTAGGATTGCACTTGTATTGTCACTTTATTTGAAACTAGTCACCTCATTATTTTCTAGTAGTTTTGCTCTTATGAAAATACAAATCCTTAATTTTGGAAATAATCTTGTAGATTGTTCACTATCATTGACAATTCTATATACCACATTTTTCTTACAGGAGTAGCCATTGGATCAAGGTGGTAGTAAATTATTTCTTATGTTAACATTGGTTACTATTATGTAACTGGTGTCCTATTTTGTGTGGTTCTCAGTTGGGCATTTCACCTTAGATTATTGGTGAGTGGCTATCCCTTGCTAAAAAATAATCAAAATTTTATTTTAAGGGTTTAAATTGAGTAGTATGATTTTAGATTACTCTGCATTTGACAAAATATACAGTCCAAATTTTACCGTGTCATTTTTGTTCTCTTAGATTTTCAAAAAGTTACCTTGACTAACATATACATGGAGCTTAATTCACCCTTATGAATATCAATGGTTGTGGCTTCAAGTGTTTATGTTCATATGATAAATGGTAGGACTACATCTTATTTTGGGATGAGAGTGAGGCTTAGTCTACTATTGTAAGAAATGTAGGTCAACTATGTTATATCACATGAAAAATTTATTATTTTGTATGTATTAAGCAATGTGTAATATTCTTGAGGATTTGAATTATGTTACATAATAGTCATTAATATCTCTTACTCTATTCTAACTTGTATGTGAGCAGTGCCTTCCAATAACTATTGATGTTTCTTGATCTATTTAGGGATCATCTTGTCCTTAAATATTTTGTGTTAGTTACAAATTGTCCATAGCAACATAGTAATCATGTTAGATATAATAAATTTTAGTAGAGATAACATTATATCATTCATGTCAAATGATCATAATCCAAGCACCATACATCTATCAAAGGTTAATTATGAACAATAACTTGGTCATCCCTTTCAACTTCAACCCAAATCCTAAATCATTTCTATAAAGTGAGGTAATGGCCCATTCACATATCCATCTTAATCGCTATTAGTAACTTAATAAAAGATAGATGACACATATCACTATAACAAAAGAATCATAGCCTAAAAGTTTACTTAAATGGAATACACAATACCAAACTCATCATTTGGAGTTTTGTGAATAATAGCCTAAAGGTTTAGCATTTGGAATCATAGCTTAAAAGTTCACTTAAATGGAATTAAACTCTATTGACATTTCATAGGGAAACCAAAACACAAACTTGGTCTTATCACACCCAAAATTTAGAACTGTCCTCTTAGACAGGGTATTCACCAGTTAATTCTGGCCACTATTTTAATCATTCTCACCAAGTTTCCTAAAGGACCAATAGGGATAGTAAGGTAGCCTTGGTTCTAATAGTTGGGCAATAAGTCTCCCAAATGGATCGGTTCTTGAATCTCCTCCAAACTCCCAATATTCACCAATCTTCTCCAAATGGTAGGAGGCCTAAATGGTTGGTTTAGTGAAGGAGGTTCAACTTAGACATGTGTTGGAATTAGGAGAGATAGCTACTAAGAGGGGAGGGGTGAATTAGTGGCTTCAAAAACTTTACTTGTAAAACCTTTCAGATCTATAACTGAATACTATGATAACCAATCAAAATAACTTGGATACAATTATATAAATCAATCATCTATTTAACTTAAGAAAGTAAACAACATGAAATCAATATGACAATCATATAACACAAGTATTTTAGTAATGCAAAAACCCTTGTAAGAAGGTAAAAACTACGGTGGGGATGACACCCACAAATTCTTCACTACTACAGATAGAAAAGGTTTGCCTATTAAGGCTACAAGTTTTGATCACTTTTGGTGATCTTACCCTATTAGGAGTAACATATTAGATCAGCTAGATCTACCTAGTTATAGGATTTAAACAACACTAATGAAGTGTGTACTCAGTTAAGAGATTTACATAAGATTGTTAAGTCTCTACTCTATTAAGAGATTTATCAAAAACTCTATCACAATTGTCAGAAAGTAATAGGCAATTATCTATTAGTTGACAAGTCAATTTTCTAAAATAGATCTATAAGTGCTCATCAAAATATCACCTTATCTATGATGGTTCTCTACTCTATTATGCTTGGTAGCCTTCTCTGATTCTGCTCAATCTAATATCCTCTGTGCTATGTTCTACTCGGTAAACTGATTGTCTTGAAGTTAGGCAATGTCTTCAAGTGCTCCATGATTCATATATATTAGCTCACCAACCTCATAAAATGGTGCGAACATAAAAAATATATAGTGTTCTATTTTTTCCACCTTAGCAAAAATTAGGTTACAAAAATAATCATAACCCTAAGATCTGTAGTGCAAAATAACCTAGATCAACTATTACAAATAAGATAAGCATTACAATTAATGAATATAATAAATGCTCCTCGATCTTGGTAAACCATTTTACAATCTATTGTAACTATTTGCATAGAAGAATGTGCCATTTCAGATTACTATGCCATTTTATGTGATCATCAGTAAACATTGGATAATATATTCGGTATATGCTATGATGCTTGGTGTTTACTGACTGTCGATGTTGATGTCATTGGTGCTTGGTTAACTATGTGATGCTCAGTGTAAATACTTTACCGACTATTCTATCTTACTTCTAGTTACTGACCAACTCAATATAAGTAATCGACCGACCTATTTACTATCCTTTGATATTGTAAGAATTTTGATATCGCTCTGATACCATGTAAGAATTTGCCTAAGGAAAAGAGTAGAAACCAAGATCTAGAAGCTCAAGAGATAGCACAAGAGAGACAAAATATGATATGATCAAATGATCAAAAAATTAATAATAGATTGAATGATTGATTGATTGATTGATTGCATACAATGTAGGAGTGCCTAAATATATAGGCAATGCAATAAGACTACATGATAAGGAGATGATAAGATATCACCCACACAAGGTGGAATCACATGTCCACCAAAGGTGGATCATCCTCCATTGTACATCAAAGTATGAGAAACATGTGCAACAATGAGAGGATGATAATGTGATAAGAGCACTAAAGGTGGATCTCACACACAACAAGGTATGTGAAGACAACTATGACCACCTAAAGTGGAGATTCTCCTAACCATGTGCTAAAATGAAATGCAAACTCCTAGGCATCTCAAAGACAAAAAATTATGCAAATTCATTATCCTAAGTAAACTTAAGTAAAGTGTAATTAGTAAATACTTAATTACACCAACAGATACTAATCACAACCTTAAATGCTCAGTAGAGATTAACAATCTCCCCCTTTGGCATTGGTATCAAAACTTTGAATGTATATAGACAAAATGTTTCTATATATTCCTTATGTCTCTGCCATATACATATCCACAACAAAAAATTTCTTAGTACAAAGTACTCCCCCTCAGTGCATGCTCCCGGTAGTATGTAATATACATAGCAAAACTATATTGATTTGGCATATACATGTTTTCCCCCTTTTTGATAATAATGCCAAATGAAAAAAATATATATAATGTATACTTACATCTTATCAAAAATGTTTCAATGGGTTTTCTTTACAGACTCCAAGAGGTTGTCCCATTCCTCTTTCAAGTTGGTAAGAGCAATATGCTCAAGACAGACTTGTGCATGCACGTCACAGATATTATCCAACACTAAAATCTTTGGTGTTGCTACAAGTTGTTCAACTTTGACAATATGTACTTCAAAAATTTCCAGGTAAGGAGTGAGTTCTCTTTTCCTTTTCTTTGTATCTAGTGCAATAGCCCATCTCTCACTTATTTTTTCATCAAGTTCCTTTGATAATTGACATGTGAATTCCATTGGTACTTTCTTGAATTTAATCATCATCTGGATGAAAACATGTTCTAGTTTTCTCTTGTCCTTAATTGACATTTTGTCAAATTTGTCTATGCCTAGATCTGTAAGATTTCCATTCTCAATTATGTCTTCAATTATTTCTTCTATAGTACTATCACTACTACGAACTAACTTGAATTGTTCAAGATCATTTTTAGTGTTAGTTTCCTCTATATCTTCTTTACTTCTTATGTATTTCCTCTCTTTCTTTGGTGTCTCAGCTACTTTCTTGTTCTTTCTCTTAACATATTTCCTTGTTGATGTAGTTGCTCTTCTTTTTGCTACTTTTACTACTAATTGCTCGGTAGATTGTGCAATATTTGACAAATGTGTATTCATTCCTTCAGGTTCTGGTAGTTGCATTTCATGTTCATCATTGGTGGAAGGAACCAGTGTGTGATCCTTTTCTTTGTCTAAATCAAATTCCTCACTGTCATAGGGCTTGTCAGCCAACTGTAACTAACCTTCAGTTGCTTCTTTAACCAGTGACTCCTTAGATGAGTCAGATGCATTTCCTTATTTTTTTGTGAGATCTTTTCTCATTTTCTTTTCCCTTCTAGACATTTTTTTGATCTCTATGTCCGTTGTGATTCATGACTTAGCTTCCTCATATACACCAAAGCTACTGGTAGTGATGTCTATTAGTAATGCTAGCAATGCACTAATAGATTTCAAAGAAAAATTATGATTCATTTCATATCCCATCGGTGCTAACCATTTTGTTCTCAGTTCTACTAGCTTTATCATTGAGTGGTCTATGATGACTACAAAACATATATCATCTTAAAATTTACTCACTAATTCCCTTGGAATTCTACTCCTTTGTTGTATTTTTGCCTGAAATTCTTTGAAATATGCATTGAATTCCTTATTTAGATTGTCTCCTAGAATTTTAATCATTTCAATGACTTGTGAAGTTATCGGTTTGTAAGATTTCCAATTTACTTTACCAATGTCCAGTACATATTTTTGTAGATAGAAAAATGTACAGACAAGCAGTGATCCATACTTACATGTATTGGACTTCTTTGCTTTTATTGTCTTCATATTGTCATGTAGTTGGTGTAGTAGTAGTTCGGCAAGATCTACCTGGTGATCTTTCTTCAAAATTTTATAAGCCATGTCCACGGTGCTGTAGGGTACACTATTTGGTCTACTAGATTGAAATATCTTGTACCTAATGACATGAGCTATGAATTTTACCACTGGATCTTTGATAGTTGAAATTTTTAGTGCCCTTCCATCCCATTGAGCTCTAGTTTTATTTTCTACATCAGGATGAGATGAACTTCAAAAAGCTTTGGCTTTGTCGGTTGTAGGGTACCTTATAACCCTACTAATAATCTTCTTTGTGACCTTGACAAGTTTATCTAACCAAAATTTTCCATCATGAAATCTGCTTAGCATGATTCTTATCTAGTAATTTTGGAAGGATCGTGGGATGTAAAACATGATAACCCTGACTCCCCAATCTTCTTGTATTCGGATTTAATCTTTCCATCTGGTCCATAGATTTTTTGATAAGCAACAATGGTCTCAAAATCACATACTTCTCTAATTTTGTAGTGAATATAGGCCCTAACATCTTCTGTTAACAAAACCCTATCTAGAATACTCGAAAATGTACCCATATCATCTATTTGTGCTATGACCTTGGGATGTGGTTTGAATTTCTCCTTGGTGAAATGTGCCCTAAAAAATTAATTCTACTTCCTCCTCAATGTTTTGTGATTTGCTTGTAGTCAATGTTGATGCCATAAATTATTTCTTAGGGTTTTGACAAGCAATAGATAATCAGTGTTTGGTAGAAAGATGAACTTACTCATTATCATCGAAGAATTATCATCGGTTCTATCTACAGTAGCTTTGAATCTTTTATGAAAATCTTTAGCTCAAACTCTTCTCTATAAAATATCTATTGTTTGAAATTGCAATGTAACAATGAACTCTGTTTCTATGTATTTATAGATTATTTGATATTCCCACTCAAACTTTAGTGCATTAAATGCATGACCTAACTTCTAAAATGAAATAGCTGTTAGCTCAATAATGTCTACAATTTCTTCATTAGTTTGCATTGTTGTCGGTTAACCTTGTATAGTGATTACCGATGGGTAACCAACTCATGTTTCTTCTTTTACCGACTATGTGACATTTGTAAACTTATAACACATAAACCATAGTGCATCTTTATTCATGTAGATTTGGTATTTGTACATCATATATAAGGAATTGTATGTCAAATGTGATCATTTAAAATGTCGGTTCCATACATAGCTTTGTCATCTTAAGTGGAGGTACCGATGTCACCCAATCCAGTGGATGAGGTTTCACTGACAATGTTACTTGACTCAGCATTCTCATTAGATGCCTTCTTCCACATTGTGTTCCTTAACTCCATAATTTCTACAATGTTATACCCACTCTCAAATATATGGTCTTCATCTAGTGCTCGGTCTCTGTAGTTCTTTCTTACATGACCAACCTTGTGATAGTGCATACATGTCATTCTTGCATTTGTCCAATTTCTTGATTGTCCAATCTGACTCTTTATGTAATAGTTTTCTACAATATGTCCATACCGACCACACAAAGTACAATTAGTCCATGTATTATAATCCCAAACATATGAGTTACTTTGTCTCTTTGGTTGATATGGCTTTTTTTGTAGTTTCTCTTTAGGTGTCCAAACTTATTTCATTTTTGCCTTGTAGTCCCTTGTAGTGTGTCCATGCTTATTATAAGTATAGCATATTTTCTCCTCAGTAGTATTGTTAGAAATTTCATTCTTCTTATCTCTGCATTCATAAGCTGGATGTCCAAACTTACCATAGTAATAGCAATATCCATTGAATTTAGGAATGATAGGAGGTTTACCTTGTGCTTTACTCCTGCACACATTAGATGTATGTCCTGGTTTTCCACAGTGATAACATGTCAGTACTTTAGGTTTTTGACTTTGATTTTTGTTGACTTTTTTAGCTTGTTGTGATGATTCTCCTTCGTCAGTGTAGCCTATACCAGCTCTACTTCCAAATCTTCTCTGATTAGTCAGGAAATCATCAATCTTTTTAGAACTGTCTTCAGCTATCTTCATCATTTCATTTTGTTGCTTTTGTATCTTTATTTCATTTCTTAGTTTTTTATTATCTTCTCTAAGTATTGCAACATCTTCAAGTCTTCTTGATAATTCTCCATTTACTCGGTTCATCTCTTGATTAACTGTCATCATTTTATTTGATACTTGGAAGTGATGATTAGTGAGTCTCTGTATTTCACTTTCTTTTTCTTGAAGTTGTTCATTCATCAGTCTTTAGTCTTCAATAGCCAGATTCTGATCTTATTCAGCTTGTCTAGCATTGTTCATGATTTCCACCATTCTCACCATTTGAGATTCATGATTGATTTGTAGTGCCTTCACTTGCTCAGATAGATGCTGATTCTTTCAGATAAATTAGAGATTATGCTTTAGATCTATCTGAGGTGCTTCCAGAGCTTGATCCAATATGATCAAATATTTCATCAATAGGTTCTTCATGATAACTAATTTCATTCAGCTAAATTGCAAGGTTCTTCCTTTCAACCAATAATTTCTTTAGTTCCTCCTTGGATTGTTTATACTATTCCATAAACATCTGTATTTGTATCTTCTGATACTCAATAGTCTTGTCAAGCTTATATCTTTCCATGAATTAGATCTTTACCCTTCAGTGGTTAGACTATTCAACAAGAGAACTAAGCTCTAATACCAATTGTTGGAATTAGGAGAGATATATATTGAGAGGGGAGGGGTGAATCAATGGCTTCAAAAACTTTACTTGTAAAACCTTTTAGATCTATAACTAAATACTGTGATAACTGATCAAAATAACTTGGATACAATTGTATAAATCAATCATCTATTTAACTTAAGAAAATAAACAACATGAAATCAATATGACAATCACATAACACAAGTATTTTGATAATGCAAAAACCCTTGTAAGAAGGTAAAAACTGTGGTGGGGATGACACCCACAAATTCTTCACTACTGCAGATAGAAAAGGTTTGCCTGTTAAGGCTACAAGTTTTGATCACTTCTGGTGATCTTACCCTATTAGGAGTAACATATTAGATCAGCTAGATCTACCTAGTTATAGGATTTAAACAACACTAATGAAGTGTGTACTTAGTTAAGAGATTTACATAAGACTGTTAAGTCTACTCTGTTAAGAGATTTATCAAAAACTCTACCACAATTGTCAAAAAGTAATAGGCAATTATCTGCTAGTTGACAACTCAATTATCTAAAATAGATCTATAAGTTCTCATCAAAATATCACCTTATCTATGATGGTTCTCTACTCTATTCTACTCAATTTCCTTCTTTGATTCTACTCAATCTGATATCCTCTGTACTCTATTTTGCTTGGTAAACTGATTGTCTTGAAGTTAGGCAATCTCTTCAAGTGCTCCGTGATTCATATATATTAGTTCACCAACCTCATAAAATGGTGTGAACATACAAAATATATAGTGTTCTATTTTTTCCACCTTAGCAAAAATTAGGTTACAAAAATAATCATAACCCTAAGATCTCTGGTGCAAAATAACCTAGATCAACTATTACAAATAAGATAAACATTACATTTAATGAATATCTTTTACAATAAATGCTCCTCGATCTTGGTAAACCATTTTATGATCTATTGTAACTATTTGCATAGAAGAATGTGCCATTTTAGATTACTATGCCATTTGTTGTGATCATCGGTAAACACTGTATAATCTACTCGGTGTATACTATGATGCTCGGTGTTTACTAACCTTCAGTGTCAGTGTCACTGGTGCTTAGTTAACTATGTGATGCTTAGTGTAAATACTTTGCTGACTATTCTGTCTTACTTCTAGTTACTGACCAACTCAATATAAGTAACTGACTGACCTATTTACTATCCTTTAATACTAATGACAACCTTAAATGCTCAATAAAGATTAACAATATGGTCTCTGGCCAATCTAACTATAGTAACATTTAGAGGAACTTGAAACAAGTCTAAACCTCCAATATTAGCCTCTAACTCAAAGCCCATCAAAAGTTATGGGGTCTACAACTTCTGGTTATCCCACTCTGTCAGTCACATAGAGATGCCCGATTAGTTTTTTAGTCCTATCTCCTTCGAATCACCACCATTCTATCAGGAAAAAAATTGCAAAAGAAAATAGACCCTCATATCTCTCATTTAAACCTAGAATTAGAATTTTCCCATGGTTGAATCAAGAGATATGATTCAACAAAGTTGACAACCCTAGTTTATGTGCAAAAATGACTTGTTATTGACTGTCACCCAATTTATCTTCAATTTCTCAACCAAATAACCTCACATTTGTTGCAACAAGAAGCTAAGACATCTAAAAAACTTCCTATGAAGTTATTTTTGTCATACTAATCTGCATATGTTCAGGAGAAATCAAACACCACTAAAAAATGTTAAAAATCACAATTTTTTCTAAGAGAAATAAACTAAAAGAGCTCAAATCAAATTTTTTGGGCACTAATGGTGATGCCCACAAAATTGATGATTTAAACTTCCTCTAAGTCTTCCAATGTCATTATCTGCTCAATGTTCAATGATACACTCAAACAACTTGTTGGTTCTTCAAAAGATTTAAAACACTGCATGAGATACCAATATACTTATGACTGATATTAAGGAGGGGTTAATTCCAAATGTGAGAAATATATAAGTAACTAGACCAACTATAGGGACAAGACTTCCCTCTTCACTTCTGGCTCTACAAAACCAAGGTGGGTACACCTGATCTAGTAGATACAATTATGTTCCTTACTGAATACTAGAACATACAACAAATAACAGTGACAAAGTACTAAATAACAACCTATTATTCATTGACTCTCCATCACTATGTAGAACAATTGTATAATGAAAGTAAAATTGATGCTAGATGCTCCTGTAGATGGATTTCCCTTCATCAGTGGTATCAGAAAAGGAGTTCTTGAGTGTGTAGATAGATCACTGAATGTGAGGCAGTTTGCACCAGGATCGTGGGTTGGGTGAAGTTTTCCTAAAGAGTGTAATACCCCAAAAATGAGCTATAAGTTCATTAACCTCCTACATCTACAAATCGAATGAATTCAACATTGAAGTCCTAATCTAAGGCACATCTAAGCATCATCGAATTATAATTGATTATCTTAAATTCTGCATTGGGGAATATTCCTGGTAATATTCCTAATTATCATAATTATCTTTAATTTAATGATTATTTGGCGATAAATCACATTTATCCTAAGTTTGATTAATTGAATATTTTCATATTTAATTAATTAGATTTAATATCTTGCCACTTAATTATTTAATTAAATTTAATTCTATCTATTATTAATTGTATTATTTAATTTTGACAATAAATCCAATATCCTATGAATAATTGATTAAATTTTTATTTAATTGATTAAAACAAGTTGTCATTATTTAATAATATAGTTTTTAATAAAAGTTTGATAAAATAGTTAATTAACCCATAAATTAATTATTTTATTTCAAAAATCAGTTAAGTTGAGCGTAAATTACTTTATTTATTTAATTAAATCATAATTATTACGCACATTCAAAAGAAACAGTTAAACTCCAAATTAGAAAATCAATGCAAGTTATTGACTTTTTGGAGCTCAACATCTTTTTAGAGTTCAAAAAGCTGATCTAAACTCTAATTTGAGTTAAAAAGTTGTTATTGCATGATTTGCATGTTTTTGTGAATTTAAATTATCTTTATTATCAGATAACTCAAAAATCAAGCTGAGTTAATCTGAGTGATTTATGGCTTTTTCCATGCACCTCCAAAGCCATGGATTTTTATAAATTAAAGCCTCAGCTCATCTCAAAGCATCTCATATTTTTGCACAATCACGCTGGAGAATTGCAATTGGAAGGATCAAAGCTTATTGCGAATCAACATTATTGTGAGATCACTTTTGTTTTCATATTATTGTTAGATCAATTCATTGCATATCAGTTTTTTACATAGCATAGATTCATGTCAATTTTTCATTATTATTGCATAGAAAATATCAAAAATATAGATTAATTACATTCACATTTCATATCAGTTTTGCATTCAAATCCTTCGTTTAGGTGTCGTCTAGGTCACTGATCTCGATAACAATATGAGAACATCAATCTCGCACCTACTAGAAGGCAGTAAATCGCTTGGTTAAATTAGATTTCAATTTTGCACGATTTTGATTTTTGCTAACCTCTAATGTTTTACTGAAGTGTTGTGTCTACAGATCAGGTACAATTTTCACACACACATTTCTAGCGCCCACTGTGGGGCCCTAAAATGGGTTTCCAATTCAATTCTATCAATTTATGTCTTATTCTCCTCAGTTTTTGTGCAAAAATATGATTTTTATTTTTTGTCCGTACAATCTTCATATGAGTTTCTGACAAAAGTCATATGATTTTGAATCCCCTGTTGTACGACAGTTGATCGATTGTCATTTCATCAGACACCCACTATCATTTGGAGGCTGGATTTTCATTTCATCACACACCCAGTGTCGTACAAGTTTTTAGACTATCGTCTGGTAATAGACCCAGTGTCATATGAGTTTCAGCATCAGGTTTCAATTGTCATCTGGTAACAGACCCAGTGTCGTACGAGTTTCGATGCCAAATTTTAACTGTCGTTTTATTTTTGTAGTCAGTTTGTTAGATTTGATTTTTGGATTTTGACTGACAACTAACCCTAACAATTGAAATGTACTATTTCTTATTGATTTCTGCTAGTTTTGATTGGAAAAAAATGCAAGAATTGCTTAAAATCAGGTAAACATCTACTAAGCGCATTGCGAGGATCTCAGGTATTCCACTTGTGCTGATAATATTTTGATTTGGGGCTTAAAATAAATCTCTCGTGTGTCTAGCTTGGGTGATTCTTTTCATGCTTTTGTTTTACACACTTGCATAATTGATACTAGGTTGTGACCCCTTAAGGATTCATTAAGTAGTCTTAGATTACTTGTGATTGATCTTGATTGCTATCTTGGGTTATTGGACTTGCTGATCTGTCGGCCCCTCATTCCGCCCCATGGTTGCAATCTCAGTGCCATAAAGGGGAGGGGTCAATAGGACAGAAGCATTAAGTGTTCCACTTGGCAACCCTTTTGTGCTTTTAGGAACTCACTTGTTTGCTAAGTTGGGGACTCATTTTTAGCTTGTGTGAGGTGTTAAGTGTTCCACCTTGTGGACTCATCTCATATTTGCTTTAAGCGTTAAGTGTTCCTCTTTCTACTTTTTGGATACTTTTGGTAGATTTGCTTTTGGAAACATACATCTATGCTCACATAGTAATTAGGCCCTATGAACACTATTCATGATTCTTGAGAGATTGGATTCCCAGTGAAATCCTACTTGACGACAGAATCCTTGTAGCTAGGGAGGATACTTAATGTGTTTCACATCAAAATTGGTTAGTGCGTCTTCCCTTAGTGATTGATACATTCTCTCTCTAGAGGGGTTGATAGATCATGTGGGGTTGATATCATAGACCTTGGTGAGACAAACTTTGTCTTAGTGTGTCAGATTAATCTGCTTGCTTTGTTTGGGTTAAAAGTGAAGAGGTATCAAAACCTTGGATCTGGAGCTAAGTCCCCTTGTGGTATCATACTGTGAGTCACCTTTAGAGAGGGTTAACCGTAGCGAACAATCCCTTCATAGGGAAAACTGTGTTGACAGAACCTCAAGCGGTCATAGCCATTTTTGCCGTGGTAGTGACAGTCGCTATATAAATGTCCTTGTGGAAGAAATCTCCATGGGTATGGTTCATTGTTGGGTTGTTAGATCTCCCTAGCAGCTCCTGAAGATTAAGTTCTCAGACTATGTCAAAACCCTAGTGCGTCGGGATTGGAGTTCACCCCTTTGGATCATAAAAGTTGCAGAGTCAAACCATTACTAAAAACCCTAGCAAGGCCAAGTTTCATTTTCTAGGGTATATGTGCATTATTGCAAAACATTTTTGGAACATACACAATTAGCACTTCTGAGGATTAGAACGAATAATTCACTTGATTGTTCATGTGCAAGGTTTCTTTTACCCTTTTTCATTGTGTTTAGACATGCTTGAAATCACTTGCTTTCTATTTTGTGTGCTTGTTTATCTATCGGGTTACTGAAAATGAACAAATCTGTTACAATCCTCAAATTTGGACATTAAAATTTGCAAACAATTTGAATCTGCAAACTCAAAATTTTGCAAAAATTGATGTAAAATCCTTTCTGGAGTCAAAAATCATTTCAAGAAGTCGAAAGTCATATGAGTTTTTCCAAGTGTCATTTCATTGCAACCCATCTGTCATATGATTGAGTACCCAGTGTCGTACGAGTTTCCATGCTAGCAAATTCTCAAAGTCAAAATATTGCAACTGTCATATGAGATTTTCAACTGTCGTTTCATTGCTACCCAACTCTCGTATGAGATTTTCAACTATCATTTCATTGATACCCAACTATCGTATGATTGAGTACCCATTGTCATATGAGTTTTGATGCCAGAAAATTCTAAGATTCAAAATCTTGCTTGCAACTGTCGTATGAGTTTTGCAACTGTCATTTCATAGCATACCCACTATCGTACGAGTCTGCAGAGTGTCGTTTGGGAAATTTTTGGAAGTTGTCAAAAAAAATGTCAGAATTGCCAGATTTTTAGCTTTTTCAGCCTAATTTTAGAATCTGTCAAATGAATCACTATGTCAGGAATAGAGCAGTAGCTATTAAGAGTCCAATCATTTTCCTAAAGTGGCCTTTTGAATCTAATTTAGCCTTCTATTTAATCGATTTGAGTCCTTATCATCCTGTGTCAAAACCTTGTCATAACTATCAATCTTCAATCAATCATCAAAATGACTAAGTGTTGTGATATCTTGTCCGCTATCTTTTGGGAACCTACCCATACATCCAGGGCATAGTATCCTTCATCCACATCTAATCAAATCTTCAAATCAATCAAACCTTGACAAGGTTGCGTCATATGATCATCTTGATTCAATTCATTCTTCGGTTATCTGGATCTTATTCTTTTGTTTCACTTGAGGTTAATGGTGGAGACTAGAGCTTCCTCTCACAAGAAATCTATCACCACTCTCCAAACTCCAACTCTTGAGCAACTCATCAATTCTAGTCTTTACGAGGATGATGGTCTTGGCAACTATCGATTGAAATCTAGTTACATACCTCCTCCATCAACTCACAGAGGTACTCAACATACCCCTCATCAATCTAATCTAGGAGTCCACAAACTCCTACAATGTCTCAAGCAGGGACAAATTTTGGCTCTCAAAGAGCTCAATCTCAACATGGTGTAGATCAGGAACCCACACCTGAAGAAATTTCTCAATATCAAAATGATGATAACTTCAAATGAATGATGAAGCATTTCTTGAAAGAAGATAGAGAAGCATACTTTTTACAACTAGCTCATCAAGGAGCTAAACTTCCTCCCAACTTTAATCTTGAAGATATCATTACGCATGAGGAATAAACTCCACTCATAGTTATGATGAAATAGATACATGCTTTACAAGTCAAATTTAATAGCCTTGAGAAAGAAAAGGAACCCAAAGAGTTTTCCATGGAAGCTCTATGCCCTTTTCCTTTTGAAAAAAACTTGTATATGCCACCATTTCCAAAAAGAGTGGAGATGCTAAAGTATGATAAGTATGATGGACACTCTAATCCTCAAGATCATGTTAGAGAGTTATATACACAATCCATGGAATTCATGCATGAACTAACCTATCTGATGTGTCTTTTCCCTAGATCTCTGGGAGGAGCATCCATTCAATGGTTTTCAAGATTTCCTTCTACTATCAAAACTTTTGAGGAGTTGATCAAATTGTTCTACCAGTAATACTCCTATAATATTTAGCACCCGATCACCATGATCGATATCTGTAATCTCAAGCAATATCCAGGAGAACCATTCCTAACATTTCTCAAGAGATGGAGGAAGAAGTTCTCTCTATATGCCAGACCTATTCCAGAAATAGAAAAATTAAAAATCTTCATCAACAACCTTGTTCTAGAAATCAATTATCCTCTACAAATGCAAGATCATACATCTTTTGATAAGATGGTGGATAATGCTATCAAAATTGAAAAAGTTCTTGTGAAAAAAGGAGAAATCACACTTCAAAAAGATAAGTATGAATCAGGATCCAGTTCTAAAGACAAGAGAAAAAATTGGAACAAGAACAAAGGCATCATCATAGATGATGTTGTTGACACTGTCTATGCCCCATCAAAGGCACCAGCCTACAATCTCACTCTTGGCACTCAAGCCATTAAAGCCTCAGAGAAAAAGTCTTCTCAACCATCTCAAAGGAAGCCAAAATTCAAAAAATGGGATAAACATTGAAAATTTACTCCTCTAGGAGAGTCTTTAGAATCAGCTATGAAAACTCTACTGGCTGATAACATCATCTCTTTACCACTGATCTGACCGAATGCTCAGGACCCCAAACCGATATGGTGGAAGGAAAATGAATTTTGTGATTTCCATCAGAGTAAAGGTCACAAAACTAGTAGTTGCTATCACTTGAAGCATACCATTCAAGATCTGATCGATAGTGGAGACATCACAATTGACAATCCCATGAGCAACAATGATCATACAACATTCACAGAACCATTTTTGAAACATGGTCAAGAAGTTTCAACTTCTCAGCCTAATATGGGGGCAAAAGTCAACTATGCCTACCCTGGAAATAATGCTATCATCAATATGGTTGAACCATGTCTCTCTAAAAGTTTCAATGTCATCACAATTGTACGAAGAGATAGAAATCATTCCTCAGCTAATGCAGTTACTTGATCACAAGCTCACATGCATCTGAAAGGACAAATCCTAGATTCATCAAATGTCCCTAAGGTGCCCTTCAATCTTTCATCTGCTTCTAAATAGAAGGCTGCTTCCAAATCTTCCAATCCAAAGGATACAAGGCCTACATCTTATAGCATTATTCAACAACTCCAACACACTAATGCAAAAATCTCCATGTTTGAGTTGCTTCGAATATCTCCAGCTCATAGAGCCATTCTCGATAAAGCTTTGCTCGGTTCCAATGTTCCTGATGACCTTGATTTAGATAGGTTCCAGACTATGGTTGGACATCTTACATCTCCGCAATATATCTCCTTTTTAGAGGAAGATGAAAACTCCTTGAGTCACCCACATAATCAGCCTTTTCATATAGAAGTCTTGATCCAGAATCATAGAGTCAAACGTGTGTTGATAGATGGGGGCGCTAGCCTAAACATTTGTTCTTACAGCTTGATCACACAATTGGGATTTTTAGAATTGGCTATTGATCCTAGAAAGAAAATAACTATCAAGGCCTATGATGAACACGAAAGATCTTCTAAAGGCACCATTGTTTTACCTATTAGAGTGGGTCCAGTTATCAAAGATACCATCTATCAAGTGCTTGATCTACCTTTGGCCTACAATGTCCTTCTAGGGAGACCATGGTTACATGAAATGCAAGCTATTCCTTCTACATACCATCAATTTTTGAAGTTTCCTTATGAAGGAGTAGAGGTTACTATCCCAGTAGATCTGAATACAACTTGCAACACCTTGAAGGAAAGTGCATATAAGCTTGTACCTAATAATAGAGAATCTTCCATTGAACCAACTAAGGAAGCATCCACATCTAAAATGGAAGATCTTGCAAAAGAGGTTAATATCAAAGAAAATAGTATGGGAGAATATACTATCGAGCCAGCCTTATCTTTGACATCTCTCCCTATCTCACCTAAGTCTTATGGGTGATCTTTGAAACAATCCAAATCAGACTCTAAAGAACCTCTGAAAGCATATAAAAATAATTTTGTAGTAGAACAGGTATCCAAGCAAGAGTTTGAAGAGGATGAAGCTATGCTATCATGGCTCTACAAAGATGAACCTGAATCTCAAGTTTTTCAAACTGGTGACTTTGCAGTGTCCAAACTCCCTTCCAAGTCATATGGTCTAGGAGATAAATTAATAGCTAAGATGGGATATTCAGGTAAAGGACCTCTAGGAATCAGAGGAAAAGGTCTTGAGGCACCTCTCCCACATACTGGTAGAGAGAATAAAAACAAATTTGGCTTAGGATTTAAGAAGAAACCCTATCACCTCAAAGGTAATTGTTCCCATGTCATAGAGCAGATCACACCAAGGGAACCTCTCCTTAAGAAAGAAGAAATAGAACCATCAGATAGTGATTTAGATAGTTTAGAACTCATCCCCTATGCAAAATTTCCTAAAGAGATCAAAGAGCTTCTTGATGATAAAGATGATCCTATCAAGAGAATTAATGTAGTAGAAACACAAGAACCTAATATCAATCAAGAGATAGTTGCAACACAAGAACCAGCTAATCTCAAAAAAAATCAAAAAGAGGGAAGTGGTAGTGATTCTGAGATAGATTCTCATGAGTATGAATACAAATCAGAATCTGAGGGTAACCCTTCTTGGGGTATTCACCCTAACTTTACTCATGTTCTAAGATTTCCTAGAGATCTTGAATCAGAAAATGAATCTAATGACTATGAATGGGGAGTCATCCCAGAACTAGATGAGCTTATCATAGAGAAACATGTTGATGTTATTCACCAATATGCACCTCAAACCAATGTAATTCTAGAGCGAAACGATGAACCTATCGAGTCTGATCCACCTATGGCTAAATTGGACTCCCATAATGACATTGAGCCTATTCATGAATTGGATGTCTTAAGTTGTAGTATCACCTTCGAACTCAAGTGTCAGGTTAGGACCAATGATGATAGATCCATATCCGTAAACACTATCTCCCAATCTTTCCCTACTTTGACTATCAAATATCCAGAACTTATTGATCAAACCTCCACGAATCTGAGCCATGGTATTTATACCTTCCTGAATGACTATGCCCTTGCTTGCTACCTTAATGTAGTTGAGCCTATGAGTACTTCCATCAATGAACCAAGCATCAGCATGATCGAGTCAGACATCAAATATCTTAGTCAGAAAAACAAAAAGAAAAAGAGTTCTGAGGGTGAAAACCACTTTGTGGCAATCTCAGAACCTACAAAAGTAAAAATAAAAGACATATCCAAAGGTGAAAACCTCTCTGAGGTGCCTAAGGATGAGATATTTGATGTCCTTCTAAGTCATTTACAGGATAGATCTCTAGTTCTAATTGAGCCCACTCAATCCATCAATTTGGGTACAACAGAGGAACCATAATTGGTACATGTAGCACAATCATTATCAGAAGAAGAAAAGCAAAATTTTACAACATTCCTAACAGAGAAGAAGATCAACTTTGCATGGAAACATTCAGATATGCCAGGATTAGATCCAAATATTATCATGCACCATCTATCCATTGCTCCTGGAGTAAAACCTATGAAGCAAAAATTGAGAAAAATGCATCCTCATGTTGCACTTCTGGTTAAAGCTGAATTAGAGAAGCTCCTAAATATCAGGTTCATCCATGTCATTGACTATGCTGAGTGGATCTCCAACATTGTACATATTTCAAAACCAAATGGTTCAATCAGAGTGTGCACGGACTTTAGAGATGTGAACAGAGCATGCCCTAAGGATGATTTTCCACTGCCTAACATTGATATGATAGTGGACATGACTGCGGGCTACGAGATGTATTCCTTAATGGATGGCTTTTTTGGATACAACCAAATTAAAATTTCTCCAGAAGACCAAGAGAAAACTACTTTCACATGTGTGTGGGGAACCTTCTGTTGGAATGTCATGCCATTTGGACTCAAAAATGCTGGAGCTACATATCAAAGAGCAATGACATCTATTTTTCAAGATATGATGCATAGAACAATGGAGGATTATGTTGATGATACCTTATCAAAATCAATGATCATAAAAGAACATCTAACTGACTTGAGCATGATCCTAGACAGAATGGAGAAGTTTAGTCTTTGACTAAATCCTAAGAAGTGTGCTTTTGGTGTCACTTCTAGAAAACTCTTAGGATACATAGTTTCAAAGAAGGGCATTGAAGTTGATCCAGCTAAAGTCAAGGCTATAATAGAGATGCAACCTCCCATGAATATCAGTCAAATGAGGACATTTTAAGGAAGAGTTTAATCTATCAGAAGATTCATATCACAGCTAGCGGACATATCACAGCCTTTTACAAAAACATTACATAAAGGTGTGACCTTTGCATGGAATGGAGAATGTGAAAAGAATTTTGACCATATCAAGAATTATCTCTCGAATCCTCCTATCTTGATGCCACCTATTCATGGGAAGCCATTGATCTTATATGTCTCTGCAATAACCACATCACTAGCGGCATTGCTAGCACAGAATGATGAGAACAAAAAGGAAAGAGCTATATACTACATCAGTAGGACATTGGTTGCATATGAGAAGAACTATTCAATGATTGAGAAAGCTTGTCTAGCTATGATTTTTGCATCATAGAAACTGAGACACTACATGTTAGCTCATATCACACAATTGGTAGCTAAAATTAATCCCCTCAAGTACCTACTTAGCAAGGCTGCCCTCACAGGTAGACTGGCTAAATGGGTTATGCTCTTAAGTGAATTTGACATTGAATACTTGGAAAGAAAAGCTATAAAAGGATAGGTTATTGCTGATCAACTAGCAGATGCACCCATGTTTGATGACACACCAATGCAAATGGAATTTCCAGACTCCTCTATTATGCACCTATCTTCTAGAGAATGGAAATTGTTCTTTGATGGCTCCTATACATAGAATGGATCAGGAGCAGGCATATTTTTTATAACTTCTCAAGGATACTCCATCCCAAAAGCATTCAAACTAAAGTTCCCCTGTACAAACAATATTGTAGAATATGAAGCCCTTTTGAATGGTATGAAACTAGCAATTGAATGGAGAGTAACAGAGCTACACATTCATGGAGACTCTCAACTTGTTATTCATCAAGTCAATGATGTGTACCAAACTAAAGATGAAAAGCTCATTCCTTACAAGAGAATGGTAGATGATCTTAATAAATATTTCATATCTATCACATTTGAGCAAATTCCTAGAATGGAAAACAAGGCTGCCAATGCAATGGCAACACTATCTACTTTATTACAGCAGCCTGAACATGAGCTACACTACAAGTTTCTGGTGGAAGCACTATCTTATCCTGCATATGACTCCCTCAAAACCCACATGATTTTCACTGTTGTAAGTCATGATTCATCCCAATATAAAAACCTATTTTCCTATCTCCAAGACCAAATCATACCCGATACCTTCAACGGTCATGAAAAGAGATACCTTATCTATAATGCCTCCTGATATGTCATCATTGGTAATGATCTATACAAACGAGGTCTAGATGGTATGCTACTTAGATGTTTAGAATGTGAAGAGTCTCAATGTGCATTAGAGGAAGTCCATGATGGTATTTGTGAGTCACACTCAAATGGTTTAACACTAGCTCTAAAAATTATTAGGGCTGGGTACTATTGGCCTGAAATGGAGAAAGAGGCTATCAAATTTGCTAAGAATTGTCAAAAGTGCCAAGTGCATGGTAACTTAATTCATGCTCCAGGGAGGGATCTAATCCCCTTTACAACATAATGGCCTTTCCATCAATGGGCATTTGATCTTATCAGGATGATTCATCCTCATTCTTCTAATAGACATACCCATATAATCACAGCCATAGATTATTTTACAAAATGGGTAGAAGCGGTCCCTCTGACACAAGCAACGAGGAAACAGATATCTATGTTCATATTGAACTATATAATATACAGATATGGGATCCCTCATTCCATAATCACAGATAATGGTGGGCAATTCAGGAATAAAGACCTAGATGATCTATGTGCCAAATTCAAGATCACCCAACATTGGTCTTCTATCTACTATCCATAAGGGAATGGCTAAGCAGAGGCTTCCAACAAAAATCTATTGAAGATCTTGCACAGAATAGTAAACAAAACTAGTAAAGACTGGTAGCTCATGATTAATCCAGCTCTATGGGCCTACAGAACAAGTATCAAAATGCCCATAGGGGCTACACCTTTTGCTTTAGTTTATGGGTCTGAAGCAGTACTACCTATTGAGGTTGAAATCCCATCACTCAGAATCAGAATGCATGGACTTATCACCGACGATGACTACAAAGTGTCCAGGTTACAAGAATTGGAACTACTAGATGAGTGCAAACAAGTAGCATATGATCATCTCAGAGTGTATCAGAAAAGAATGTCTAGAGGTTACAACAAGAAAGTCAGACACAGAGAATTTTAGGTTGGTGATCTAGTCTTGAGAGAAAATCCTAAAAATCAATCCCATCGAGAATGCAAGGGGAAGTTCGAACCCAATTGGCTGGGTCCCTTTGTTATCACTACTACTTTTGGCTCTGGTGCCTATCAACTCTCAATGACTAAAGGAGAATAGCTCTGAGAACCAATCAACATTCTCCATCTGAAGAAATTCTACGCCTAAGACATTCAATCTATGGTAAAATGTCCTGAAAAAAAAAAATCTTAAAAGTTGGAAAAAGTCCTGAAAAAATGAACATCTTGGTGAAAACCTAGCAATAGGCACCTTGATGATGAAAACTTGGCAAATGGGCACCACTTGTTTCAAAATGCTCCATCTATCAGTGCAATCTTGGTCTTTCCCAGCTTTCAGTCTTGCTTTAGTTTGTATATATCTCCCGATTTGTTTCTACATTTTCAGTTTTCAATAAGTTGGTCTGTACACCACTCAGCTCAAGTGTCTGTATCCTATCAATGCTTAACACTTGGGGGCAATCAATGTCATATCCTATGGTCTCCAATGTATCTTAGATGTGTCATATCTAGTCAAGAGTCCTTTGAAGCTTCATTTGAGTCAGTCAAGTCTGTCTTGTCTCCAGAAAGGATTTTGCATCTACGACAATGCAATCAAACACAAACAGGAAACAATCTATGTTTTTTCATGCTTTTATCTCCTTGTATGCTTACTGATTCGCACTGAGATTTTTGCATATTGTGTCCCTTCGAGCTCTTCGATGATGTCCTTTATAGGATTTAGAGAGTGATGACTAGGGGCATAATCTTTTCTTTGTCTTCTGCTTCTATGTGAAAATCTAACAACTTTAGAAATTCTAGATTGAAATGGTGTCCAACTGTAAGAGCCTCTATCTTGAATTGGATGGTCATGCGTACCTCGACCATCGATACCCAAAAAATACAAGGAAGTTTGATCTAATTTGTTGGGAGTATTCTTAATTTTTTGAGGTTTTTGTCCAAACGTTGGTTTAGTCCTCTAGTCTGAGAAGTTTTCCTAGGTACAGGTGTCAGAATTTCTTCAAAAATTGTCATAGCCCATTTCAAAAATCCTTACCCTAGGTCTTGCCCTTGAAGAATTTTGAATTCATGTCAATAAACCCTAAAATGTTTGCCATTTTCAAAATAAACCCTAAGTCAATCTCCTCATTTCTTTTCGAGCATTACTTTTTAAGTCACTTAAGTCCATTAAAGAGCACATGCATTTGTTTTTTCACGCGGGGGTATATATCTTTTCCTAAGTCTAGAACCCCGGTGATATAAATAACATTTCCTGTGACCTGATTACCTTGTGTTCTAATGTTTCGAGTTGTATCCAACTGTGAATCTTTAAGGAAGATCTAACGGCGGTCATGTGTTCACATGGAATATTTCCAAGCCATGCGAACATGTGAAATGATCATTGATTTTATAATGAAGCATGATGCGGAGATGAGGTGGGACCACTGACAAGTATTTCACAAATGGCGGCCTTTTATTTTCCAAGGGCAGTGGGGCCGGTAACAGAGGAATCTCTAAAGTTTGAAAAGCAATAAGCAGAAGATCAGACGGCTGTCGTATAATCGCATGGGATCTTAGAAGCCTATGCGATCATGTGAAAGGCCATTGATCTTTCATTAAACCAAGTGTGATTCTCTGGTGGACCCTTTGACAGATGTGTATGAATAATGTTTTCTCATTGGCTAGTATCAGCAGACACCAATGCTCGGAAAGAAAGAAAGTACCTGACATTTTGCCAGGTGTTGCAAGTGTGGATTTTCTTTATTGATAAAGGTGAGGTGGGACCAGTGATTTGAAGGTAGACAATGATGGTGAATGCTAATGGGTTTTTTCATGTTCACATAAGCTTCTTTTAAGCTATGCGATCATGCGAATAACATTTTGTATTAACAGTGGGAGTTACAAGAGACCGCCAAGAATAGAAAGGTAATGTGACGGTCAGTCGCATGTTCGCGTGAGTGTTTTCATGCTATGTGATCATGCAATAGGCCATTAGATCATTTGCTAATAAGGATCGATGGTTCTATTTCAAACTGGAGATAAAGTGGTGCAAAGTTGAAGTTTCCCATTGAGAAGTGACAGTTCGCTATTCCGGAGGAGTAATTGTTTCAATAGTGCTAAATTAATTGTTGACATGACTACTTTAAATGGCTCATATATTAGAATTTTGCGCACTTTAAGAAGCACAAAGAGATCAAAAATTTGCAGAGACTCAGGTGTGAAGAATTCTAAGGTTTGGCTGCTATTCCCCGATGGTTTTCGAGAGAAAAGGTTGGTGAAATTCTTGTGCAATTTTCTCTCTTATTAAAAGAATCACAGTTCTGTAATCTGTCTATCTTGCAAGGATTTCTTTTAAAAGATAAACCTTAAAATGGCACCGAGGAAAGAATTTTTAGGTAAAATAGAGTATAGTGAAAGAGGTTTGCATGAAGATTTATTGCAGTTACTTCCCGGCTCTTCCACTACCCCAATGAAAACCAAGAGTTTGATTCCTAAAGATCCTAGGGTAAAAATAGCAGAGGGTTTATATGATATAGCCAGTTTTATTACAGAGGCCAAAATTGGTACAATCAATGCAAGAGGTGACTCTGATACCAAAGGATTGGAATTATTCAAAGTAGGTTTTAGTTAGAGAAATGCCCCTCACCCTGCAAGCAATATATGGTACTCTGACCTAGGAAAACTTGTCATGCCTGGTGTCTTTTTAGATGTAGATTTCATGACCCAGGTTGCAAAGAGTTATGATCCAATCACCAAAGAAGTTAGGGATGCAAAGGGAGTATTATTGATTAAAGTTTCTGCTGAATAAATTAGGAAGGTGTTCAGGTTAAGTGAACCCTCAGACAGTTTAGAGAGCATCGATTTTGAAGAACTAAGGCAAGTGTATAATGCACAAAGGAATTATTTTAGAGGCAAGTTGTTGAAGGATTTCTGCACCAAAATGGGAAGGATGGTTATTGTGGGACCAAACACTCAGGAGCCTCTTAAAATAGAATATTTTGACCTCAGAGCTAAGGGTGCATACTGGTAATTATGTTAGATTTTTGGAGAAGATGTTAGTGAAAGGATGCCAATACACTTGATGTGCATGATGATCCAAATTTTACATGCACACGTGTCTATTACTTTTGATTTTGCTCCTTTTATTATTGAATTAATCCATAATGGATTAGTAAAGATTCAGAAGAATGAAGGTGACAGGCCCTTTTGCTGGTATTCTTTCATAATGTACATGTTTCTGTTTAAAGGAGCCAGTTATTTTGAACAAGAAATGGAATTGGTGAGAAAGAAGGATGGTGAAGATATGCCAGTCCAATTATGGAGCCTCACAATGACTTGGGATAAGAAGGATCATAGTTTCATTAATTTTGATAATTGTTTTGTAGCTAGACTCAGGAAGCTTTTTGTCTTAGACAACCCAAGGATCCCAATAGTTTTGGCACAGCTTGTTAGGCCAAACCAATTTGCTAAGAACCTGAACATCATACACAATTAGGGAGATGTTATTTTCTACAATGTATCAACTATTATTAGGTTGTATGGCTTCAGGGGGACCCCTTTTATATTTCCCTATCAAGTACCCCTTAGGATTTGAATTGCAGAGTTCTTGAGGCAATTAGGAGATATTGAAGAGTGTGCCCTCACTAGGAAAGGCAAGGGAACTTTATTCCCAAATTTTACCATTGCCCATCAATTCATAATTACCAAGGGTGGATGGGTTTACATGGATAAAATTCTAGCTCCATACCACATGGCTATTGCAATTGCCAGAACAACAGATCCAGAAGGTTTTTATAATGAAATGTTTAAAAAGAGAGCCAAGTGTGCCATGATCAACCATATTTTTAATTTCCCTAAAGATATTGTCAGGAACGTAGCAAAGATCCAGGAACAAGAGGTTATGAAATAAAAATGGTTGGTATACAGGAAGACACTAGATTTTATCTGGCAATTTGATTCTGGATGGGATCCCCTAAAAAGCATAACTCCAATGGGGAAGAAAATAGATACTCTTATGAATTATTTTCAGGATATTTTTCAGACCCTAAATGAGAAGAAGAAAAAGGTTATGAAGGATGATCCAGAAAAGGCTAGACAATTGTTGAGCAAGCCTGTGTTTGCGAAAGGGTTACCCCTGGGGAGGTATATGGTGCAAAATAAGATTGGTTACAATGTGGTGATACCAGAACAGAGCCAGCAAAAGAAAATAGATAAAAGGGATATCCCATCAACCTCACAATAGGTTGGAAAGAAAAAGGAGATTGTGGAGATCCCTGATTCTCCTCATCCTCAAACTTTTGAGGATATAATTGATTCTCCACCCCCATCAAAAAGGAAAAGATTGGAAAAAAGACCTGCTTATGTTGTAATGGAGTACTCACCATCACAGTCTCCTCTAAGAATTTTTGATGACCAAGAGATTGCAGAATAAGTACAGCATGTAGATGCTCTAGGTCAAATCTTTATGACTTATGAAGAGGTAAATGAGGGAGTGTTAGAGCTACCAGAAGAACCCAAGTTGGATTTAACAGTAGGGGAATTAGCAGGTACTGAACTGGACCCTATAATCAAGCAAGCTTGTGAAGAATTTTTGGGCGATGATACTTTTGTTAAAACTAGGGCCTTTCTACAATTTATCTAGAAATTAAACATCAAACAATTTCAAGAAATCTATGAGAAGAGACATGAAGAGAATCCGGAGAAGGATTTACAAGTCATAGAGGAAGAAGTGAAAATAGAGATGAATGCAAAGTTTAAACAAATCACTCTGGAATAGGGAAGAAATATGGTAAATGTGTCAGGAGTACTAATCCTCCCACAACGGGATATAGCTGATGCAATAGTGTTTGATGCAGTTAGAAAATAGACCACTCCTCTCCATAAAACTCGAGAGGAAGTAGAACAAGCTATTAAAGGAGTCACTTTCAGTGATAATCATCAAGTGTTGGTAATGTGGTCTTTAAGAAAGAATGAAAGTGACAAAGGAAAACAAATTGTCAAAGATGACCTCTTAGGGAGTCTAATTGTAAGAAGAGTTACTGACACTTCTTTTGTGGAAGCATCAAGTATGGTAATGGCCATAGCACAAATAACAGCAAAAGTGGTAGAAATGGAAGCTAAAGAGAAGGAAGAGCTCACTGCAAAAATGGAAATAGTTTTGAAGGTTTATGGTGAGATGAAATAGGGGATTCTTGAGTGAGATATTCTAATTGCAGATTTAAGAAAGAAATTGGGAGAACAGGGCCCAATACAATTATCAAAGAAAATTCAGATAGCTTCCTCCTCTGCTAGGCCTTCCTCATCAAGCCGTATTATTGAACTTCCCCCTTCCCCTTTTCCTCCTTCCATAGATGAAGAGGATATTGATCAAAAATTAAAGGATAGGTTAGGTAAGAAGATAAAAGATATTGTGTCACATTTTGTTGCAAAGGTGAGGCCTAAAGAAATATACAAATCTACAAAACAATTGACAGATGTCTTAGCAATTTTTCAAAAAGAGGTGGCTACTGTGGACAAAATTTTGGAAAGGTGGTCTGCAAGAAAAGATAGTTTGAGGTCATGGTTTGATCAAAATAAGGATAAATGTGTTGTAAATATTGAACTAGCAAATACTTACAGGTTTGTCAAGGATCTTTTTTACTTTGAGGTAAATAGGGAGAGTATAAGAAGAAGGTCAGGAATCTTAAGGACAAGATATTTCCAGGATGATTTCCAAATTTTCCCTGGTCTTATTAAGGTAGATGGGCTAATCAAAAATAAAGATCAATGGATGGAGCAAATAGATAGACAAGTACTGACTAAAGTAAATTCCATTTTATGTATAGATGATAATACCCCATTGGTACACTTTATTGAACTCCTTCAGGATGCTAGGATATACTTTGCTAATGTAAGAATAGAGGTTCACCAGTTGGTTGTTGAGTGGGAAAAGTTGTCCCCAAAGAAAGATGAGGTCCTTGCCTTTCATTGGCCAAGTGAAGAAACCTACATGACTTGGGAAACCACATATCTGCCAGAAGATTCAGAAGAAAGGGCAATCAGGTGAAGAAGTGGCAGATGTTAGTACTCCAATCCCTTGAAGATCAAAGTGAATAGGGACAAAGATGTCAAGCAAGTTATCATAGACATGAATGTGACACCTGGCCAAAGCTGAACTACCCTTGGGAGCTATTACAAGATTTTTGACGCTCTTCCTAACAATCCATTTTGAAGATTTGTAGCAAGAAAAGGAGGAAGAAGAATAGAGTACACATGGAACCTGATATAGAATTTGAGGAAGAATGGTTTCAAATAGAGGATGATGTAAGTTAGCCAGATGGCAGTCATCATTCATGCAACAAATTTAGCAACTACTCTGATATATCTTTAGACAAAGGTGCCACCTGCAAGATTGTTGGAAATAGATATTTTTAATCTGTTGTTACAAACAACTTTGTCATTTTGTAATCTTGTTTTTAGTGCAAGATCTTTTAACAGCCATCTAAAGCTTGTTGCATCCTTTTGAGGATTCCGAGACAGCTGATTGGTATAAGTAGCAAGTCTTTGTTCGTTAGGGGGGTGGTTAAAAATACTCTATAAGAAAGGTTTTGAATACAAAACCTTATTTTCTAAAAGTGAGAGGATACTGTATCTCTGCATTTTGACTATTAATACAAAACATTGAAGCTCTATTACTATTATTTTGCTGTCTTTGTGTATGGAATGTGTTAGTTTTCTTATGTATTTAAATTGCAAGGCTTTCTTAAATACATTATTCACAAGGTGAATATAGGGGTTAAGCTTAAGTTTCTTTCAAGGAAAGAGTAAAATCTTAGGGGAGATCTCTGGGAACAACTAATCTATGTATGAATTTGATGACAGTAGTAGGAATTAAAAGGATGGTATGTTAGGCATGTCATTTGAGTTTCAGGAGATTAGTCTTGATAGTTATATGTAGAGGTAGGGTTTGACTCTATCACCCAAGTGGATAAGGCACTGGTTTCAGATCAATCTACACTGATTTTCCACCCTAAATCTAAATAACTATTTTATTTTACTTTATTTGTACAATCGCAAACCTAAAACATTATGTGACCAGCTCATAGATATGCTTTGTAATGCTTTTTAGAAGCACTGAATGAGGTTAATGTTCCTTGAGTTCAACTCTAAAAAGAAGAAGGATGAATATCCTTAAGCCATTGTTTCATGTTGTTGCTTTCATGATTTCCATCATAATATTGTGTATCAAGATAATATGGGCCATACTTAGAGTTCTCACAACTTATTAAGTTGAGTTTGGAAGCGAGGATAGAATAGTGAAGGAACTAGTTCACAATTCAGAGCTCGGTCAAAACTGTGAATTGGAATAGGTACACCCGCCTGAGTATTCATACTCGAAGTGAAGAAGGTTTTCTAGCCTTATTACCTTAGTGTTTGCATCTTGCTAGATTATGTCCATTGGGATTATAGGAGTATTTGATAATCTGCAAATTTGAGCACTAACAAAATTGGTGACTCTACTGGGGAACTTCTGAATAGCGTGCAATAGGTTAGTGCAAATCCTATCTATTGTGCATTTGTAGACTAGTATAGAATATTTTTATTCCCACATAAAAGTGGGTGGTGACTCTAAACTCTGTGCTACCAGTTGCTAATTGTTGTAAACTTTGCTAAAATTATCGTGCTATACCATGAGCTGACCAAGATACACTAGGTCTTATTATAAAGATCACCCTGAAGATAATATGGGTGATGAGCTCCATACACCAAGTAGGAAACAATGGTCTAGAAGAGGTCAGCATAATGCTAGTACCCAAGGCCCTTCTCAAGAAAGATCTCATGTCCCACTTCCTCATGAATCTTCATCCTCTTCTGATGATCCTAAACATGTCAAGAGGGTTACTCCAAGTGTGCATATGCAGAAAGATGTAATCACAGAGGTCACAGAAGTAGTTTATTTCCCTGCAAGAGAAATTCTAGAACAACCAGAAGAAACCTCTACTAGTGAGACCACCTCCTATGATTCTAAGAATTTGAGAGAAGAGGTGATTGCTTTAAGAAAAAAGGAGAGTGAACAACTGGCTGAGATTGCCAATAGGTTGAAAGCAAGGGAACAGCAAATTTGTGATTTGCTCATAGAGAGGCAGGAACTTCTCAAAAGAACCAAGAAAAATGAGACCCAATTTAGTGATTTAAACCAAGATGTTCAAGGTTTAAATAAGGACTTATTTGGTGATATGGAAGATTTGAGAAAGCAGGCTCAGGATAATAAACCTAAACAAGGTGAATTTGAGGGAATAGGCCACGTCTTAAGGCAATTGAATCCCTCTGAAATCTAGAGAAACAAGGAGATTATGAATGCTCCCAAAGAAATCCCTAATAAGGGAAAACAAAAATTTGTGGGTATAAATATTAATGAGCCCAAGAAAATTATGGTTCCTCCTAATGTACCTTCTCAAACAAGTATAGACTTGGAGAAGGCTAGAAAAGCAAAGGAAGAATTGGCTATTCAACTGGAGAAACTTGAGTTGGAGGCTGCTGCTAATGAAATGAAGAGGAAGATTGCTTTCCTACATGCTAACATGAACACATCTGCTAGTACTTCTATCTGTATCACCATAGGAACAACTCCATTTAGTCAGCCTAATACTTTACTTCCAAATGCTCAAGCCTTTCACCCTGGACAAACTTTACCTAGACCAGTTCCTAATCAAGTTCCCATCACAGCTAGTGGTATAGTGGGAACTATACCCTATCAAAATGTTGCAACTACCCCCCTAAATCAACCAAATATCCAAAGAAGACCAGTTCATTTGGATAGATATAGGCCTCTATTTTTTGATGGTATTCCTAGCCAACCTAATGCTGTCCCCAATGAAATCAGAAAGAAGATCCCATTATTTACTGGGAATAATGTTATTACCTATGAAGAGCATCTGAAGTTTTTTATAGATAAGGTAAATGATTATGAGATTGAACATGAAGATTTCATAATGAAGCTCTTTATTCAATCATTGATTGAGGATGCCAGGGATTGGTATAGGGGGCTACCTAAGAATATTATTGCATCTTGGGAAGAATTTGTCAAATGCTTTAAAGAGCAATATGTAGAACATGTGAACTCTAGCTACATTCTCAATGAGTTCAATAATATCAAGAAACATTACAATGAGAGCATGTCAAAGTTTAATAGCCGATTCCAAAAGGCTATGTATAAACTGTTTCAAGTATTGAGGCTACATGATGTAGTCTACATGACAACTTATTTCAATTCTATGGATGGTAAGATGTCTCACCTTTTGAGAGACAAGAATCCCCATACCCTTAGAGATGCTTTTAAGTTGGCCATAAACATTGAGAGTAATCAAAAGGCATCTGGCCAAATGTACAAAAGGGATGAAGGTAGACTGTGGAAAGAAACCAGGCCACAACCTGCAAGGCCATCCAAAGAGGAGGATAGAATGGACAAAGGACTTGGTAACACTAAAGATTTCCCAGCAAGGTTTGATAAAGGTGGTAGAAACTTTCAAGATATGAGACCTCCTTATCAAAGGTAGGACAAAGCCCCTAATCTAAGAGATATGCCTTAGAAAACAAACTGGAAAGATGGGAGGCCTGTTCCTGATAATAATGAACCTCAAAAGGGAAGGGATACACTAGATCCTCTGAAAAAGAATATAGCACATAATGTGGAAAGTACCCCTTGGTGTGTGGCCTATAATATGACCCACTCACCATTCTAGTGTTTTGTTGCTCAGGCCTTGGGAGAAGAGGCTAGTGATTCATATGCAGGAGATTATGAAGGATCTGAAAAGCCTGCTATTAACATGTTTACTACTAAACTAATGGGGGACCTTGAGTCCTCAGATGATGAATTTATTTTCCCTAATGTTGATCATAAGAGGAAGATTTTCTCTAACTATGAACAACAAATATTTACTCAGTCTGATCAAGAAGAGTTTGATAATGATGACTATAAGACTCACATGGTAGAATCCAGGTCAGATGAAAGACAATGGAGAAAGCCCAGTGAAGAAGAAATCAAGAGTTTAACTGTGGCTACTATTACACGAGTAAAATCCTCATATAATTTGAGCAATAGAAAGGTAGGTAATGATCAGGGAGTCCCTAGATCAGTATTTGTTAAGAATATTCCTCAAGATAGGAATTCCCCAAAGCCCAATGTTGTAAATAGTAAAGATGAAGGGTTTGAAGCTGAAAAGAAAGGGAAACAAGGAGTTACTGCCGACAAGGTGAAAAAGAAATTTGGTAGGTCAAAGGATCATCTTGACATTTACACTGACTCCCCTACCTTTGATATGAGACATGCCTTGTCCCAAATGAAAGTTTCCATCCCTCTGCTTGAAATGTTGAAAATAGAAGAGCACAAAGTAGTAGCCCTGGCTCTTATAAGTGAGCAGAGAACTATTCCTATTTTACAAGAGGAAGGGAAATCCCTGGACAAGCCAATTGCAATCAATGATATTTTTGATGTATGTGTTGGGACTATTGTGACACAGGAACCCTCTTCTATCAATCCTTTCTATGTTACTTTGCTTGTAAATAATTTTTTGCTAAAAAACTATATGATTGATTCTGGTGCTGCCACAACTGTAATGCCTTATCAAGTGATGAAGGAGTTGGGGTTTCAAGTTGATACATCCAGTGGAAGGTGTTATGCCATGGATAATAGGGTAGTACCTATTGTAGGGAGCCTGATTGGAATTGAAGTAAAAATTGCTGCATTCCCAGAAGCCACATATAAAATGGATGTGGTTATTGTTGATACAAAACCTCATTATGGCATGTTATTGTCAAGACAATGGGCTACAGTAGTGGGTGGAAAATTGCAACTAGATTTATCATACGCTACCATCCCAATAAATAGAACTAAGGTAAAGTTGTACAGGGAGACCCGTTCTTCAGTCATGATTGAAGTGGTTGCTCCGAAGGATCTAAATTGTTTTGTAGATATTGACATGAGTAATTTTATGATTGAAGAAATAGTACCTCAGTTAAAAAACATAGATCCAATTTTGGGTGAGTTAATTTTGTAGCAAAATGGGCTTTGGCAAATTTTCTTTGATGGTGGATGCTCCAAGGAAGGATCAGGAGCTGGTGTGGTGTTCATTTCCTCATCAGGTATTACATTTAAATACTCTTTCTTGTTAACTTTTGAGTGTACTAATAACACTACTGAGTATGAGGCTCTGATACTGGGATTAGATGTGGCCATAAAACATGGTATTAAATCTTTAAAAGTTCATGGTGATTCCCAGTTGATTATAGCCCAAGTGAGATCTCAGTATGCTTCTAAAGATGAAAAGTTGAAACTGTATAAACATGTTGTTTGGGATAGACTAGAGTTTTTTTATGCTTTCAATCTACTTTGGGTAGAAAGATCCAATAATATCATGGTAGATTTTCTTGCAAATGTTTCCCTTAAGAGTGAAGACATAACCCTCACTGGTGTGTCCATGTTAGAGGTCAAAACTAGGCCTGATGTGCCTGATAATGTATACAATTGGCAAGTTTTTGAGGATGACCTAGATATCCTTAGGTTTATTCAAGGCCTTGATCAATATGATGGTCAGCAAATAGATCTCAATGAGATACAATAGTGTGTTGAGGGAAAATAATGCATCATGGGAAATGAGATAGTGCAGTTACCCTCAAATCACATACCTAAAGGGTTAGTGGAACTGGAAGGGATGTTTAAAATAAATGATGGTTTTTTGTCTCAAAAGTCTAACACTAAAATGGAGGACTTAGAGGAAATAAACTTGGGTTCAGAAAACTCCCCACAAATTGTATACATTGGCAAGAAACTGAGCAAAGAAATCAGAGGAAATTTGATAAGACTTTTGAAAAAGTACAAGCATGTATTTGCTTGGTCCTATGATGACCTCAAAGCTTATAGGGCTAACCTATTTCAGCATGAAATTCCTTTGAAAGAGGAAACCAGGCCTTTTAGACATAAGCAAAGACCCATTAACCCTTTATTGGCTACCAAGATGCAAGTTGAGTTGACAAAACTGAGGGATGCTGGTATTATTGAACCAATTAGGCACTCAACTTGGGTTTCAAATCTTGTGCCTGTAAGGAAAAAGAATGGTGATATTAGGCTCTATATTAATTTTAGAAACCTGAATGTGGCTTCACTTAAGGATAACTATGGATTTCCCAATATGGAGGCTATGCTACATAGGGTGACTGGATATGAACTCTTTTCAATGATGGATGGTTTCTCCAGGTATAATCAAGTGCTGGTCAAAGAATCAGAACAATTTAAGATAGCCTTTGCAACCCCATGGGGAACATATGTATATGTTCGCATGCCTTTTGGTCTAAAAAATGTTGGAGCAACATTTCAGAGAGCCATGGATGTTGCATTTGAGGAGTTGATAAATTTTTTAATGGTTGTTTATCAAGATGATCTCACTACTTATTCCAAGAAAGTTGAGGATCATTTTTCCCATTTGGAGAAGGTCATTCTTAAGGCCTTAGAATTTGGTGTGTCCTTGAATCCCAAAAAGTGTCAATTTTCTATGACAGAGGGGAAGTTACTTGGACACATAGTGTCAAAAGGAGTCAGGATGGATCCTGAAAGAGTAGAAGCAATTAAAAGGTTCCCTCCACCAAAGAACATAAAAGGTGTGTAGTCATTCTTGGGATAGATTAATTTTGTAAGAAGATTTATTGCTAACTTTGTAGAATTGGTCAAGCCCATAGTGATGTTCCTAAAAAAGGATGTGAAGTTTGATTGGAACCTTGAAGCTCAGCAAGCCTTTGTATAAATCAAACAAGCAATTCAGGAGGCCCCAGTTTTGGTATCACCTGATTACTTGAAACCATTTTCTCTATTTTCTTTTGCATCTTTTCATACTATTGCAGCTATCCTTTTACAAAAGGATCAAGAAGGATATGAGCATCCTATAGCCTTTTTCAGCAAGTCATTACAATCTACTGAATTAAATTATGAACTAATGGAAAAGCAAGCCTATGCACTTGTGAAGGCAGTCAAAGCTTTCAGACCATATCCGGTCTGTGCAAAGGTTAGTGTTTATGTGCCTCATGCTGCAGTAAAGGATATCTTAACACAAAGTGAAGTCATAGGAAAGAGGTGCAAATGGATAAATAGGATTCAAGAGTTTGACCTAAAAATTCATATTACCAAATTGGTGAGAGGATTGGGAGTTGTTAAGTTAATGATTGAAGAAAATATGGACCTTGTTCAGGTAAATAATGTTGCTGCTAACATTGATGTGATTACTAGTATTGAAATGCAACCCTGGTAAAAGGATGTTATTTATTTTATTAAAAATGCTAAATGTCCACCTGACTCAAATGATAATCAAAAAAGGAGTCTGAGATTGCAAACTCAGAGATATGTGTTGATCCAGGGTGATTTATACTGGAAGGATAATGATGGTATTTTACTCTTTTGTCTAGATAAGCACCAATCAAAGAAGATGTTAAAGGAAATGCACTCTGGAATGTGTGGAGGACATCATTCTACTCGATCAACAGCTCATAAAATCTTAAGAGTAGGATAATATTGGCCTGTGTTGTTCAAAGACACTCATTATTATGTGAGGAAATGTGAACCTTGTCAAAGGTTCTCTAAAAAATTGAAGTTCTCAGGTGCATTATTATTAAACCATGTTGTTGCAGAAGCTCCTTTTGCAATGTGGGGTATGGATTTTATTAGAGAGTTCTCTAAGACGTCTAGTGGAGGACATAGTCACATTATGGTGGCTACTGATTATTTTACCAAATGGATTGAAGCCATTCCAACGAAAAGGGAAACCAGTGCTGTTGTAATTGAATTTTTGATGAACAATATAATCACCAGATTTGGTGTCCCTGTTAAATTGGTTGTTGACAATGCTATGAGCTTTAGGTCACTGGAGATCACTGATTTTTGCTCAAAAATGGGCATAGTATTGTCTTACTCATCCCCTTATCATCCACAAGCCAATGGATAGGTTGAATCCAGCAACAAGAGTATTTTGTAGATTCTGAAGAAAACCCTGGACAAGAATAAGAGAAGCTGGCATGTAAAATTAAAGTTAGCACTATGGGCTGATAGGATTTCTGACAAGAGGGCTACTGGTAAGTCCCCTTTTGAAATGGTATATGGTGCTAAATCAAGATTGCCAGTAAATAATCTCCTTCCAATCTATAAGTTTATGCCAGAAGAGGACATGGAAATCAGTGATCCACTACAGGATAGAATGGTTCAACTGATTGAATTAGATGAGATTAGGAGGGAGGGACAAAAGGAAAATATGAAGTTGCAGCAGAAGATGAAATATCTTTTTGATAAGAGAGCAACTGTGAGAAAATTCCAGCCTGGTGATATGGTTCTCCAATGGAATGCCAAGGCTGAAGATAAAGGGAAACACAAAAAATTTGAGTCTTTATGGATGGGACCTTATATTGTTCATCAAACCCATGGTAAGGACTCATATTTTCTGCAAAATTTGGATGGTGAAGACCAGGAATTGCCAGTGCATGGACAATTCCTAAAAAATTTCTTCAGTTAATTCTTTTTCCATGCACAGTAGGCTTGTATATATGTATAGGTGTGTTTGTTTCTGTTGTGTGTTTGTTTCCTATTTTGGGTTAAGGTTTTGTAGTCTACCTCCCAGAGATTCGTAAGTTCTTGCTATGATTTTGCAATCAAGCATCCTCAAATAGAGCCACTGTTGGGAGTATTCTTAATTTTTTGAGGTTTTTGTCCAAACGTTGGTTTAGTCCTCTGGTCTATGAAGTTTTCCTAGGTATAGGTGTCAGAATTTCTTCAAAAATTGTCATAGCCCATTTCAAAAATCCTTACCCTAGGTCTTGTCCTTGAAGAATTTTGAATTCATGTCAATAAACCCTAAAATGTTTTCCATTTTCAAAATAAACCCTAAGTCAATCTCCTCATTTCTTTTCGAGCGTTACTTTTTAAGTCACTTAAGTCCATTAAAGAGCACATGCATTTTTTTTTCATGCGGGGGGTTATATCTTTTCCTAAGTCTAGAACCTTGGTGATATAAATAACATTTCCTGTGACGTAATTACCTTGTGTTCTAATGTTTGGAGTTGTATCCAACTGTGAATCTTTAAGGAAGATTTAACGGTGGTCGTGTGTTCACATGGAATATTTCCAAGCCATGTGAACATGCAAAATGACCATTGATTTTATAATGAAGCTTGATGTAGAGATGAGGTGGGACCACTAACAAGTATTTCACAAATGGCGGCCTTTTATTTGCCAAGGGTAGTGGGGCCAGTAATAGAGGAATCTCTAAAGTTTGAAAAGCAATAAGCAGAAGATCAGACGGCTATCGTATAATCACATGGAAACTTAGAAGCCTATGCAATCATGCAACAAGCCATTGATATTGCATTAAACCAAGCGCGATTCTCTGGTGGACCCTTTGACAGATGTGTATGAATAATGTTTTCTCATTGGCTAGTATCAGCGGACAACAATGCTCGGAAAGAAAGAAAGTACCTGACATTTTGCCAAGTGTTGCAAGCGTGGATTTTCTTTATTGATAAAGGTGAGGTGGGATAGTTGATTTGAAGGTAGACAATGATGGTGAATGCTAATGGGTTTTTTCATGTTTGCATAAGCTTCTTTTAAGCTATGTGATCATGCAAATAACATTTTGTATTAACAGTGAGAGTTACAAGAGACCACCAAGAACAGAAAGGTAATGTGAGGGTCAATCGCATGTTCATGTGAGTGTTTTCATGATATGTGATCATGTGATAGGCCGTTAAATCATTTTTCAATAAGGATCGATGGTTCTATTTCAAACTGGAGATAAAGTGGTGCAAAGTTGAAGTTTCCCGTTGAGAAGTGACAGTTCACTCTTCCGGAGGAGTAATTGTTTCAATCGTGCTAAATTAATTGTTGACATGACTACTTTAAATGGCTCATATATCAGAATTTCATGCACTTTCAAATGCACAAAGAGATCAAAAATTTGCAAAGACTCAGGCGTGAAGAATTCTGAGGTTTGGCTACTATTCCTCGGTGGTTTTTGAAAGAAAAGGTTGGTGAAATTCTTGTGCAATTTGGTCTATTATTAAAAGAATCACAGTTTTGTATTCTATCTATTTTGCAAGGATTTCTTTTAAAAGATAAACCTTAAAATGGCACCGGGGAAAGAATTGTCAGGTAAAATAGAGTATAGTGAAAGAGGTTTGCACAAAGATTTCTTGCAGTTAATTCTCGGCTCCTCCACTACCCCGATGAAAATCAAGAGTTTGAATCCCAATGATCCTAGGGTAAAAATAGTGGAGGGTTTATATGATATAGCCAGTTTTATTAGAGAGACCAAAATTGGTACAATCAATGCAAGAGGTGACTCTGATACCAAAGGATTGGAATTATTCAAAGTAGGTTTTAGTTAGAGAAATGCCCCTCACCCTGCAAGCAATATATGGTACTCTGACCGAGGAAAACTTGTCGTGCCTGGTGTCTTTTTAGATGTAGATTTCATGACCCAGGTTGCAAAGAGTTATGATCCAATCACCAAAGAAGTTAGGGATGCAAAGGGATTATTATTGATTAAAGTTTCTGCTGAAGAAATCAGGAAGGTGTTCAGGTTAAGTGAACCCTCAGAGAGTTTAGAGAGCATCAATTTTGAAGAACTAAGGCAAGTGTATAATGCACAAAGGAACTATTTAAGAGGCAAGTTGTTGAAGGATTTCTGCACCAAAATGGGAAGGATGGTTATTGTGGGACCAAACACTCAGGAGCCTCTTAAAATAGAATATTTTGACCTCAGAGCTAAGGATGCATACTGGTCATTATGTCAAATTTTTGGAGAAGATGTTAGTGAAAGGATGCCAATACACTTGATGTGCATGATGATCCAAATTTTACATGCACATGTGTCTATTACTTTTGATTTTGCTCCTTTTATTATTGAATTAATTCATAATGGATTAGTAAAGATTTAGAAGAATGAAGGTGACAGGCCCTTTTGCTGGTATTCTTTCATAATGTACATGTTTATGTTTAAAGGAGCCAGTTATTTTGAACAAGAAATGGAATTGGTGAGAAAGAAGGATGGTGAAGATATGCCAGTCCATTTATGGAGCCTCACAATGACCTGGGATAAGAAGGATCATAGTCTCATTAATTTTGATAAACATTTTGTAGCTAGACTCAGGAAGCTTTTTGTCTTAGACAACCCAAGGATCCCAACAGTTTTGGCACAGCATGTTTGGCCAAACTAGTTTGCTAAGAACCTGAACATCGTACACAATTGGGGAGATGTTATTTTCTACAATGTATCAACTATTATTAGGTTGTATGGCTTCAGGGGGACCCCTTTTATATTTCCCTATTAAGTACCCCTTAGGATTGGAACTGCAGAGTTCTTGAGGCAATTAGGAGATATTGAAGAGTGTGCCCTCACTAGGAAAGGCAAGGGAACTTTATTCCCAAATGTTACCATTGCCCATCAATTCATAATTACCAAGGGTGGATGGGTTTACATGGATAAAATTTTGGCTCCATACCACATGGCTACTGCAATTGCCAGAACAACAGATCCAGAAGGTTTTTATAATGAAATGTTTAAAAAGAGAGCCAAGTGTGCCATGATCAACCATATTTTTAATTTCCCTAAAGATATTGTTAGGAATGTAGCAAAGATATAGGAACAAGAGGTTATGAAATAAAAATGGTCGGTATACAGGAAGACACTAGATTTTATGCGGCAGTTTGATTCAAGATGGGATCCCCTGAAAAGCATAACTCCAATGGGGAAGAAAATAGATACTCTTATGAATTGTTTTCAGGATATTTTTCAAACCCTAAATGAGAAGAAGGAAAAGGTTATGGAGGATGATCTAGAAAAGGCTAGACAATTGTTGAGCAAGCTTGTGTTTGCGAAAGGGTTACCCCCAGAGAGGTACATGGTGCAAAAGAAGACTGGTTATAATGTGGTGATACTAGAACAGAGCCAGCAAAAGAAAATAGATAAAAGGGATATCCCATCAACCTCACAACAGGTTGGAAAGCAAAAGGAGATTATGGAGATCCTCGATTTTCCTCATCCTCAAACTTTTGAGGATATAATTGATTCTCCACCCCCATCAAAAAGGAAAAGATTGGAAGAAAGACTTGCTCATGTTGAAAAGGAGTACTCACCATCACAGTCTCCTCTAAGAATTTTTTATGACCAAGAGATTGCAAAACAAGTACAGCAAGTAGATGCTCTAGGTCAAATCTTTATGACTTATGAAGAGGTAAATGAGGGAGTGCCAGAGCTACTAGAAGAACCCAAGTTGGATTTAATAGTAGGGGAATTAGCAGGCACTAAATCGGACCCTGTAATCAAGCAAGCTTGTGAAGAATTTTTGGGCGATGATACTTTTGTTAAAACTGGGGTCTTTATGCAATTTCACTAGAAATTAAACATCAAACAATTTCAAGAAATCTATGAGAAGAGACATGAAGAGAATCCGGAGAAGGATTTACAAGTCATAGAGGAAGAAGTGAAAATAGAGATGACTGTAAAGTTTAAACAAATCACTCTGGAACAGGGAAGAAATATGGTAAAGGTGTCAGGAGTACTAATCCTCCCAGAATGGGATATAGCTGATGCAGTAGTGTTTGATGCAGTCAGAAAATAGACCACTCCTCTCCATAAAACTCTAGAGGAAGCAGAATAGGCTATTAAAGGAGTCACTTTCAGTGATAATCATCAAGCATTGGTAATGTAGTCTTTAAGAAAGAATGAAAGTGACAAAGGAAAACAAATTGTCAAAGATGACCTCTCAGGGAGTCTAATTGTAAGAAGAGTTACTGACACTTCTTTGGTGGAAGCATCAGGCATGGTAATGGCCACAGCACAATTAATAGAAAAAGTGGCAGAAAAGGAAGCTAAAGAGAAGGAAGAGCTCACTGCAAAAATGGAAATAGTTTTGAAGGTTTATGGTGAGATGAAACAGGGGATTCTTGAGCGAGATATTCTGATTGCAGATTTAAGAAAGAAATTGGGAGAACAAGGCCCAATACAATTATCAAAGCAAATTCAGATAGCTTCCTTCTTTGCTGGGCCTTCCTCATCAAACCCTATTATTGAACTTCCCCCTTCCCCTTTTCCTCCTTCCATAGATGAAGAGGATATTGATCAAAAAGTAAAGGATAGGTTAGGTAAGAAGATAAAAGATATTGTGTCACATTTTGTTGCAAAGGTGAGGCCTAAAGAAATATACAAATCTGTAAAACAATTTGCAGATGTCTTAGCAATTTTTCAAAAAGAGGTGGCTACTGTGGACAAAATTTTGGAAAGGTGGTCTGCAAGAAAAGATAGTCTGAGGTCATGGTTTGATCAAAATAAGGATAAATGTGTTGTAAATATTGAACTAGCAAATACTTACAGGTTTTTCAAGGATCTTTTTGACTTTGAGGTAAATAGGGAGAGTATAAGAAGAAGCTCAAGAATCTTAAGGACAAGATATTTCTAAGATGATTTCCAAATTTTCCCTAGTCTTATTAAGGCAGATGGGGTAATAACAAATAAAGATCAATGGATGGAGCAAATAGATAGACAAGTACTGACTAAAGTAAATTCCATTTTATGTACAAATGATAATACCCCATTGGTACACTTTATTGAACTCCTTCAGGATGCTAGGATATACTTTGCTAATGTAAGAATAGAGGTTCACCAGTTGGTTGCTGAGTGGGAAAAGTTGTCCCCAAAGAAAGATGAGGGCCTTGCCTTTCATTGGCCAAGTGAAGAAACCTACATGACTTGGGAATCCACATATCTGCCAGAAGATTCAGAAGAAAGGGCAATCAGGTGAAGAAGCAGTAGATGTTAGTACTCCAAACCCTTGAAGATCAAAGTGAAAAGGGACAAAGATGTCAAGCAAGTTATCATAGACATGAATGTGACACCTGGCCAAAGCTGAACTACCCTTGGGAGCTATTACAAGATTTTTGACGCTCTTCCTAACAATCCATTTTAAAGATTTGTAGCAAGAAAAGGAGGAAGAAGAATAGAGTACACATGGAACCTGATACAGAATTTGAGGAAGAATAGTTTCAAATAGAGGGTGATGTAAGTTAGCCAGATGGTGGACATCATTCATGTAATAAATTTAGCAACTACTATGAAATATCTTTAGACAAAGTTGCCACCTGCAGGATTGTTGGAAATAGATATTTGTAATCTGTTGTTACAAACAACTTTGTCATTTTGTAATCTTGTTTTTAGTGCAAGATCTTTTAACAGCCATCTGAAGCTTGTTGCATCCTTTCAAGGATTCCAAGACGGCTGATTGGTATAAGTAGCAAGTCTTTGTTCATTAAGGGGGTGGTTAAAAATACTCTGTAAGAAAGGTTCTGAATACAAAACCTTATTTTCTAAAAGTGAGAGGATATTGTATCTATGCATTTTGACCGTTAATACAAAACATTGAAGCTCTATTACTATTATTTTTCTATCTTTGTGTATGGAATGTGTTAGTTTTCTTATGTATTTAAATTGCAAGGCTTTCTTAAATACATTATTCACAAGGTGAATATAGGGGTTAAGCTTAAGTTTCTTTCAAGGAAAGAGTAAAATCTTAGGGGAGATCTCTGGGAACAACTAATCCATGTATGAATTTGATGATAGTAGTAGGAATTAAAAGGATGGTATGTTAGGCATGTCATTTGAGTTTCAGGAAATTAGTCTTGATAGTTATATGTAGAGGTAGGGTTTGACTCTATCGCCCAAGTGGATAAGGCACTGGTTTCAGATCAATCTACACTGATTTGCCACCCTAAATCTAAATAACTATTTTATTTTACTTTATTTGTACAATCACAAACCTAAATCATTCTGTGACCAGTTCATAGATATGGTTTGTAATGCTTTTTAGAAGCACTGAATGAGGTTTACCTTCCTTGATTTCAACTCTAAAAAGAAGAAGGATGAATATCCTTAAGCCATTATTTCATGTTGTTGCTTTCATGATTTCCATCATAATATTGTGTATCAGGATAATATGGGCCATACTTAGAGTTCTCACAACTTATTAAGTTGAGTTTGGAAGCGAGGACAGAATAGTGAAGGAGCTAGTTCACAATTCAGAGCTCATTCAAAACCATGAATTGGAATAGGTACACCCGCCTGAGTATTCATACTCGAAGTGAAGAAGGTTTTCTAGCCTTATTACCTTAGTGTTTGCATCTTGCTAGATTATGTCCATTGGGATTATAGGAGTATTTGATAATTTGCAAATTTGAGCACTAACATAACTATTGTCTTTTTGAGTGAGTTCTTTCTCCTACTATGAAATATGATCTTACCTAAGGATGTGAATGATAAAGGGTCACTACAGGTAATTCACACTAGACTTATAATGATCTCTTGACTGCTTGATGTGTTTTTCATGCAAGGAGTATTCCGGTCATCATGATGTTTATGTTTTGATGCTTATACAAATTGCTATATCAAAATGGACATGATATTCAGGTCATCCTGGCGTTTATGTCTTGGTGCTTATATCTAATCTGACATTCTGAAAATAAAATCAATATTCATATATCCATGGTTGTTTACCAGTGGGTGTTGTATTGATTCTTGTGCATACAAATCGATATTCATATGTCTATGGTTTCATAGCTAGTGGGCATTGTATTGATTTATCCAGTTACCTAAAAGTTCAATGATGATAACAAATCGACACATGATCAGTGACTAGGTCCTAGGTCTTAGGTTGCATTTCATTTTGCATGTTTCTTTGCATTATTGCATGTTTGCATGATCTCACAATGACTAAATGAACTTCAAAGTTTAAACAATTCTTCATATCAATTCTTCACATCTAACACAAGCTGAGTCTCACTCGGAGGTCTCTTCCTCAAACTGCAAGCAGTAACCCTCTGAGGTTAAACATCCTTTTGACATAAGACTAAGTACTTGTCTTCATCAACCTGCAAAAACATATCATGTGTATCACTACATTTACATCTTATATCATTATCATTTGTTACATTACATTACATTCATTGCATAAGCATAAATCATACATGCATCTTTTCATAATCAATTACATTTGCATAACATCCATACATATGAAAGAAATCATTACATTGCATCGATCCATACATACATTCTACACTAATCATAGCATAAGCATAGCATGATATCATCATAAAATCAAAATATGACAAGTACACATGAAGTCACAATCAAAATATCGATCTCATATATATCAAAAATCTTGAAATGTGTCAGGGGTGCACTACTGGTACAATGTACAAAAGAATGAGCTTTGGAAAGCTATCAGAATCAAAAGGGTATATCAGGGATAAGAAGAATAGAATGTATCAAAACATGACCATAGGAATCAACTCTTAGCACGCTCCTCAGTATCTAGTGGAGGAGGTGGTGGGGCATCTAGTATGACCTCTACCCTCGGTGCCCTAGCTCCCTCTGAGGCTGTCATGTACTCAGAGTATGTAGGTACTCTCTACCCAGTAGGAACAATAGCATAGTATGCAAACACATAATAGGAGGCCCTTGAGGTCTGGTGGGTCACCTCTGTCTATAGTCTCTGAACCTCTAAGCGAAGCTCTGCACAAAGCTCAGTACGCTGCCTGTCTACCTCCTGAAACCTCTCCTCCCATCTGGCACTTTGTACCTTTAGGTCCCAGACCTGAGCTCTGAGCTATCTAATCATCTCTGATGAAGTGAGAGGAACCGTAGGCTCTGCTACAGCTACTGGCATCTCTATATCCTATGCTGGCTACTCTGGCTTCTATCCAGTGGTATCTGATCTATGCACCTTACGGCATCTAACCTCTGCACCCAAATCAAAAGTGGTGTCTACCTATGGGGGATCTACATCACCACCTACAAACTGCTCACCTGCCAACACCTCATCTATCACACCAACACTGCCCAAAGTACCCCTCTCACCCCTGGATCATCTATGTGACCCTATAGATGTACCTGTGGGAGAAATAGAAGGATGAGGAGGCCTCATATGCCTAGATGATATCTGCAATGGAATTTTCATTCTCTATCTGGGTGGTGTAGGATGCACTGCCTGTGGTCTCAGGCCCTGTACCATAGGAGCACCTGTAACATCCATCACCTCCTCCATGGAGGGTATCAACTCTATAGGATCTGAGAATCTATAGATGGGATGATCTACAAGCCACAAAATGTATCCATTTGTCACTCCTGCATCGACAACCTATGGCTGGTAGTCCCAATCTCTACCTATAATAGCACTGTACTCCTCTACACATAAGGAATAGGAGAGCCTCAGTGTCCATCTGAGCTCGATCTCATGCATAATGTGAGCATATGCAGTGTACTCTCATGGGGCATCCTGTCAGCGTCCATACTGATGCCACACTCTGCTGATCAAAAATCTCTCCAGAACAGTGGGAGAGCAGCCAATAAGTACTCGACTCTAGAAAAGAAAACTATACTGCTCCCTCACCATGGGCTAGGCCTCTATCTGCAAATAGGGTCTCCAATGAACAAAAGTCATGTCATCTAGACATTGCCAGAAGTACTCGATATGGCCCATATGAACCTATGTGACATAACCAGCATATGTATATATCACTGGCTCCTGTGGCTGCCGCTATGTCTGAAAAACTAGTCTCAATACTAGGATATGCTCCCAGGCCCATATTTGTAATACAAGAGCTCCTAAAGAAAAGCTCTTGCAATCCTAATACATGATCTCATGCATCTCTAAAAACATATGTGCCAAGAGGCACTGATCCCAAGCAATCTCAGTGGATGTAACCATAAGCAGTGCTACCATCAAAGCCCATCCCATCAAAAAGTCATTCTGTTGATGGCCTGGCATGATGAGCTCTCTAATCATCCTTGCAATAATGCACTCTAAATGGTGCATCTGACCATATCTCTGTACAAGAGTCTCCCAGGAAATGGACCCCGTCAACTGTGTATCATCTCCAAACAGACACCTAAAGGCAAGAAGACCAGCCTGGCCGGAACTCACATACTCAAGTCATTGACTGCTATGGAATGGAATGCGCAGTATCCTATAGACGTCCTCTAGAGTCACGATCATCTCTCCAGTAGGTAAATGAAATGTCTGTGTCTCCAAATGGAATCTCTCAATCAAGGTAGTCAAAAGGCCATGATTTACCCTAATGTCAAGTAAATGAATCAAATACTCGAATCCACAGGAAACAAGATGAACCCTCATCGGGTCCGGAAGTGCGACACATAATCTCTGGGTAGCCGAGTATGAATGTCGGACATGTACATCTGGATATGTCACCTATATCATACAATAATAGGGCATTCTATCAGAAATTGGGTTCCATAACAGGCTAATAGTATAGAAATTAGATAGTCAGGTACTTCAGAAGGTAGGTCAATCAGTCAGATATCAACATCAGGCATTAGAGGAGTCAAAATTTGGCCCTAAAAGTCAATTTTCAACACTCTATTTTTCAAACGACAGTCCAGACTAGCTCTGAAAGTCGTACGACATTCCACAGTATACCAAACAATAGTCTAGACTGGCTCCAAAAGTCGTATGACATTCCACAGTAGACCAAATGACAATCAATTGTCATATGACACTGCGCCTGGGATCATACGAGTTTCGAAGGACCCGACGAAATGTCGTACAACAGAAGGGTCCCTCTCATACGACATTTGGGTATAGTTCAAATGTAAATTCAAATGAAATGTCGTACGAGTCTGGTATGGGACTCGTATGAGTTTTCACACATGCAAAAATTAAAAAATCAAAACGCGTATGAAAAAATTTAAAAATGCTATGAAACATAAAAAAATTGCATTTTCAGAGGGGCACAGAGGTCCACCTACCGGATGTCCATACTGTCGGGGTCTTTGGTATCTCCGGCTATGCTCAAATCGATGTGAACTCACAGGAACCTTCGGATCTCATTGTTCTACCATTTTCTTGCTCAGAGGGCTCCGCACAATCTCCAAAGTCAAATGGTTGAAATGAATTGAAAATGACCCTTCAGGCCTTTATATAGCATTTGACCTAATTTTCAAAAGTGCTCCATTTTTTTACAAAAATTGCACCCCTGGCTAATTTCGACATTCTGAATCCATTTTCGGGATCAAAATTAAAATCCGAGATCGTTTAATATGTCAAAATCATGATTTAAAATTTTGGGCCCAGGACAGTCTACTGCTTGCATATTCGACCTTCAATCATCATAGAAATCCAGTATTCAACTTAACTGATTATCTTACATCAAACTCTCAAAATTTCAACTTGGTCAACCATGGTCAAATCATGGTCAAACCTAGTCAAACTTAGTGTTCTGGACCTCTAAACGATGCAGAATACGTTCTTGGACGTGTTTAACCACTTTTCCAATCAATTAGCATGCTTCTAAAACTATCAACGCTGACTTTTCTTGTCAGATTTCAATTTTAATCCTGAAGGGGGCATGGTATGGCACATCATTCAAAGTCTGTAAATCATTCTATCAATCTTTCCTCAGTAATCAAGACAACAACCACGTCTAGTTGCTGAATCATCAAAAGTCCTCATCGCTCAGGGCAAATCTATCATCACTTGGGGCATATCAGATTCATCAAGATCCATATCAATCTGGTATTCTCCTAATCTTGTAAACTGTATCAGTTTTTGCAACCATCGGATCATAGTGTTCTTTCCTTGGTTCTTCAACAACTGAAAGATTTGGATGTGATACCTGCTAGTTCTGCTAAGACAATCGAGTCTAGAACCGGTCACTCACTTCTTTGCAATCCTAAGGTTTGGAATCAGGCGTTTTGACACTTTTTCACAATCATAGGTTCATTTGTTGTTATAGTGAACATTATCTTTGGTCATTCAGGACCTATCATCTCCTTATCAAATCAATATCAATCAGCTTCTATCTCATATCAATTATCAATTTTGAATCAGTTTCATATCTCTATCAAACACAGACTATCTTTGAACCACTATGCTTCACACAGTAATTCAAAGAGGGGCAAAATGTAATACCCCAAAAATGGGCTATAAGTTCATTAACCTCCTACATCTACAAATCGAATGAAATCAACATCGAAGTCCTAATCTAAGGCACATCTAAGCATCATCGAATCATAATTGATTATCTTAAATTCTGCATCGGGGAATATTCCTGGTAATATTCCTAATTATCATAATTATCTTTAATTTAATGATTATTTGGTGATAAATCACATTTATCCTAAGTTTGATTAATTGAATATTTTCATATTTAATTAATTAGATTTAATATCTTGCCACTTAATTGTTTAATTAAATTTAATTCTATCTATTAGTAATTATATTATTTAATTTTGACAATAAATCCAATATCCTATGAATAATTGATTAAATTTTTATTTAATTGATTAAAACAAGTTGTCATTATTTAATAATATAGTTTTTAATAAAAGTTTGATAAAATAGTTAATTAACCCATAAATTAATTATTTTATTTCAAAAATCAGTTAAGTTGAGCGTAAATCATTTTATTTATTTAATTAAATTATAATTATTATGCACATTCAAAAGAAACAGTTAAACTCCAAATTAGAAAATCAATGCAAGTTATTGACTTTTTGGAACTCAACATCTTTTTGGAGTTCAAAAAGCTGATCTAAACTCTAATTTGAGTCAAAGCATCTCATATTTTTGCACAATCACGCTGGAGAATTGCAATTGGAAGGATCAAAGCTTATTGTGAATCAACATTGTTGTGAGATCACTTTTGTTTTCATATTATTGTTAGATCAATTCATAGCATATCAGTTTTTTAAATAGCATAGATTCATGTCAATTTTTCATTATTATTGCATAGAAAATATCAAAAATATAGATTAATCGCATTCACATTTCATATCAGTTTTGCATTCAAATCCTTCGTTTAGGTGTCGTCTAGGTCACTGATCTCGATAACAATCTGAGAACATCAATCTCGCACTTACTAGAAGGCAGTAAATCGCTTGGTTAAATTAAATTTCAATTTTGCATGATTTTGATTTTTGCTAACCTCTAATGTTTTACTGAAGTGTTGTGTCTACAGATCAGGTACAATTTTCACACACACAAAGAGGATGTGAGTATGGAGAAGAGAAAGAAGAAGATGACTTTTGTGATTGGATGGATTCTTAGAATTCCTAGACTTGAGAAAATTAGAGAGAGGCATCAAGAAGAGACAAGAGTTGCAATACTGGATTTGAAGAAGCAAGTGGCTAAATTAGAAGTGGAGCTGAAAAAGAGAAGAGCGATTCAAAGAGATGATGGCAATTCTTTGGATGGAGGAAAGAAAGAAGATAAAGTGGATTATCACACAAGCGGTACAAAAGAAGAGGGAGATCTCAAAGATGAGAAGATTCATGAACATGTAATTAAAGAAGATGATTTATTAATGAGGATTGTAGTAGTTGAGGAAGAGTGGAATTCTTTGGTTGAAGGTCAAAGGAAAGAAGTCGTTACTTGCCTTGTTGAAGATACGAAAGAAGAAAACAAAGATGAAGATATGAAAGAGGTAAATTTTTATGAATTGTGGGATGCTAAATTTGAGATGGATTTGAAAGATAATGATAATGTTTTATATGAGGACTTTGCAAGTGATGTTTGGTATGCAATAGAAGATTTGAATGACATTATAGAGTTTATTACAAGTGTATTAGATCCTAAAAGTTTGGAGGAGAATGAGACTTACAGATGGATGAAGTTGATTGCAAAGGAGTATTGTCAACATTAGATACTTGTTCCAACTAGGTGTTAGAAAAGAAGGAAAAAGGAAATATATCGGCATCGGATACTTGTTCCAACAAGATGTTGGAGGAGAAGAAAAAAAATATATCAGCAGTGGCTACTTCATTTTGTGAATCCATATTCACAAAATTTTTCCTACTTTGGGTGTCTAATGTAGGAGCATCTTGCATCACAAAATAAAAGGGGGCATGATTAAAAAAAAAAAAAAAAAAAATTAGAGGAGAGGGAAAGTGACAAAAATGGAAGAAAAAAAAAGAGAAAAAAAAAGAAAAGAAAAAAATAAAAATAAATTTATTTCGTTTGCCAAGGTGCATAGGTGGGAAAGATAAATAAAATATAAAAATAAATATAAATCATTTCATTTATCGAGGTGTGTAGGTGAAATTTTAGAAATTTGTAGAAAGTTCTTGCATTTAATATTTGTAGCTAGGTAGTTACACCTTTCTATTTTCTTATTGGCCCACAAAGGCAATGTAATTTTGTAATTGGCCCACATGGTGGTGCTTAATATTAATTGGGTGGGTATTTAATATTTGTATCAAGGTAGTTGCATCTATCTTTTATCCCACATTGGTGGTGTTGTGATATCTTGGGTGGTAAATGCCTATATAAAAAAGGCATATGAGCATTCATAAGAAAGCTCTCACATTGAAAGCTCTTAAGTTGTAGGATCTTGTATTGGGGAAGAAGCTCTCTCATTTCAAATTCTTGGATTGTAAGCTCTTGGCTTGTAAGCTTGGAGGATGTAAGATCTCTCATCTTGTAGATCTCATATTTGGAGAAAGCTCTTATGTTGTAAGATCTCTCAAAGTTGTAATGATTTTCAAGTATTAATGTATGCTTTGTAAAGCATTTTGTCTTCTCTTTGTGTACATGTTGTTATTTCTTTGGTTATGATTTGGTAAGGGTGGTGTGGCCCTTCATAAAAAATAAAATAAAATGACTAGTATTGATTATATGTTTCTAATTACAATAATTTCAATCATTTCCCATAAAGAAAAGATAGGTGAGTACAAGCCAGTGCTTTATCCATTGGGAAAACATTACCATAAAATAGAGTTAATACAAAGATCCTTGAAATAACTGGTCTTTAAGCATAAATACAAATACTCTAACTCTTTCCTACTTGTAAATAATCCTTATGCAAATTCAATGAACATATATCCCACCCTAAGCAATATTTAATCCAACCCTAGATTAGAACTCAAAGCAGAACACATACATACAAGTCTCCAAAGACTTAGAAGATTCATAGAATGAACATAAAGGAGAGGTAAAGACTTGAAATTTGTATTAAGTATAACCTTTGATCATTTGTATACAATATGTTCTAGAAAACAAGCTTGCAAGATAATAGTAGCAACCTGCACTTCTTCTCTATTGCTTGATAAGAAATGATACAAAACATTACAGTCCTCGACTGAGGATTAGGGTTTCAAAGTTTTTTGTATTTTCAACACCTAAGACTCTCAATGCCAAAAATGGTCATGGAAAATCCTTTATATACAAGGAAATGCAAGAAGCTATCAATCATTTTAGGGTTTACAAAGTTTCACCCTAAAAAATTTACAACAACCCTACAGGGTTTACAATAAATGCCTTGACTAGATCTAGAGAGATATTTGCAAATAGCCACCTTGCTTTATGTCTTCAATTCTTTCCTTGGTTTCTTCAAGAAAATATGATCACCATTTCTTCATTGTGATCCCTATAATAAATACCTCTTTATATCTCAACAACTTTCAAGACTCAAAAAGTTGCAATCTTTATCTAGCTCAAGAAGTAGGTGGAGTATCTACTTTTTCTGCATGTGGAATGTACTGATACTTCTACCTGTTATACACATCTTGACTTGGGAATTCAAAATTTGAAAACTCAGCCTTCTTGCTAGATAATTGTTCCCATTTTCTCTCCATTTGATTGACTTCCTGTTGAATAAAATCAAACTTTGATTTTGCGGTCATTAATAGCTTGATGGTGCTGATAAAAGAATAAGTGTCATTTAAGACACTAGATACTCTCTTTGATAAAAGTGCATCCATCTCCTCTCTCCACTCATATAATTCTTTTAATTCTCCTTGTGTTGTGAGAACATTTGGTACCAGTTCACAACTTGAAAACATTAATTCCCTTTTCAACACATTTGATTTCCTTATGAAATTATCCAAAAATATACTATACTCAATAATTTTCTTTATAGATGGATGTACTAGCTTAATTAGTGGATCGAGATCTTCTTGGCCTTTAGACAACCAATGAAATAACTTTACACTTGAAGATCTCTCAATCCATTTTTTCAAAATTGGTGCCAACTCAGTCTAATCTTTATTCAAAGCTATAAACAAAATATGTAACCTACTGACATGATTGAAGAAAATTGATGGCCTTAAATCATGTGAAAACTACATTATTGCCTCTATCACCTTCTCCTCATGCTTTTGGTTTACCAAAGATGTATCCTTTACATTTTCATCCTTCTCATTTTCCAACTGTACCCTTATTTCCCTCAATTTATTGGTTTCCTCAGTTAATTGCTACTTCTCCCAACTGACTCTTGCATCTATATTTACTTCTGGGAGTGGTGATGGTGGAAACTCAATGATTGGGCTTGATGAAGAGGCTACTACAGGTTTATCAGAAATCATCAATGGGGGTGACCTATTATTCTGGGGTCCAAAAATCTTTTCAATCAATTTATCTTTCTAGATCAAGTCCATTTTAAGCTCATTGTAAGATCTAAGGATAGTTTCAAAATTAAGCCTTAACTCTTCCTTTTTGTGTGAATCATTTTGTACCACTTTAACATTAAATTTGGTTGTCTCTAGAATGATGTTTGAGGCTTCAACAGCTGAAGTCTCACCTACTCTTTGTAACATCAAATTTCTAGCGTATCCTGAAGAGAGAGCCTCTCTTTTTCCTTTATTTTCTTCCCTCTTTATGGACCACATAACCAAGGCTACATGATCATTAGAGAAATTAATACCCCTAGCAGCTTGTTGTGCTTTTTCTATAGTAGTAAGGGTCTTTACTTTACTTCTTATAACTTGATCAAAGACTATGGCATCTGCAATATCCCACTCAGGAAGAATCAACACTCCTGCAATGTGGACCATAGCCCTTCCCTCCTCAAGGGTGATTTTTTCAAATTGTTTCATCATTTCCCATTTGGTCTCATTTTCAATTTCAATCATATCCTTATTATGGAATTCCTCCTTTTTCTCACAAATCTCTTGAAATTGGTTTATTTTCATTCTCCACAAAAACTAAAAAAATGCCCTAGTCTTCACAAATTTATCATCAGTGATAAAAGAATCACTAGCTTGTTTCAAAATTGGGTCAATTTGTTTACCCTCAAAATCTGCAATAGTAAGATCCATTTCTATCTCTTTAGGTTCCTTTGTCATTCCTTCTTGTAGTTCATCACTAGAAACAAAAATATTTCCCTCATTGCTCAGTTGCACCAATTGATCAGCAACTCCATGTTCATCTAAATGTAAGGGGGACTAAGATGGAGAATATGCATCTTGTTCTGGCCTTGATTCTTCTTGCCTCTATCTCTTTGGAGAAGGCCCCTATGTTACTATATCATCCATAGGTCTTTTTCCCTTGGAAGTAGATGGAACATTCTCATCCTTTTTTTTAAATTGGGAGAAGAACAATATAGCCTTTTCTTTGTTGTGTGGTGTAAGTTCCTCTTGGGGTCAATTTTATGTAGCCGCGCTGGCTCAAAATCCTCCTAGCTCTCTCAAGATCTATCTTGCTTACTATAGCCCTCTTCTCATTTATTGCCTGCATGATTCCCTCAAAATGCTCCATGAGAGCATCTACCTTCTTAGCCCATGGCTCAAAATTCTTCAATGGGTCATAACCTTTGTGAAAATTTCTAATAAAATCTACAGTCTTCTTATAGATTACTAATTTTTCTTTCTTAATCTCTTGAGTTTGGAGATCAAACTCATTCCTTATTATATCCTAAGGAAAATTAAATTGATGCTCAAAAGGAGCACATCTTATCTTTTCTCTAAACATTCCTAACAAGAAACCTTCATTGTCTACACATCTAGTTGCAGCTTTAGCCATTTTATAAGGCTATAGGACCTGATTTAATGCACCCAACCCTTCTTAGTAATGACATATTGGTGTGCAATTGTGACATCCAGGAACAAAGTTCCCCTCCCTTTACTAGTAAGGGTTGTTTCTTGCAGATCACCAATCTACCTTAGAATTTATGCATATGCTATTTTGAGTGGAACCTGGTAAGGAAAAATGTATGGTGTCATAGATTGCAACCATGTACTCTAAAGATTGTAGAAACTAGATATAATATTATGTCACCAAAATTGTGTACTATAGTGATATCTTGGCAATATTCCTTATGCCAAATCAATCTCAACAATTCTCTTGGCATCCTTGGATTTTCAAGATATAATAGTGTCCTAAGCCTTGAAGAAAAATTTCTATCAAAGATAAGGAAGCTAGCCTCAGTCCTATCCCAAGACAAATCTATTGTCCACAACTAAACTGGAAGTGTTTCCCCATTCTTCTCCTTGACAATATCAATTGTTGAACTAAAAAATTGTTCACCCTTGTACAAGAAAATATGCATTAGCATAGAGTACCACCCAAAAGGCCTACTTATCTTCATATTCTTTATCCCCATTAATCCATCATGGATTAAATCTGCAAGGTGAGAGGAAAAATAAAAAATTAGTTCCAATTGTGGGTGTAAAGACTGTACCATCATAAACATATACAGAATTGGCATGTGGGTTGCCTCATCATACCCAAGAATCAAAGTTAGAGACTTGTATATAGCTTGTGTCTATAGAATAAATAAATACAACCTAAAAGGCTTAGGTGTACTAGGGCTAATCACACACATTGATCCAATCTGATCAAGGAAGTCCCTTAAAGGCCCTATCCTTAAATAATCTTTCTTTGCTTCATATATCTTAGTGAATTCTTTAAAATCAATCTTTTCTAGCCCAATGGAAGGGTCATTCAATGGAAACACCTCTCTCATCTCATCTTCTATAATACTTATTAGGTTATTTTCATTTATGTCCTTGACACATTTAGTCATAGGATCATAACACCTAGCAACCTGAATGAGGGAGTCTGCATCCATGAACACTCCAGGGACAACTAATTTCCCTATATCAAACTACTAGGTTCTTGTGTTTCTACCCCATTCTCTGAATGTGGGAGTAACTACATCAAATCATCAAAAATGCCCCTATCTTTATACTATGTCTTTCCTGATAATTACCTCTTAGGCGACATCTTTAACTAGGGTTATGAAACAATGCACAAATACTAGAGAAAACCTCAAATATTACCAGACAATTATAACTAAGAAAACTAATCTCTTCACACTCCTTTCTCCTTAAAATTTTATGCAATGCTCAAGTTAGAAATTTGGCCTACTAGACGCTTTAAAAAATTTTGGTTGAAATCACTCTAGAGAGAAAAACTAGTCTTGCTCACCAAGATACTTTGAAAGAGGTAAAATTTTCAATGATAAAATCAGGTTATAATTTTTTGCCAACTATTTACAATTCATCCACATGAAACTCATTAAGTTCTCTATTACTAAGAACTAGTGGCTTCAACGTTCACAAGATGTGAGCAACGTCAGAGAATAAAATTTCAAATTAAAACCATCGATCCTCTTTTCTTTTCAGTGCATCAGATGGCTAATAAAATTACTAGCATAACCTTTTGTTATTTTTCCCTAGACTAGTTCTCAACCAATGAGAACAGTCTAAATTAAGCATGCGCATAAAGTTATAACTTAACTTTAGGCTTTGATCAGAGTGAAAATGTGTCACCCTATCGCTAAAGCACAAGCATAAGATTTGAACACTTTTCCTCAATGGTTTAATGACCATCGTAGATCTTTTCCCAACTTATCACACCTTTATCATTTTCTGAAATGATGACCCCACTTTCGCTTTACGAACCTTTCATCAAACCAAAAACTGCCACATTGCGCAAACCAGTAGGCATGCCCCTCTTTGTTCTTCCTTAGTATCAAAGATACTGATAGCTTCCACATCACCTTTTACTTTGACCAATAAAAAATTAGCATGTCATTAGGACCTAGCAATGGAGGACCCACTATATAGTCCTTGTCCTTATTATAAGATCAAATGGTCATCGCTATACCGCAAGCTTTAAACATCATGCATCTTATCCCAGCAATATACCAACAATTGTAAGATCTATTTGAGCTTTATCTATTTGAGAAGACCAACCCCACTTTACTACATCACCCAAGACAAGTGTCAACCAAAGAAAATTTCCATAGAAAAGGGAATGTTAGAACACTGCCATGTTAGAAAGGGTTTTAATCAGACGCCTATCGCTAAAGCACATCGATTAAAAAGTAGTCAGCTCAACCCAATGGTATAACAAAAACCATTGATGCAATCCATTGTTTAATCACCAACATTCCTTTGAAGATGGGCCCACTTAGACAGATGTCACTTTGTTGCAAAAGCGTATGTTAGAGATTCTAACAACCGAGAGCCTTAAGGTTTAACAACAGCCACTAGTTTTTAAAAGGAAGTCAGTTGAAAAGATAGATGAGGAAAACTAAGGTTATAAAAAAAATTATTTAAAAGGACCCTTCTAAGAAACCTAGTGACATAACACATAAAGTGGTCTCTTTAAAAGGGTTTAATATTGCACATGCTCTATTGGGAATGTTAATGAGCAAAAAGTAATGTTCAAACATAACGAAGCTTAGGTCAACCTAGGGTTTTCTGCCATAATGCTCACTGCTAGGTTTTAAAACCATAATTTCTCAAAAATTTAAGCATGAGGATCAAAAATTTAAAATAGTACCAACACAACCACACTTACATTAATAAACATTATTTTCCCAATGGTTTTTACAAGCATTTGTAAGGTTAGGATTAAGAGCTGAAACTAGTGAAGATGATTGATCCAAGAAACTAGGGTTAAGTGCTGATGATTGAATTCTGGTGTAGACAGATGCCCTCCTTCTCTCCTCCACCTCTCCTTTACACATGATGTAATTTCAAGGTTAGGGTTATAAAATGAAACCGTGTATTTTTTTTAATTTATATTCCCGTATTGGTCAAAATTTTGACCAACATGGGAATAGATTAAAAAAACTAAAAATTTTCCTTCTATAAACCGACCAAGGAAAATCATTTAATGCTTGGTCAGAAATGTTGGTCTAAAAAGTGGGTCAAATTTACTAGTGTGTGTATAAGCTTTAATTTCCAATTCATAGTTTAGGTTTTCTTTGCAAGTGTGTGAGTTCTTTGTAAATAGTTTGAAGTTCCAATCTCACTATCCAGTTTTGACTGGATTGTGAAGATGGGCCTATAGCTCCTATCCCCACAATGGAAATTCCATGGAACCATGGGATATGGTAGTATAGACCCTTTCCATAGTGTCATTTCAAGAAGGGCCCTAGAAAGTACAAGAAAGTATTTTGGATACCAAGCCCTAGGTGAGCCTGGACTGTTTCCGGCTAGGTAAGGTCATGAATGTAGAGGTTATAGAGAGAAAGGGTGGACATTGTAGGAAGAATTATTTGGAGGACTTTAAGAAGGGTTAATGAAGTGTCATTTGTGAGAAGGAGGTGTTGGAGATTTTCCAACAAGCTAGCACTGACTGCATATTTTTCATTGATGAAAACATATGGAAAGTAGCATGCATGGAAGTCTTAGGTAGTAAGCCTTCTGTATATATAGCATGGACATGATATCAGCATGATATCATGGGTGTAGAGGTTAAACATTTTATACACCTAAAAATGGTCATCTAGACTATTAGCCCCTTTTGCTAAATCATAAATTGCTTATTCTTGATCAAATCCTAGTTCTATCATTTATTCGATTATTTTCTATGGGCTAACCATCTTATCCTAAGTTTTTATTTATTTAAAAGAAATATTTCCTCCCCTTTTAAATAAATAAAATCCCCCACTTTTCCTCTTATCCTAAGTTGCACAAATAAAGCATTATTCTTATTTTATAAAAAGGGAAAAAGCACTTTTTGTCTCATATGGACACAAAAGTCAACTCTTATTTTCCTATTGGAGGATATTTGTGCACATGGATTTCTCCTCTTTCAAGCTCCACCCTTGATTACATCTTTTGCCTCTTAATCTCCATGGTCCATTCCTCCTCCTTTCCTTTAAAAGGAGATCTCTCTTCCTCATTTTGCATCTTAGGTTTGTATGCTAATGTTATGCTGCAGGTTTTCTAGGTACATTTGGAGCTTTTGAAGATTTCGAGCATTCTTGGATTTTGCATCTACATGTTATCATAGTTTCATTTCTTGCATTATCATGGCATTCTTAGCTTAGATTTCCTTTATGCTTTAGATTAATTCATCTAGCTTAACTAGGAGGCTTTGTAATACTTTCATCTTTCATTTTCATAGCTTAGCTTGCATTTCCATTTCTAGCTTGCATTGCATTCTCATTTGATTCTTGAGGATATTGGCATTCTTTCCCTTGTCTTCATTGAATCTCTCATTGCATGGTTTACTAGCAAGGTTATAGGTTAAATAGCTCTAGTTGAGAGCATTCTTAAGACCCTTGCACTCCATGCCTAGGGAGCTATGCATCAATTTTTGAGACCTCATTCTTGAGTGTTCTTGAATGTAAGGATTCATAGAAGTGTGACACAATTTTAGCACACATTTTTGGCACCCACCATGGGGCAACCCACCTCTTGCATGTTGGTTTTGATTATTTTTGGAGCTAACCCTTGTGCAGATTTGTTTGGAGATGGAAAACCCTAGATTTAAAAGATTTGATCATATCTCTCAAACCAATTGGTTTTTTGGTCTAAAATTATTTTTTCAAGTTGAAGACATATCAGAGAAGCTTCAGTAAAAAAATTTAGATTTTTTGGAGGTAATTTGTATTTTTAATGATTTTTTTTTTGTTTTTTTTATAAAAAATCAATTTTTGGTGCATATCAGTGTATTTTTTGGAAATTTTTACATTTTTGGAAAGGTATTGAAATTATATAGGGGATCCATTGATTGTGTTTTTAATTTAGAGTTCATATCATAGCTCATTTGGTCGATTTATAAAAATTGGTCTATTTTGGGAAAGTGGCTCTCTAGGGCACAAATGAAAAGATCTTATTAAAATTTTGACATTTTTGGAAAGATCTCTATTTTTTGATAGAGGTCTCTTTTCTACATTTTAGGTTTAAGGTCCAAATTCATGTCGTATAATTCCAATCTTGTTGACAAGGTCAAAAATCAAAATTAAAAAAAGGGTATTTGATGATTAGCATACACTTATTTTTCACATGGTTCAATGCATGATGTAAGTTGTCATTTAGATTATTTGTTGGTTATCATTTCTCCTAACAATTGATTTTCATATCCAACCATCTTAGGGTTTGCATAAGTTGAATATACATTGCATATCTTGTTTTCTTGTTTGCTTGTCTTGTTCATTTGAAGGTTCATGGCTTGCTTTCATGGAAAATGCTTTAAAAAAACAAAAAAAAGGTAAAATTTACTAAGCGCGTTGCTTTGGACTTGAGGTATTTTGTTACATCTCTACAATATTTGAATTTTGGAAATAAAAATGAACCTTTCATGTGTTTGGCTTGAGTGTTTACATGCTTTCATAGAACACATTTCAATTGATGCTCTTAATGGGAAATGAATGAACATAGATTTGCTTTCATACAAGTTTGTGTAAGTGAATGCTTGTGTTTAAACCTTAAGTAATTCTTAGTTCCAATATCAAATATCTCATTGAGTGATTGAGGGCATGGATTCATTCCTTTTTTACATAAGGAGTTAAATGCACTACTTTGTGGACTCACTCTATGTTTACTTGGAAAGTTAAATATTCCACGGTTCAAACTCTTTTGCATTTGTGAGTAGTATTGATAAGCAACTTTAGAGTACTTTTGATTGATCTTGTTAACTGAATTGGGTGTTAGACACACTTATTTCTAATTGCCCCTCATTTCTACCCTTTGGATGCAAAGTCAGCATTCATACATAGGGGAGGGGTCTACTTGAAAAGAGTGTTAAGTGTTCCACAAAGTTTCCCCCCTTTTTATGCTTTCTTGATCTCATTAGTTTTCTAAGGTGTGGACTCACTTTGAGTTTGTGTGAGGAGTTAAATGTTCCACCTTGTGGACTCACTTCACATTCACTTGAAGAGTTAAATGTTCCACTTTTGGACTCACTTCACATTCACTTGAAGAGTTAAATGCTCCACTTTTGGACTCACTTCACATTTACTTAAAGAGTTAAGTGTTCCACCTTTAGTGTTTTAAATACTTTTGATAGTGAATTACTTACTTTTTATTTCTAGAAGGCCTTCTTGGGGACACACCACCTCAAGGGACAACCTTAACTCCTGTGTTCCGGTGGAGTATAAATAGCAGGTGGTTATCACTCTTGGCTAAGCCTCAAAGAACTTTATACCTTTGAGAAGTGGAGGAGATTTGGGTTACCATCTCCCCCTAACTGTGTGATTTTAGATTCTTCTCATCTATGGATTTGGGTCTCATGTACTTTGCGTATATCAAAGACTCCCTTTAGAAAAGCTATGTATATCCCTATGGACAGCTTGATAGGATTTTGTTATGTTCTAAGTGCCTGCTAAAAAAATTTCAACAACATACACAAGTAGTATCTTTAAGGAGTAGAAATACTAAGTCACTATTCTTGTTCATGTGCAAGGTTGCTTTGCCCCTTGCTCATTGTTTGAAGACAACTGCTTGCTTGAACTCCTTGATTGCTATCTTATGTGATTGATCAATGATAAAAATTTATTGATATACTTGATCTTTTAAAATGCTTCAAAACTGAGATTTTTATGTTCACTGGTCATAGAGTCGTATGACCTTGGAATAGTGTCGTGTCCTATTCTAAGAATTGTTGTGTGATAGTTCACCCCTGCAAGACTATTGCCCCGCTTGCCTGGAAAGTATTGCCTAGAACCTTTTTGCTGTCTTGTTATTGTTGCAATCCAGAGCTGCTAAACTTGCATTTTAACCTATCGTAGAGTGTCTTTTTCTGTTCTTACCTAAAGCTGGTCTGTTATCTACATGCTCAAACTTGTTCTAGACTAAAACAAATGAGCTAAAACTATTGTATTTGAGCTTAATGAATGCTACTCTTGATCACTTGTTGCATCATGGTTACCTCTCTAGCTACTTGCTTATTGAGCTTCTTGCTCGCTACTCAGCTTTAGTCAATTGATTTTTGTAAGTGCTTGAGCACTTTTGACAAGCCATCTCTCTATTGTTCTACTTTGACAAGTGATTTTTATTAGCTTTTCTTATCTCAAATTTGAGAAACTTTGTCTCATTCTATTAGTCGACCAACATCTCTTTTCATGCCAGTTACAACTCGGTCTCAATTTGAGTAGGAGAGTCATCCTCCATTCAATTATAAATAGTTACCTTCTCCAACTAAATGCTCATGAGTGCCCATTAGCAACAACAGTTCTAGTTCTAACCAATCTAAGGATTCTAAGGCTACCCTGTGGTACAAAGGAGGTTTCCTCTTTTCTGCATTCAAGACCCCCAAAAACATAGACAGTGTCTCACTCACTTTGACTGAACAAGAAAAATTTCAACACTTGTAAGAACATTTTGAGCATAAGGATAACCAAGCGTGCTTAGACAAAGAACACAATCAACAAAGGATGGATGCTGCTAGGTGCATGGATTATAGAGGGACATTTCATGACCAACCTAAGACTAGTAATCATGAGCATAGACCTCTTTTTATCAATGGCAACAATGGCAACAACACGCCACCAAGATCTCCTCCAAGACCTACTTTTGGTATGCCTTCTTCACCTCCTAGACCTCCTCCCTCTCAACATGAAGCAGAGGCTGATGATGAGATTTCTAGTGAGGATCTTATGAGATTTGAACAAGATGTGGTCTCCCAACGAATGATGCATAAGCTTTTAGAGCATAATGGCGACCAATATTTTCAATATATGACTTCTAGAGGATACAAGCTTCCTCCTAGCTATGATGTCAGACAAATTGTCCAACAAAGAGTACCAACTGAATTGGAAGTCATTTAAGAAGAATTACATCAGAAAAATCAATGCCTTACCCAAATGGCAATAGAAAGAGAGCCTCTAAAGGTCTCTTTTGTAGAATCAATTTGTGCTCTTCCTTTTGATAAAAGTCTATACATGGTCCCATTTCCTAGGGATATTGAGGTTCCCAAATATGACAAGTATGATGGAAATGGTGATCCTCATGACCATGTGCATCACTTTTACACTCATAGCATGGACTTCCTTCACGAAGACACATTTTTGCTATGATTATTCCCTCAAATCTTAAGAGGACAAGCTTTAGAATGGTTTGAAAAGTTGACACCTCCTTTGAAGACTTTTGATGAGTTGGCTATGTGCTTCACACAACACTATTCATACAATATCCAACAACCTATCACCATGATAGATCTTGGTGCTTTGAGACAAAACCAAGGAGAGTTATTTGCTACTTACCTGCAACGTTGGAGGTCATTGTATTCATGATATCCTCATCAGCTACTCGAGAGAGAAAAGATTGACATTTTCATCAACACTCTAGTGCCTGAGCTATATTATGATCTTAGGAAACAACTGTTCTCCTCTTTCAATGACATGGTTGAAAGCACATATAGGATTGAGGATGTGGCCATTAGAAAGGGGGATATTGTTATTAATAAAGATACTAGAAACAATGGCAAGGACAAAAATAAGCCTTGGAATAGAAACAAGTATGTTGTTAATGATGGGGTTGTTGACACTCCTAAAGCTAAAGAGCCTAATTTTAATCTCTCCAATGCTATCTATGTAGCAAAACAACAAGAATCTGCCAACACTCATAGTGCTCCTAAACCTCAATATGCAGATGAGCCTAAGAATTCATTTCGAAAGAAAGTCTATACCAAGTTGGCAGAACCTTACGATGTGATCCTTAAGACTTTGATTGACAATGGATATCTTACGCTTCCTGATAAACCTGGTAACTGGGATCTGCTAAATAGGCCTGATTGGTGGAGAGAGGATCATTACTACCATTATCACAGAAATAAGGGACATCTGACAGATAATTGTTTTAAGCTTAAGGATGATATTCAAGACCTCATTGATAACAACACAATCTCCACTAATGGTTTAACTAAAAATTTTGATCACACAGCTTCCAAAGATCCTCTACCTAAGCATGAGAAGGGGGAAATCTCTCAAGCACATAAGAAGAATCATGATGCTAAGATCAACTATACATATACTTCTGATACACCTATGATCAACATGATAGAGCCCATTAAGAGTGTTCTAATGTTGAGGTCTCAAGATGATAATAAAGTCAGTCATGGTAAGCCAAAGTTGGTCTTGCAAATGCATGGTAGTTCATCTTCCCGAAGTGAGACACTAAATGATATTACTAGGGGGCAAGCCAAGATTGTCCTTAAAATTGTGCAAGATCCCAAGAAAGCTTTGCCTTCCAAACAAGTGGCTACTTCAGCCACCCCTAGCTATGATCTTGTCAACCATTTGAAAAAGACAATAGCCCAGATATCTATCCTTGAGTTGCTTCAATTATCCCCTTCACATAGAGAGATTCTTGATGAGGCTCTACATACAACATGTGTTCCCAATGACATTGATCCGAATCAATTTTATGGTCAACCACATTTCATCTCCACTATCTCTCTCCTTTTCTATAGAAGATGACATATCTATTGCTCACCCTCATAATCTAGCTTTACACATCAAAGTTCTAGTCTACCACACCCGTGTCCACCGAGTCCTAATAGACAATGGTGTAGGGTTAAATATTGTTTCTTTCAATGTCATACAACAGTTGGATTTGTCAAAATTTTCTATGGATTCTAAGAAGAAGATTACTATAAAAGCTTACGATGAAATGGAAAGATCTTCCAAAGGCCTTGTCACGCTGCCTGTCTGAGTGGGCCCTGTCATGAAAGATATTAACTTCCAAGTATTGGACATCCCACTCACATATAACATTCTTTTGGGTCATCCTTAGATCCATGACATGCAGGCTATTCCTTTCACTTATCATCAGTGCGTCAAATTTCCATACAATGGCACTGAAGTTGTGATTCCTAGAGATCATACTATTGTTATTAATGCTCTTGCTGCTGCTGAAACATTTGTTCCTCAAAATGAACCTTCTACTAATCCTAGTACATCTCTAGTTGCTACTAAGAAAACACTTAAGATGATGAACCTTGGTATGGGTGAATATACGCTGGATTCTTTTGATTCTATACATGTTTCTCCTAGGTCATATGGGAAACCGTCTGATAAGATGAAGCCTTCTACTTCTACTATGATGGTCTTTGATACTTTTGTTTCTTCATCCATTCCTTTAGAAGCAAAAAGAGAAGAACAAACTATCCAAGAGAGGATCTATAGAGAAGATGAGGGTAGTATGGCAAATGACCTCCTTGATTATTCCAGAAACACTCTCATGCTCAGTAATTTAGACATAGATATAGATGAGTCACCACTACACACTATGGCTCAAATGGGAGATGATCTTCCTTCTACTTCACTTCTTTGGGGAGAAGAATGTATATCTACTGATGATATGGCTTATTGGTGTTTGAAAATGCTTATGCTCTTAAGGCTGCCAATATACCCTCAGATGGATTTTACGAATGGTTAGCTCCAAAATGTAATGAGGTCTTAGGGTAACTGGACCAACTATAGGGACAAGACTTCCCTCTTCTTCTTTTGGATCTACAAAACTAAGGTGGGTGCACCTAACCTAGTATAAAATATACTTTATACACCAAGAACTAGGTTTGAATAATAGATAATAGGATAGTAAAAAAGTACTAAGTGTTAACCACACACTCATTGACTCTCCATTACTATGGGGTGGAACCTCACACAACCAAATATTGAAAACTTAGGAATGGTTCTTAATTTATACTTTTGGGATCATAACAACAACAACAATCAGTATTTGTTGATAAAGAGATAATCATTTAGGCCAGTGCCTCATCCATTGGGCAAGATCTTCTAGAACATGAATGCTACACACACTAGACAATAGTTGAGATTCCAAGCCATAAACACACCTACAATCCACTTTACTACTTATGAGATATCCTTACATAGATAATAAGATAGATCTATGTCCCATCTAGAGCATCATTTCATCTAATCCTGGATTAGAACTCAAGAATGGATACATATACATAAAATAATATGCAGAGGACTAGAAAATTTAGAATCTATCTAAGTTGACACAAAGGAGAGATAAGATTCATGTACTTGTATTAAGTATGAAGAATCCTTAAGTGTAAACAATCAATCCAGAGGAGTCAAGCTTGCAAATTATAGCTTAGACCTACAACTTTTTCTCTATCATCAACAGAATACCAAATGCAAAAGTGTTACAATCTTGGATCCAAGACTAGGAACACTTCAGAACTTTGAAGCCGGAACCCTTACAAAGTCAAAAACTCAACTACTTATACCCCTGGTTACCTTAGAATCCCAAACAAGTTAGGATGAAACAATCTATGGGTAACCATGGTAAGGGTTAGGGTTTCAACCACTAGAACAACCAGAAAAACATCAAAATTTATTGCAAGGGCAGGAAACATAGGCAACTTGGAGAAAACAAATCTCTAGCAGACCAGCAATCATGAAAATCTGCGAGCTCAGCATAGTACACCAAGGAATGCTATTAAAACCAATCAAATCAGCCACCTGCAAATACACCTCAAGCACAAAACCACACTCCACTAGGTACAAAACCCCTTTGCAATCAACTACATAGACCCTGGACCACATCGCAACACCTACCACCATCAAACTAGCAAGAAAATCTGCTAGAAAAGCCATTTAAACCAATACTTCTTGTCACTACAAACCCTTAGAAAATTTGAATTTTGAACTTCAACGGCTACTCGACAAAATTTAAAATGTGACCATTGATCTCATTCTTTTCCCAGAAAATCAGGTGGTCACACTTAATTCATAACAGTCACAGGCCCCTCAAAAAGTCAACAGCCCAGTCATCAGTCAGCAACCAATCGAAAAAGAACACCTCGGCAACACCAACACTGTGGACCCACCCTAACTTTGCAACCCTGACATCCAAATAGTGGTCGCATGATCACATTGCTGAAAGATGACCCTTGCAATCATGCAACAAGGCCACAAGATTGCCACCTTGTCACCCGCTGGCTAATCAGGAATGCCCATGTCACCGAAAACATCAGCCCCACTTTATCTGGCGAACTGGCAATCGAAGAACTTTCTCCAGTTCGTGAAATACTTTACACCATCACCAAATCACTTAGCGATCATGCGACCATTGTTTGTTGAATCACCGAATAAACTAGGGCATCGCCAAAACATTACGCGAACTAGTGAACAAGAAGAAGATTTTGTCGGGCCACTAAATATTTATCAGGACCGCCAAACTACTTGGACCCCACAAATGGGCCTGCCATTCTTTCCGCATGTCACACCACCATTCGCTGCAACTGCCAAGTCATACGGACACAGGACCCACTCGCTACAAGCTCAAGATCAAATGGTGGTCACATGATCACATGGGCTGAGAATATTCTTTACGATCACACACCTATCGTAGATCAAAAACCTCTTGAAGACCTGGGCCCACCATTCCACGATCACGTGACTAAGGCAAAGAAAACTGCCAACTAGGTCACCAGATGTTAAGGACTTAACCACCAAGAATCAACGACCAAGAGATAATCGTGAGTCGCCAGGTCGCTAAATGAAAAATTTAACCGCCAGGCAGCTGAACACTATGAAGAACTAGGATCACGCGGACAAGTGGCAAGCGGTCGCATGATCGCATGTAAGAAAAGTCTGACATGCGGCCATGTGAAAACCAATCAGGAAGAGCCTGTAGACCTAGACCCACTTCACACCCATATAAGAAAATCAAGCCGCTGTCGCAAAAGCATGAAGGATAAACATCGTGCATCTTCACCATGCGAACATGCGACTGTAATACCCCAAAAATGGGCTATAAGTTCATTAACCTCCTATATCAACATATCGAACGAAATCGACATCAAACTCCTAATCTAAGGCACATCTAAACATCATCGAATCATAATTGATTATCTTAAATTCTGCATCAAGGAATATTCCTAGTAATATTCCTAATCATCATAATTATCTTTAATTTTATAATTATTTGGCAATAAATCACATTTATCCTAAAGTTTGATTAATTGAATATTTTCATATTTAATTAATTAAATTTAATATTTGCCACTTAATTGTTTAATTAAATTTAATTCTATCTATTATTAATTGTATTATTTAATTTTGACAATAAATCCAATATCCTATGAATAATTGATTAAATTCTTATTTAATTAATTAAAGCAAGTTGTCATTATTTAATAATATAGTTTTTAATAAAAGTTTGGTTAAATAATTGATTAATCCATAAATCAATTGTTTTATTTTTAAAAGCAGTTAAGTTGGAAATAAATCACTTTATTATTAAATTAATTCATAAATAAAACATGCACAATCATAAAAGCAGACAATTATCAATTATCAATTAAAGCTAAACTCTATTTTGAGTTAAAACTTAGCTTTTGCATGTTTTTGTGAGTTAATTATCCTTTATTTAAAAATAACTCAAAAATCAACCTGAGTTATTTGAGTGATTTATGGCTTTTTTTTCTCATGCACCTCCAAAGCCTTGGATTTCTATAAAAACAAGGCTCAGCTCTTCATAATTCATCTCTCAAATTTGCATCCAAGCATCTCATGTTTTTGCACAATCACGCTGGAGAATTGGAATTGAAGAATCAAAGCTCTTGTGAATCGACATCTTTGTGAGATCAATCTTATTTTAGCATTCATATTGCATATCATTGTTAGATTAGCATTGCATATCAATTTTCAATAGCATTCATAGCATATCAATTTCATCTAGCATAGTTTCATATCAAGTTTTTTTCATATAGATTAGTTTCATATCAGTTTTTCATTCCTTATTGCATCATAAAATCCAAAAAAAAAAAGATTAATTGCATTCATATTTCATATCTAGATCAATTGCATTCAAATCCTTCATTTAGGTGTCGTCTAGGTCACTGATCTCGATTACAATCTAAGAACATCAATCTCACACCTATTAGAAGGTAGTAAATCACTTGGTTAGATAGATTTTAATTTTGCACGATTTTGATTATAGCTAACCTCTAATATTTTACTGAAGTGTTGTGTCTACAGATCAAGTATAATTTTCACACACACAGCGACAACCACTGATTTTGTCTGAACTTTAACCATACCAGGCAACTAAGAAGAACTGGGACCAACCAATGATCGCACTTGTGCACTTAGGACCAAGGTCAAAAATACACAAAGTTTTCACAACAGCGAAGGATCGAAAACACACAGGGTTTTCGATATTGACACAAAGCAAGCAAGGGATGCGAAAACACATAGGTTTTCGATGCCAAAAGACAAGTGCACAAAAGTGGGAAGGCACAAGGTCAAAAACAATGAAGGTTTTCACACAGACTGAAAACATCATGAATTTTCAAAAATATTATGGGTTTTCGACACTTGGGTAGATTTTAAAAATTTGTTTCCCACAGGCCTTAAAACTTGAATAACTTTCTAGACTTTATAATTCAGCACGTGCAATTTGGACTAGAGCTAGGTGACACAATGAAGAACACAAGGCAGGACACTTCAAGAAAACTTGCAAGGAAATGGGCCATTTTCAAAATATTTTGCATGAACTAGAAAATGGACTAACAGTGGCTCTTGTTGGGGACATGTATCTCTTGCAAGTACAATGAGGACCTCAGATCTTTGGGAAGAAATAGACCACCCAATGAAAAAACACAAAGACCTCAAAAAACATAGGGAACAGACAGGAAAGGGAAACTATTCACAAAATGTACCATTTTTACAAAAAACCTGCAGCAACAAACATGAGTCAGTTCTTGCCTCTGTCAAAAACTTGATTTTCATTTCTTCCTTCATGTGGCACACCAGATATTCTATTTTCATTTGTCTCCACAAGCTTGTCAACATGTTCAACCAACATATCAGGAAGAAAAAAGTAGCTTTCTTCATAGTGCATGTCAAACAATTTTGCACTCTCTCCCTCTTGCTCACTATGAAGAAAAGATTTAGCATGTCCCAGATCAGCACCATCAGATAAGAACCTATTCCTTTCCACTGACTCATGGATGCCATCAACTAGAAACACAAAAGCCTCATACTCTACCTACAAAAAGGCCTCATTCATATCTTGAGTTTGCATTTTCATGTGTAACTGACTAGACCTCAAATGAACAATCAAACTGATACCCACAAATGGAAAATGGGCATCCTAATTCAACTGCATCTGAGACCTCCACATGTTCTTCAAACAAAGGATTGATAACTCCATGCAATGCACCATATTGAACATCATGAAAAAAACTGGGCTGATAATCATCATAGTCTTCATCATACAAAGTGTTAGTGAACACTTTAAATTCACTACCCATTTTATGATTATGTAATAACCCATCACTTAAACCTTCATGTTCAAATTCACTGACATCACAATCCATTATCACTTCTTTATCTTCATACTCCTCACTGGAGGAGTGCTCACTTCCATCATCACATTCTTCCTCCCACACTGCATCTGATTCACATGAGGACAAATCAGCATCACTGCCTTCATCATCCTCACCTGAATAACCACTAAAATCACATTCAGACATTTCTGAATGAATGGAGGATCCTGTACACCTTGGTTTTGATTCTTGCTCACTGCCATAATCTGAATATTCCTCTAACAAAACTTCATTAGAAGAAGTACCCTCAGCACTAGAAAAAGATTGCTCTGAAATATAACATTCATTCCCCTTTTGTTGATGGTCTCTTTGCAACTTTTTCCATTCATCATCATCAGCAAACTCCTCCAAGAACAACCACTTAAACTTAGTCAAAGAAGAGATGCATTCTGGGGGCAAATTTAGATACCAATTAGATGCAACCCCTTTGAGGAATCTCCCAAAAAACATCATGCTAACATCCTCATCAAAAAATTTGATATTCTATAATAAATCTATAGAATGCTAGGACATGCTTCACTACTGAATCAGACCAGCAATCAAAAGTAGGAATCAGACCCAAAAGCTCACTAGGGAAAGAATGAGGGGACTTTGGAAGAACATAGCTTAAAGGTCTATCCAACTTGAGAAAACCCAATTTCTTAGACTGGCTTTTCCCCTGATTATTCATTTGACTTAATGCAATACTTCCATAGAATTTTGCAAAGATGCAACTGAAAGCTTGAAGTATTCAACCTCTATTCACATCTTATCCTTTCTTAGTGCTTAATCACTTAATAAGGAGATATTTCAGATCCTTGAGAAATACCTGGGAATCTTGCAGCAGAAGACCCTTGGCTGGAAGTAGGGTAGATCTAGAGCTCACCTTGAAGCTCCATCAGATAACTTTGTCATGTAGAGTCACCACCTCCTTGAAGAGGAAAATTTTCTTTGTTTCTGCTCCCAACCAATACAAAACTCCAAGTAACTCACTGTTTATCAGAAGGAACACTGATCAAATAGAGAAAATTTGAGCCACCACTCACAACTAGGTCAGAAAATGTAGCAAATACTTTGTTTTTATTTTTGACTCTTTCAAATGGCCTCCCCAGTAGAGTCACCATCTTGTTGGTGTTTGAAAACACTTATGCTCTTAAGGCTGCCAATATACCCTCAGATGGATTTTACGAATGGTTAGCTCCAAAATGTAATGAGGTCTTAGGGTAACTAGACCAACTATAGGGACAAGAATGCACTCTTCTACTTCTGGCTCTGCAAAACCAAGGTGGGTGCACCTAACCTAGTATAAAATATACTTCATACACCAAGAACTAGGTTTGAATAATAGATAATAGGATAGTAAAAAAGTACTAAGTGTTAACCACACACTCATTGACTCTCCATTACTATGGGGTGGAACCTCACACAACCAAATATTGAAAACTTAGGAATGGTTCTTAATTTATGCTTTTGGGATCATAACAACAACAACAATCAGTATTTGTTGATAAAGAGATAATCATTTAGGCCAGTGCCTCATCCATTGGGCAAGATCTTCTAGAACATGAATGCTACACACACCAGACAATAGCTGAGATTCCAAGCCATAAACACACTTACAATCCCCTTTACTACTTATAAGATATCCTTACATAGATAATAAGATAGATCTATGTCCCATCTAGAGCATCATTTCATCTAATCCTAGATTAGAACTCAATAATGGATACATATACATAAAACAATATGTAGAGGACTAGAAAGTTCAAAATCTATCTAAGTTGACACAAAGGAGAGATAAGATTCATGTACTTGTATTAAGTATGAAGAATCCTTAAGTGTAAACAATCAATCCAAAGGAGTCAAGCTTGCAAATTACAGCTTAGACCTACAACTTTTTCTCTATCATCAATAGAATACCGAATGCAAAAGTGTTACAATTTAAGATCCAGGACTAGGAACACTTCAGAACTTTGAAGCTGGAACCCTTACAAAGTCAAAAACTTGACTACTTATACCCCTGGTTACCTTAGAATCCCAAACAAGTTAGGATGCAACAAGCTATGGGTAACCATGGTAAGGGTTAGGGTTTCGCCCACTAGAACAACCAGAAAAACATCAAAATTTACTACAGGGGCAGGAAACACAGGCAACCTGGAGAAAACAAATCTCTAGGAGACTAGAAATCATGAAAATTTGTGAGCTCAGCATAGTACACCAAGGAATGCTATTAAAACCAATCAAATCAGCCACCTACAAATACACCTCAAGCATAAAACCACACTCCACTAGGTACAAAACCCCTTTGCAATCAGCTGCATAGACCCTGGACCACATCGCAACACCTACCGCCATCAAACCAGCAAGAAAATCTACCAGAAAATCCATTTAAACTAGTACTTCTTGTCATTGCAAACCCTCAAAAAATTTGAATTTTGAACGACAACAGCTACCCAGCAAAATTTAAAATGTGGCCATCGATCTCATTCTTTTCCTGACAAATCAAGCGGTCACACTTAATTCATAACAGTTGCGGGCCCCTCAAAAATTCAACAACCCAGTCATCAGTCAGCAACCAATCAAAAAAGAACACCTCGGCAACACTGGCACTATGGACCCACCCTAACTCCACAACCACGATGTCCAAATAGTGGTCACATGATCACATAGCTAAAAAATGACCCTTGCGATAATGCGACAAGGCCACAAGACTACCACCTTGTCATCCGCTGGCCAATCAGGAATGCCCATGTCACCGAAAACACTGGCCCCACTTTATCTAGCGAACTGATGACCGAAGAACTTTTCCTAGTTCGCAAAATACTTTACACCATCGCCAAATCACTTAGCGATCACACAACCATTGTTCGCTGAATCATCGAATAAACTAGGGCATCGCCAAAACATTACGTGAACCAACGAACAAGAAGAAGATTTTGTCAGGCCGCTAAATATTTATCAAGACCGCCAAACTATTCAGACCCCACAAATGGGCCTGCCATTCTTGCCACATGTCACACCACCATTTGCTGCAGCTACCAAGTCATACTGACATAGGACCCATTCGCTACAAGCTCAAGATCGAACGGTAGTCGCATGATCGCATGGGCTGATAATATTCTTTACGATCACACGCCCATCGTAGATCAAAAGCCTCTTGAAGACCCAAGCCCACCATTCCATGATCGTGTGACTAAGGCAAAGAAAACCACTAGCCAGGTCGCCAGATGTTAAGGACTTAACCGCCAAGAATCAGCGACCAAGAGATAACCATGAGTCACCAGGTTACTGAATGAAAAATTTAACCACCAAATAGTTGAACACTATGAAGAACTGGGACCACCTGGACAGGTGGCAAGAGGTCGCATGATCGCATGTTAGAAAAGTCTGACATGCGGCCATGTGAACACCAATCAAAAAGAGCCTGCAGACCTACACTCACTTCATGCCCATATAAGCAAATTGAGCGGCTGTCACAAAAGTGTGAAGGATAAACATCATGCATCTTCACCATGTGAACATGCGACAACCACTGATTCTATCTAAACTTTAACCATACTAGGCAATTGAGAAGAATTGGGACCAACCAATGATCACACTTGCACACTTAGGACCAAGGTCGAAAACACACAAAGTTTTCACAACACCGAAGGATTGAAAACACATAAGGTTTTTGATATTGACACAAAGCAAGCAAGGGATGTGAAAACACATAGGTTTTCGATGCCAGAAGACAAGTGCACAAAAGAGGGAAGGCACAAGGTCAAAAACAATGAAGGTTTTCACACAGACTGAAAACATCATGAATTTTCAAAAACATTGTGAGTTTTCGACAATTGGGCAGATTTTAAAAATTTATTTTCCGCAGGCCTTAAAACTTGAATAACTTTCTGGACTTTGCAATTCAACACGTGCAATTTTGACTAGATCTAGGTGACACAATGAAGAACACAAGGCAGGACACTTCAAGAAAACTTGCAAGGAAATGGGTCATTTTCAAAAGATTTTGCATGAACCAAAAAATGGACTAACATGGCTAAGGCCTCTATGTCTAGAACCTATGTGCCTAAAGAATCATTGAACTATGATAGACAACATTGCAACATTATGCGACTACTACAAAGAGGTGATCTCACACATAATGACATGATTATCTCTACTTCTCGACATCTTAAGCATCTTCCAGAAGATTCTTCCATGACAGATATGGATGTTGATGTATTTTATACCTCTCATAACCCACCTGACATAGTTGATGAGTCTTGTGCAGGGCCTGATGAGTTTGTTCCCTGTATTGCCTTAGTTGACTATGTTGGTCCTTCTCTGATGAATCTAGATCTAGCTACTTTTGGAGATTACCCTATAGGCTCAACTTTTCTTATCACCAGAGATGACACCCCTCACATAAATACTATTAAACCAGTCACTTCATTTCATCTTGCATTAACACCTATTACTTCTTCCACCAGTGAACTAGCAACAAAAAAGATTGAATCAGAAATCAAGCATCATAGTCATCAAGTCCAAAGAAAAGAGCAATGGTCGGATGGAAAAAACCACATTGTGGCGGTATTCGAACCTAAGAAAAGTAAAAATAAAAATCTGCTCCAAAATAATGATTGTCAAATAAAAGATGACAAGCTGATTCTCTACAAAGAAATGGTGAAATTCTTCAAGCATGATCTCATATCTATTACACTTCAGTCCACTCCTAGAGCTGAGAACAAAGTTGCTAATGCCTTGGTTACTTTGACATCCATCTTACAAATGAAAAAGCATAAATTTCACTTCAAGTTCCTAATGGATGAATTACACTATCCTACTCACAAATCTTACAATCCTACCATATTTTCATGTCTTCCACCTCATATTCCTCCTAAAAATCCACCATGCCATTCTTTCCACCATCCCTTACACTTTGCCTTTGTCTCTGGTGACTTGTATAAGAAGGGTCTAGACGGAACTCTCCTTAAGTGTCTAAAAATAGAGGAGCTAGAAAAAGTGCTAGCTAAAATCCATGATGGCATATGTGGATCACATTTTAACAATCCTCCGCTAGCTTAGACATTGCTTAGGGCTGGTTATTATTGGTCAAATTGGTTGAGACCTCCTATCATCACGGTTACAGCATTTGGGCCTGGACCTATCAATTCTCTACATCAGAAGAAGTAGATTCTTGATGCTCATTTCTGTCTGGGGCATTCTTTGTACATACTTTATGATCCTAAAAAAATTCCAAAAAAATATATATGATGCTAAAAAAATTCTAAAAAGCATAAAAAGTGCTGAAAAAATGAGCATCCTAGTGAAAACCTAGCTCGCATTTCTTGCTCTTCCATGCAGTTGCCTAACCTTTTGAGGCATGATCCTTCGATCTTCACTGGGGCATTCTTCACCTCTTCATCCCCATCTCTCTCAACTTCTAGTCTTTCATTCACTTTCAAATCCCAAGTTCAAATTCCTCCTCCATGGTGTTTATGGGTTGAGGGACTGATAGGTTCGTGCCCCATGTCCCATGTGTGGGGCATATCTTCATTGCTTGATGGTTATTCTATTCTCTCTCTTCGATTATGATTTCTAGTGATTTGATCATGTCTCTCTTGCTTCTGCTTTCCCTCTGATTTCACTTTCAATCCCGAGGGGGTAGACACAACATATCTTATTAGCTATCTCTTTCCTAAGTGTTCAGTATTGTCGCTACCAGGCTGATCATGCAAGATTTTCTATCTCTCTGCACTTCATTCTTTGGATTTAGATCGCTATTTTCTTACCTTCTTGGCTGATCTGAGTTTCTTTGTGATCCCAAATCGATCTCACATTTCAACTTCATTCTTTGACTACATGTATTCCCAGATTGATCACACACTAGTCAAAGAGGGGCAAATGTATACACCTAAAAAATGGTCATCTAGACTATTAGCCCCTTTTGCTAAATCATAAATTGCTTATTCTTGATCAAATCCTAGTTCTATCATTTATTAGATTATTTTCTATGGGCTAACCATCTTATCCTAAGTTTTTATTTATTTAAAAAGAATATTTCATCCCCTTTTAAATAAATAAAAGCCCCCACTTTTCTTCTTATCCTAAGTTGCACAAATAAAGCATTATTCTTATTTTATAAAAAGAGAAAAAGCACTTTTTGTCTCATATGGACACAAAAGTCAACTCTTATTTTCCTATTGGAGGATAGTTGTGCACATGGATTGCTCCTCTTTCAAGCTCCACCCTTGATTAAATCTTTTGCCTCTTAATCTCCATGGTCCATTCCACCTCCTTTCCTTTAAAAGGAGAGCTCTCTTCCTCATTTTGCATCTTAGGTTTTTATGCTAATGTTATGCTGTAGGTTTTCTAAGTACATTTGGAGCTTTTGAAGATTTGGATCATTCTTGGCTTTTGCATCTACATGTTATCATAGTTTCATTTCTTGCATTATCATGGCATTCTTAGCTTAGATTTCCTTTATGCTTTAGATTAATTCATCTAGCTTAACTAGGAGGCTTTTTAATACTTTCATATTTCATTTTCATAGCTTAGCTTGCATTTCCATTTCTAGCTTGCATTGCATTCTCATTTGATTCTTGAGGATATTGGCATTCTTTCCCTTGTCTTCATTGAATCTCTCATTGCATGGTTTACTAGAAAGGTTATAGGCTAAATAGATCTAGCTGAGAGCATTCTTAAGACCCTTACACTCCATGCCTAAGGAGCTATGAATCAATTTTTGAGACCTCATTCTTGAGTGTTCTTGAATGTAAATATTCATAGAAGTGTGACATAATTTTAGCACACAACTGTTAGTTTAGATAGTTATATAATAGTTGGTGTCAGTAATGTTCCTGACACAGCAATAGACAATGTTTTGTGTATGGTTGTCTATATAGTTATCATGGAGCCTTGCACACTTGGATATATGTTAAAGATATGTTAGTGATGTTTTAGTTATGGACGCATAGTCTGATGATAAATGCAAGTGAAGTTATGTAGTTGCTAATTGCCAATAGCAGTTTCCTATGTTTGTTCAGAAGAGTCGATAGAGATATTATTGGTTCTTTATTTTCACCTATCTTGAGGGTATGCACCCTTAGATTTAAGCTTGGAGAAGTGTTATTTATGTTTGGTTAAGAGCACATAAGTTAATTCAGCTTATAGAGAAAGTTCCAGTTGTTTTGGTAGAGCTGACAATGTGTAACATGTGTCTAGAATTAATTTATTAGACAAGTCCTAGATTGTGTTGCATGCATAGTAAATCCAACAAAATGTTTGTTGGAGTTTATTATGGTTTTTATAATACTATTTCAAGGTGGTTCTAATAGGTCAACTTTATTATATCATTTGGAGGAAAGATATTTATACGCACTCATTTGTGATTGTTGAAGTGTGGTTCATGGTTGTTTAAGAAGAGCAGAGAAGAGTGTGTGAAGTGTTGAGCCATCAGAAGAAGGTCTATGTGACCAAGTAAAGTACTTTTTCTATTCATTGGAACTGATCTAAATAGTAGGCTAAAGCACAATTCACCAAGATCTGGATATAGTGTGTATCTATTATTCAGAAGGTTGTAGCCTTCGCCCATTTGAGAAATGAGCTCTTGGATAGTGCATCCTCTCCCCTAATAGGGACAATTGTAAAAGACTCCTAACAGGTTCCAACCCTTGACCAGGTCTATTATACTTAATATATTGTAAAGCTACTCCTAACAGGGTAAAGGATCTTCTAACAATGATCATTATACAATAGTATAAAATATTAGTGGGTATCAAGTACCACCTTGGTTTTTACCTATTTGGGTTTCCCCGTAACCAAAATATGGGTGTTTTGTTCAAGTGTTCTTTCATTGTGTTTATTCTTTATGTTTAAGTATACTTAACTGGATAGAGAATTGAATCTTGTAGATAACTGATTCACCTCCCCCCCTCTCAGTTATCTCTTGGGAGTATTCCTAACAATTGGTATCAAAGACAAGTGCCTCGGAGAGAAATTTTAACAACTTGAGGTTGATCAGATTGTGTACTTGAGGAAAGAAAGTCCTAAGTTCAATGGAGAGAATTATCTTGATTGGAAGAACAAGATGGTAAATCATTTGCAGTGCATTGCTTTTGAATTTTTTAATGTAACCATCAAAGCAGCCAAGATTCCTACCTTAGAAGAATTTAAAAAAGATGATGCTACTGACATACAAAAGGAATTATTTCATCATAATTCTATTCCTAAAGAAGCCCTTATCAGCGTCCTATCAGATGGTAAATTTTTAGAAGTAAAAAAGGTAGATACAACCCATAAAATATGGAAGCACCTAGAAGACACATTTGAAAGAGACAAACAAGAAAAGGATGCACGTAGAAAGACATGGAAGAAAAGGTACAATGCATTAGAGATGGTGCCTAAAGAAAACATCAGAGCTTACAATCAGAGGATTAATGAAGTAGTTGCTAGAATCAGGAACAATGGTGGAGAGATTTTAGAGGAGGACATTATGGGTAAGTTGATGACTACTCTTACTCCAGAATATGAAAGAAAGATCAATGTCCTTGATGAGACCATGTAGCTTACATCAAATTTCAAGAGAGAGACTTTGATCAACAAGATCTCAGCTTTTGATATTTGTAGATTGAAGACAAAACCAAAGAGTGAGACAACTTTCAAAGCAACAGTTCATGGTAAGAAATCTACAAACACTTCTGGTAATTTTGATGATGATGATGAGAGAACATTAGATGATTTTATTGCTATGATTTCCAAAAGAAAAAAGAAAGGAAAAAGAAAATATGAAGGTCAATTACCATTTAAGTTCTTTTCATGTAATAAGATTGGTCACTTTGCATCTAAGTGTCCCACTAGAGCTAAAAATTTGAAAAAAGATTACAAGCCTAAGTATTCTAAGGAATGCTACTATGCTGGAGATGGATTTTTAGATGAAGAATCATGTGAAGAAGAAATTGGACTCATTTCTATTGTAGAAAAAATAAATAGTAAATCAGTTCCTAAAGATGAGAAAGTAAATCAAGAGCTAGCATTGATTTCAAAAGCTGACATAAGGACATACTGGATTATAGATAGTGGTTGTTCACATCACATGATAGGTGATAAAGGTGGGTTTGTTCATTTGGACAAATACAATGGAGGTATGGTTAGATTTGGAGACAACACTCCTAAACCTATAGTTGGTAGAGGATCCATCACTTTGGATGGAAAGAATGGTACTGATGATGTTCTTTATGTTGATGGTTTGAAACATAACCTTCTTAGTGTTGGACAGTTACTTGGAAAAGGCTATCAGTTGGAGTTCAAAGATGACAAATGCATCATTAACAAAAAAGATGGTGTTATGATTGCATCAGGCACAAAAACAAGAGGTAATGTTTTTCAACTCAATTTAGAAGCAAGTTGTTTTGTGGCTAAAGTTGATGACAGTTGATTATGGCATAAAAGACTATGTCATATAAATTTTGATAACATAGTAAAGATAAGTAATGTTAAGGTAGTAAGAGATCTACCTAACATAGAAAAGCCAGTTGATACTATATGTAGGGAATGTGTGATGGGGAACCATGTGATAAATTCATTCAGGAGCAAGCAAAATTTAGCAGAGAACAAGTTGGATCTAATTCATACAGACCTATGTGGTCCAACTCAAACAAGATCATACTATGGTGAAAGGTATTTAATTTTGTGTATTGGTGATTATACTAGGATGATGTGGGTTGTATTATTAACAGATAAGTTAGAAGCTTTTGAGAAGTTCAAAATATTCAAAGCTAAGGTTGAGAATGAATCTGATTTAAAGATAAAATATCTTAGATCAGATAGAGGAGGTGAATTCACTTCTGACAGATTCTATGAGTACTGCAAAAAACATGACATAAAAGATAGTTAAGTGCACCTAGAACCCCTTAGCAAAATTGAATTGTAGAAAGAATGAATATGATCATTCTTGATATAGCATGCACCATTATGATAGAAGGAAAAGTTGCACACACCTATTGGAGAGATGCAGTCAATACAACAGTCTATACCATCAATAGAATCCAATTAAGGCCTAACACTAACAAAAAACCATATGAGCTATGGTTTGGTAATGTTCCCGTAGTAAAATACTTCAGAATCTTTAGAAGCAAGTGCTACATCAAGAGGGATGAAGCAGTAGGAAAGTTTGATGTAAGAAGTGATGAAGGTATTTTTCTTGATTACTCTACTAAAAGTAAAGCTTATAGATGTTTCAATTTAAGATTGAAAAAGATCATTGAAAGTGCTCATGTAAAAATTGATGAAAATTTTATGATTCAAGAAAGATATCATGATTACTCACCCATGATTGAAGAACCTAGACCTATACTAGTTAGATAATTATTGAAGAAATGTTTGACAATATTGATGTGTTATTCAATGACCCTGAGACAAGTGAAGAAAATACTCCTAAGGCTGATGAGTCAACATCACCTAAAGTTCCAAAGTTTACATCAATAAATCATTCCAAGATAAACATCATTGGAGATCAAAGTGGAAAAGTCTTAACAATATCACAAGCAAAGAAATCAGCTAGCAATGAAGTGGTATGTTTACTATCTCAGATTCAACCTTTAAGTGTTGAATATGCATGTAATAATTTAGATTGGCATGATGCTATGAAAGAAGAACTTGATTAGATTATTAAAAATGACACTTGGGAACTGGTCCCTAGACCTAGTGATAAAAATGTGATTGGAACAAAGTGGATATTAAAAAATAAGATGAATGAAGATGGTACAATAGTAAGAAACAAAGAAATATTAGTATGTAAAGGATATGCGCAAAGAGAAGGCATTGATTATTCAGACACATTTTCACCTGTGAGTAGATTAGAAGCTATTAAGTTTTTTTTAGCTTATGCTACACTTAAAAACTTCAAATTTTATCAGATGGATGTTAAATCAGCATTCTTGAATGGAGACTTGAAAGAAGAAGTATACATTGAGTAGCTTGAAGGATTCACCTTATCAGGTAGACCTGATATGGTATGCAAATTAAAGAAGGCCCTCTATGGACTTAAGCAAGCCCCTAGAGCATGGTATGAGAGACTAGATGGATACTTAACAAAGATTGGATTCAAGAAAGGAGCAATAGATTGTAATATATTCATTAGAGAAACCTTTGAATATTTACTACTTGTAGCTATATTTGTTGATGAAATTATCTTTGGAGGTAATGACAAACTCAATGCTGAATTTTCCAAAGAAATGCAGAATGAGTTTGAGATGAGTATGATTGGTCCTATCAAATACTTTTTGGGACTAAATGTGCAACAGACAAAAAAAATAATTTTATTAATCAGTCAAAATATGTGAAAGAGATACTGAAGAAATTTAAGAAGGATTATTACAAGCTAGTAGGAACTCCTATGATCACTAGATGCAAGCTTACAAAAGAAGATGACTCACCAAAAATAGATATAACATTGTATAAGTCTATGATTGGTAAACTCATATATCTTACTTAGACTAGACCTGATATTTCCAATGCAGTTGGCATAGTTGGAAGATTTGCAACATAGCCTAAACAAAGTCACCTCATGGTAGTAAAGAGAATATTTAGATACTTGTAGGGCACTTTAGATTATGGTCTATGGTATCCTAATTTATAAAATGTTGAGCTTCATGTGTACACTGATGCAGATTGGGCATGATGTGTTGATGATAGAAAGAGTACTTCTAGTGGAGCAGTGTTTCTTGGTGATAGACTTGTCACTTGGACAAGCAACAAACAAAATTGTATTTCTCAATCAACAATAGAAGTAGAGTATGTTACAATGGCCTTGAATTATTTTACAATTGTTTGGATCAAATAGACGATAAAGGATTTTGGAATTAATATTGATTATCCTATTGCTATTCACTATGATAACACTAGCACTATCAATATGTCAAAGAACCCTGTGATGCATGCAAAGACAAAGTACATTGAGATCAAGTATCGCTTCCTAAGAGAGAAAGTGGCAGAGAAAGAAGTCAAGTTGGACTATGTGAGTACTAAAGATCAGTTGGTGGATATATTCACAAAGCCCTTGCTAAAGGATATTTTTGAGTATCTTGAGGAGAAGTTGGGAGTCATTTCCTTCCCTGGTTTTGCTTAGAAAAAGAAGGAAAGGCATTAGTCCTCAGAGACTGGTGGAACGTTGACTACTCTACCTCAAGAGTAGTACCGATGCTTAAAAATGAATGGTACCCTTTGCCATTGATTTCAAAGGGGGAGTATATATAGAGTCATGAGAAATAGTAGTAAAAAGAGGAGTAATATACTAAGGGGGAGCAACATTCAGTTATGACAACAATATAGTTCAGGAAATGGAGAATGTTAGAAAATATTGCAGTAGATGGAGGATTCATCTTTGGGGGATTTTGAAGAGTAAATGGAGAATGTTATAAAATAAATGATCATTTGGGTCGGTGGTGGTTTTTCATTCCATATGTTTCCATCAATGCCAAAGGGGGAGATTGTTGGAGATTTTCTAGCAGGCTAGTATTGACTGTATGTTTGTCATTGATGAAAACATATGGAAAGTAGCATGCATGGAAGTCTTATGTAGTAAGCCTTCTATATATATAGCATGGACATGATATCAACATGATATCATGGGCATAGAGGTTAACTATTATTACAGATAGTTATATAGCAGCTGGTGTTAGTAGTGTTCCTGGCAGAGTAACAGACATTGTTCTGTGTATGGTTGTTTGTACAGTTATCATGGAGCCTTGCACGCTTGGATATATGTTGAAGAAATTTTATTGATGTTTTAGTTATGGATGCATAGTTTGATGATGAATGCAAGTTAAGTTATGCAATCACTATTTTCCAGTAGCAGTTTCCTATGTTTGTTCAGAAGAGCCGATAGAGATTTTATTGGTTCTTGAGTTGCCCCTATCTTGAGGGTATGCGCCCTTGGAGTTAATCTTGGAGAAGTGTTATTGATGTTTGATTAAGAGTGCATAATTTAATTCAACTTACAAGGAAAGTTCCAATTTTTTTGGCAGAGCTGACAATGTGTAGCGTGCTTCTACAATTATTTTATTAGACAGGTCCCAGATTGTCTTGCATGCATAGTAAAGTCGACATAATGTTTGTTAGATTTATTATGGTTTCTCTAATATGATTTCAAGGTGGTTCTAATCGGCCAACTTGACTATATAATTTGGAGGAAAGATATTTATAGGAAGTTATTTTTGATTGCTGAAGTGTGGTTCATGGTTGTTTAAGAAGAGAAAAGTAGAGTGTGTGAAGTGTTGAGCCATCAGTATAAGGTCTATGTGACCAAGTAAAGTACTTGTGTTATTCATTGAAAGTGATCTAAATAGTAGGTCAAAGTGCAATTCACCAAGATCCAAATATAGTGTATATTTTTTATTCATAAGGTTGTATCCTCCGCCCATTTCAGTAATGAGCTCTCAGATAGTGTGTCCTCTCCCCTAACAGGGAAAATTGTAAAAGACTCCTAACAGGGTCTGACCCTTGACTAGGTCTACTATACTTAAGATATTGTAAAGCAACTCCTAACAGGGTAAAGGATCTTGTAACAAGGATCATTATACACTAGTAAAAAATATTAGTGGGTATCAAGTCCCACCGGAGTTTTTACCTATTTGGGTTTCCCTGTAACCAAAATATTGAAGTTGTGTTCAAGTGTTCTTTCATTGTGTTTATGCTTTATGTTTAAGTATACTTAATTGGATAAAAAATTGAATCTTGTAGATAATTGATTCACAACCCCCCCCCCCCCCCTCTCAGTTATCTCTTGGGACTATTCCTAATAGGAGGAGCTTCTACCAATCCAGACAAGGTGTTGAAACTATCAAATGAGTCCTGTGACACTGTGAAGCCTAAAAGCACCTAAAAACCCTCATTTTGGGTTAGGGCATTGTATGGACACTTGGGGTCCTAAACCCTTGAAAATCCTTGAGACCTAGGTGATTGAATAGGAGTCTCTTTGGGGAGCTAGCCAAGATTTTGTGAAGGTTGCAGGTGAAAGCCCTATAAATCTGGAAGGGAGGCCTAATTGGGGCTCATTCCTTGTAGCCCTATTTTGAGTGAAAATGATGAAATCAGGTAAGAATATGGATTTCACTAGCCAATGTGATCACATGGAAGGTTTTGAAAACACCAAAGGAGACATCTACATCATTTATAGGACCTGAGAAGGGGTGGAAGCAGTTGTGCCCTTATAAGATTATGTAAGGGATTGAAGCCAAGTTGAGTGAAGGAGAGCCTAGGAGAAGAAGTATTTGTTCTTGGTGATTAGATTGGGCAAGGTCAAAGGAATCCCCAAGAAAGGAAAGCCCTATAGACTATAGGGTGTTAGTATAACACCTAGTGATCCAAGAAAGGGATCAAAGAGAATAGACTAGGCTAGTCTATCCTAGTCTCCCCATTAGAGAGAGAGAGAGAGAAAGAGAGAGAGAGAGAGAGAGAGAGAGAGAGAGGTATTAGCGATCTATGAGATGCTACATGACTACATTTCTAAGGCCTACAATAACCTCTCTTTTTTCTGGGAGATTCAAGTTTGTTTGAATTTGGCACTCCAGTCTTGCTTGATGCTAAAAATTACTGTGAGGGTCAATTGAAAGTTGCACCACTAGGTTTCTTCCAAACTGTTCATTCTAGCATCAAATGGACTGCATCATTGCATATATTGGTGAGCATTCTAGTGCATCAAGAGGAAAACTAAGTGGTGCAGGAGCACCAAGGTCAAAGGCAGGAGCCATGGAGTGCCCCAGGGTCACTGATGGATCCTTGGGAGGAGTTGAAGACAAATGGCCTTCAAAGGTCATTATATCATATAATAAGAATATTCAAGGTTATGTAATATTGTTTTGATAATATATTGATCTCATTGTAATCACATATTGAATATAAACCTTAATGGCAATGATAAGCCTAAAAGGTACCTAGGGGTCACAAAGAAAGGATTATGGATTGATCCTAGGTTAGGGATTGATGGAAATGACCTGACTGTTGGGAGGTGGTTCTGGATTGGTTATGGTATCATTAGGAGGGTTTTCTTGATTCCATGTCTAATTACAATTAGAAAAAAAATAGATAATTACAATGAATTTGAAAAAATAATACTAAATTTATTTTAAAAGTGGCAAATTTTTATATAAAAACCTATAAATTTATATCAAAACACAATAAAAAAAATTAAAAATTAAAGATTGAACTTACCTTATGATTTTAGCAAAATCGGATATATGATAACAATGGATATCTGAAAGCCCTAGTCACGTTCAACATTTTCATAGTGAAAATGTTGAATGTGATTGGGGTATAGAAATATATAACTATTCACAAATATCAGATATTTGATTAGGCCTATTCTTTGGCTTTTGGCTTGGCCAAGTGTACTGACACCCAGGCCTACTAAAAAGTCAACAAATCCATTTGTGCACTTTTGAACGAGTGAAAATAGGTTTTGTTCACATCGCCTCTTTTTGGCATACCATAATCCTACACATACCCATTTACTTATTAATTAAATCATATTGATTTAATTACTAAGTCGCTTATTATCTCTTTCTACTTAAGCTAAAATTTAGGCATATAATAATTAATTGTTTTATTAATTATTACCATGCAACCTAGGTTTGTTCACCCTTTTAGGGTTTTGATCTCCTTTTATAAGGATTTATCACTCTTGTATTCAAAATAGATTATTCATTATTGAATTGCAAATTTTATTTTTGCACATCAAGAATGATTTCTCATCTCTCATGGATCAATGCATTCAGGCCTCCATAGCTTCTTGCTTCTTATCTCTCTTTATGTTACATGTGTTTACATGCAGGTGTTCTTGGGAGCTATGGGTTATTTAGTCATCAACTCCAATAAATACCAGTGCTATTAACATATCAAAGAATATTGTGATTCATTATGACATAGGGGAGGCAAGGATAATCTAAGAATAGATAGTCCTTTTGGTTCTCAAAATGGACTTTATGCTTTGACAAGCCACCAGTACATCTATAGATTTTAAGGATGGGTTAGATCCAAATATGGAGTTCTAAAGATGACTGGACCAACTATAGGGACAAGACTACCCTCTGCACTTCTAGCTCTGAAAAACCAAGGTGGGTGTACCTAATCCATTAACACAAGACTTGCTTCACTAATCACTGATTGGATTTAAATATAACAGATGGATGGTAAGAGAAATCTAAATGAGAACCATTCATTCATAGATCTTTCACTACCATAAGATGAGGCAGAATAGGTAGGTCACAATACTTCACAGATGTTTGATAAATTTGTATCAAATGGGGGAGTACAATAGAACCCTATCAAACACTGATCTCTGTAAAAGGGACTCACTACTAACCAGTGTCTTATCCATTGGATAACACCTCCATTGCAAGATTGTTATACATAAATAGATATATTGAACTTTGAATGATATTTACCCTTTGAAAATGCTAATCACCCTATGGTGGATTTTATCAAAGGAGTCCTAGATTCACACTACTTACTAGTGTATACTTATGTAAAACTTTAAAGAATTTATGTCATATCTAGAGCCTTTTAATCTGATCCTAGTTCAGAGTTGAAGAATATAAACATACACATAGAGATTATCCATGCAATGAATTTTATCAATTCATAACTCAAAGAGAAATACACAAGGAGAGATATAAACTTAGGAACTCATTCAAATGTTATATCAGTATCATGTAAACAAAATGCTTTACAGTGCAACTTTATGAATATTCAACCAGACCAGCAATACTGCTCTATACAAAAAACATGCCTAGTACAGTCTACCAGTACCCTAGACTGAGAGTGAGGTCATCAGTCAATGTTATGAGACTGAACTGAAGAATAGAATTACATCTACTACCCAGCCCACAGAGCACTCAGGACCAAGAAAAATTTGAAACTCCGGGAGTTAAGCACAGCTTCAAACCCTCTGTAGAGACTAGGATTTTGGAACACTTACAACAATGAGAAAATCTTGTATATATCCCTCCTGGAAAGAAAGCCTCAAAGATATTTTTGTTATGACACTTGTATCTTTCCAGAAAGATCCAATTTGCAAACCAATTCATTTCCCACCAAAACTGATCTCAAAAACAAAAACACTTACTGCTCTTTCCCATTTTTCCAAAATTGATTTTTGATGGTGCCAATCTAACCATCATCTCACAGCGTTTCCAATGGTATATTACACTTGCATATTTGAACAAAAACTGAGCCCCTAGCATCATTTTGAAATTTCAACTCCCAAGCAAATGTCACATTCAAAATTTCAAAAATATGCATAGTTTGGACTTTACAAAATTGTTTTATCTTCTACACATAGATTTAAATCCGACAGGTCCCATATGTGCCATGTGGCATCATTGGATTCACTTGGCTAACCACTTCATTTCCACCTAGATGCCACATTTCACATTTGCCACTTGGCACTTGCTGGTTGGCTCACATATCCACCTGGGCAACTACAACTAAACCAGACCGCCACCTCACCGTAGCACCACGTGTCACCTTGTCACATGATTGCATGGGCCAGAATTGGCCCTTGAGATCATGTGACCACCATTAGATTTTGGCACATATCTCGAGGCCAAATTTCTTGCACAGATCACAAATGTCAAAATTTACCTTACCTTGCCATGGGCCCGCTTGCCAAATCATCATCCACCTAAGCACATCAGTCTTCATGCGCACGTGAGAAGCCCTCCAACTAGGCATCCATTTCTTAGACAACATATGCAAGTGTTCTTTAGCTTATAAACATCAATTTCCTCCTTCTCAGCAGCAATGTGCGATAAATATCCCTTTGAATATAATAATTTTCACTCAAAATTATGTCTCTTTGTGCCAGTCAGGCCCACACATCTATATGGATCTCCTCACAAAGCCCTCTCACTTCACTTTACCAATGATTTCGATTGCCCTTGCATTTAAACAATTCTATCCCACGAAATAGCACAAATGTGGGATCAAAATTTTTCTTACTAGGTATGGAGTTGTTGGATTATTCACTGGTTTCAGGTTTCACTCTCTATATCGATCTAATGGTTATGGATTTTCTTTCCCTGAAGAACATCAACTGGATCTGCTACTTGATTTATTTCATGTACCTTTGCATCTATTTCCTTTACTTCTATGGTCTACGCTGCTGCCACTGGTGGCCTTCCAAAACTGGTATGCATATGCTCATCTTTCTATTTGTTTGTTTTGCTATGTAGGGAAAGCACATCTCCATCTTGGTGCACCTAGCTTGGCCTACAAATGTTATATTGAATGGGAATTTAGGTGAAGTGAGAAGAAACTCACATAAGCCTACCATTTCATTTTTGGCGCATGCCTTTTTCCACATAGCATGTGAGGAAAGACTTGACAGCGCCCCTCTTTAGACATATGTGCACAACCCTTCACCAAAATGTGCAGCCTCTTTCTATGTACTCCTTTTGCAATCTAATTTTCCTTGCAATGGTGTGTAACAAGGAAATCTGACTGGCAACATTCAGCTAAATCATGCGCTAAGGCATTTTAAACTTTTCTCAGCCCTTTGTATAATGTGCCAGCCACTCATGCAATGCCTGATTTATGTTTACCCCATGTAGCACACTCCATAAAGAAAAGAAACATATGCATTTTCCTTGGTTTGGTGTGTATTGCCAACAAAGCCATGCACAAAATAACAAAGGCATGCGCAAACCATGAAGAAGACTAGCGCAACACCGATAGGTAAGTGAGCATCGATGCTTAAAATTTTTGGCTCCTTCATTTGTGCATGGCATGTCAACCTCTGTTTGATAAGGCATGGACTTCTCCCAAATTGAACACTCACCTTCACAGCCAAACCAGTGCATACTTCCATCCATCATAATTTTTTGAAAGTAGCTGAACCAACTGAACATAGTAACGCAGATTAGAATCAGAACACAAAAATGGAATTGGTAACAAGGTTTTGTAAAACATGAGCTCCCCAATATGAGAAACAAGAAGAATTTTAGGTAAAAATGATGGTATTTTATTCCTTGAGAACAAAAGCCTCAAATCAAATCAAAGACCAAATAATGAGCTATTAGGCTTCCTTTAATTCAAAATGCTGTCATTTTCTATTGAAATGGACAAGAAGCTTCAATCCCATGCTGGCATCCTTTACATTCATTATTTGTGGTGTACCACCAGCTAGACACCCAAGCACCATGTTAAAAAACTAATGCAACTTCTCCTTTGAACCTCCACTCTCTGAGTTCTCCAGAGAGTGACCAATTTTGACTAGCAGTGCATAAGCCCAAGTTATTTCCTTTTTATTAACCTCCTTTACAGCAAGAAGTATTTCAGTAAGGAAATGCTCAATGCCTTTATTTTTCTTCTCTTCAGCAATCTGTGCATTGAAATATGAATGATTAGGTAGTACAATCAATCAATTTGATGCCGCCTGATTGAAAAATGGCAAGATGTCATCATTGTGACCAGAAGATTATAAATATCAACAAAGCTATTGGTAAGAAAATCTTTGTGTTCCCTCATAATCTTGTTCAAAAGATAATTACAAAAACCCCCAAGAAAACCACCAAAAACTCCAAGAATTATCACTAGAAGCAAACTTCTAATGTAATAAGATGCTATCACTGAACTATCATCAAATCGTGATGGAGCCTCTTTCTCCAAAAAGGCCATAATGCTCAGTCTCACAATAATCAATAAGTCCTCTCAATATTATATAGCAACCACTGCTGTTCTAAAAATGTTCTCCAAAGAAGTGCACTTTGCCACCATGATACTACTAACTGTCCCTCAATCAAAAGGTGAAAAAGAAAAATCAGGTTCCTAGAAAATCTTGACACCTTTTGACTTGCATCCCCAAAGGCATTGTGCCCTTCAATCAAGCTTTTCATAAGGATTTAACAAAAAGAGGATGACCTTCTTCTTAGTGTAAATAATGCCATCTATCTCTGGTTTTATGCTTTGTAGGATCCAATGCTATCTCTCGGCCCTCAAATTTCCTTTTTGATAAACACTGAGTGTTCTCTCTTTTATATTTTGCTACAAATGAATGACTTAACTTGCTTCTACTTCCCTTTCCTTAGAAACATCTTTACAAAGCTACCAAATAATACCACTTGGCCTTCGGAAACGGCCTCAAAAAACTGATCAAAAGACCTTACAGGAGTGTGCCATCAGTAGTACCAACTTACCTCCAACATATGAGTATGCCTGTCAGAGGGAATTTCTCATAAAGATCTGAGCCAAAAGTTACTACTGACCCAATTTTGCCTTCCAAAATACTGAAATTGGCATATTGCCAATTTGCATTAAAACACCTCCAAAACTGACTTTGAAAACTGACCAGCTGAAACCTTCACAAACTTGTAACCTAAGGATTGATTCACCCCTATACAAGGTACACAAATCCATAATCATTTCACCCAAAAGGTTAGGTGACCAATTGCAATTAAATGCCAAAGTCAACACATTATAAATATTCAGCATTCAAAATAGCAAAATATACATAAACTGGGTTTGGAATTGGCTTGAAAAATTACTCAAATGGATTCATCATGGCTTGAAAATATTCATGGTGACACATTTCCATGATTATAATATGGATGGATATTCAATTATCCATTCCACTTAATCGGGTGCAAGTTGCAAGACTTCAAAGTAGGGCATTTAGAATTCTACACTTTCACATTCTGGAAAACTTAATTAATTTCAAACAGAATGGCTTGGGAAAACCTATCATATGAACCCATAGGAATCTAAAAATGGAAATGGAGATTCTCTCTCATTCCTACAACACCTCAAACCTATCCTTATATCATGAAACACTATTAGGTCAAAGATGCAAGCATGCAAAGTAGGCCATTTGCTACAATCAGGCAATATGCAGAATGTAGATTTAAGGTGAACACCTTTAAACAACTATCTCCAAAACTCATCAAAACTGATAACTAAAATTTTTAACCCACTCCATTTACTCCATGATAGGTTTTTAACATGTTCCCCAATTGGTATGTCATGAAAATCACCGGGTCACATTTTAATTGCACTTCAAGTAGGCAACTTCAAAAAAAATTCAAGGGTACTCACCTTGCCTTAGAGAAAATTTTGAATTGGTCACTCCAAATTTGTGCCAAATTTGCAAGTACCAACAGTGGCTCTATTTGGGGATGCGTTCCCCTTGCAAGCACGTAGAGAATTCAAAATCTCTCAGTGAAGCAGACCACACAAAAACATACATCAGACCTCACTTTTCTCAAAACTAGGGAACCTTTATTGAAATAAACACACCACACTACTGAAAAAAAAGAAACTATACAATGAGCACTTTATGTACAAATGGCCCAAAGCCATCAAACTAAAATCACCACTTACCCCTATCAAATACTTGATTCTCATTTCCGTGGATCAAAGGTAAGCTGAGATTGTTGCTCTTATCTGTTTGATCAAACATATTGCCATACATTTTGAATATTTCAAATGAACAATAATCAGCATTCTCACCATTATTAGGTTCCTCAGAATCAATAGAGTACTGAAAATGTTGAACATTCTGCAGTAACAAGTCACTGCCTTCTTTTTCACTATTATCCGGCTGAGAAGGAAAATATCTCAATTCACTCAAATAGTTGGGAACATCATGCCTATCTTGCTCATTAGTTTGTAGAGAAAAAATATGATCAATCACAATATTGGTTTGCAAACTATAGGGAAACATCCCATCATCTTGATGACAACTCCTATCAATATTTTGCATATATAGAACTGTATCATTAGACAATGATTTCTTCAAAACTTGCAGGGCTGAAAGGGTGTATTCAGATTTATTATTTTCCTCGGCATGCTGATTTATACAAGAATCCTTGTTACCAAGCTCTTCAAAAACTGAATCCACACCAGCACATGAATCCTCATATTCATCATCTATGACACTATTATGTTCATTACATTCACATGCATTATTTTCTTGCAAAGTATCAAATCCAAGCATAGAAAAAGGATCGACACTAGATGCATCACACTTCATACCTTTACTGATATCATCATTATCAAAACATATGTCAATAGGGCATGGAATTATAGAGTCATATTCAGATGCATATTTCTGAAAATCAGTAGCTAAGAGTTTTGAAATCTCATCACTACTTATTGAGCATTGAACTTCATGTTCACCTTCTTTTGGTTTTTGCTAGATGTCGAAATCATCTTCCTTGCTGGAAATAGGAATCAAGATCTCTTGGCTTGTATCATTTACTTCTAAGAAGTCACTGTAACTTTCATCTGCCTCATAATCATCTCCTTGTTCTTTACACAAATATTTTTTATATTGAAAAAACAAGGTTGTCCTCTTATGCTGATAATAGGAAGGATCTACAAACACAATGGGAACATTATTAATTGCATATTCATCTTCAATATCTTTATGTTCATTGACTTCACTGTCAGCATCATAATCAACATAACTATCACAAATAGAAACAACATCATCATCGGTGACTTCTTCATTATTGAAATGAAGAATAACCTTTGCGTGTAACCTCCGTTCTTCTTGCAACTACCAAAGCACATCATCATTCTCAAAAATTTCTCTTTCGAGGATTTCAATCTTAATAAGTATATCCTCATCATCAGCTTCATGAGTGATGTGATCAACAGAGACATCAATGTCCTAGTCTGGATTTTCATTTTTTACTTCACATCCACCCTTACTAACTCTTGGCAAGCCATGCATGTCATGAAAACATAATGGCACATACATTTGTTCAAAAGAGCTCTTGCATGAATCCATTATGGGCTGCATCTTTTCTTAATGAAATATTCAAATTCTCATCATGAACAACTCATGCAACCATACAGATTCTTCAAATCATACATACTTCTCCACATAAAACCAAGATTTTCTAACAAATCTGAAGAAATAGGTAGATCCACAAATAAAAAATCTTTTCTATGGTGACTTCTTCACCAAATAAGGATCATGTAAATACACAAATTACAAATGAGAAATACTTGGTGTTTTCCCTTTGCTACTGCTATTTATTTATCAGCTAAAAATTTGGCATATCTTAGAGCTCACCTTGTGGCTCCATCAGGTTCTTTTCATGTAGAGTCACCACCTCCTTGAAGAGGAAAATACTTCACATATTCACAATCTTTTTCCAACCAACAACAGAACTTCACCAGGATCTATTTTTTACACATAATTTATCAGATCTAGATACATCATATCTTTTATTCTAAACTTGCACTGATCAAACAGAGGATCTCAGAGTTTCCACTAACAACTTGGTGAGAAAATGTTTAAAAAAATTTGAATATGACTCTAAACACTTCAATGGTAACCACTAGATAGATAAATAAGCCAGCCAGGAGTCTAGCTCAACTTATACCCACGTTATTTAAACTTTAAAATAACAGTTTCCCCAGTAGAGTCACCATTTTGTTGGTGACTCGGATGGGCCAAATCAATCTGGGTTATATAATACTGATAATCTATAATGTAACAATAACCAAAGATTCTCAACAAATTTACTTTTCTATGTTCTCCCCAGCAGAGTCACCATTTTGTTGGTTCCCAAAATGGACTTTATGCTTTGACAAGCAACCAGTACATCTACAGATTTTATGGATGGGTTAGATCCAAATATTGAGTTCTAAAGATGACTGGACCAACTATAGGGACAAGACTGCCCTCTACACTTTTGGCTCTGCAAAACCAAGGAGGGTACTCCTAATCTAGTAAAACAAGACTTAAATCAATAATCACTGACTGGATTTAAATGTAATAGATAAATGATAAGAGAAATCTAAATGATAACCATTCACTTATAGATCTTTCACTATCACTAGGTTGTAAACTGCCCTACAAATCACTGTATTTCAAAGATTTCAACAATTTTATAATCAAAGATGGAAATATCAATAGAACCTTTTCAAGCACTGATCTTTATAAGAAGACTCCACTGTTGGCCAATGTCTTATTCATTAGGCAACACTTCCACTGCAAGATTGTAATACATGAAAAAATATATTGAACTTTGAATTATCTTTACCCTTTGAAAATACTAATCACCCTACGGTGGATTTTATCAAAGGTTCCTAGATTCACACTACTTACTGATGCATCCTTAAGAAAAACTTCAAAGAATTTATGTCATATTAAAAGCTTATTTAATCTGATCTTGGATCAGAGCTGAGAAATATAAACATACACATAGAGATTATCTATGCAATGAATTGGAACAATTCATAACTCAAACAGAGATACTCAAGCAGAGATATAAATATTGGATTTCATTCAAATGCTATATTAATATCATGCTTACAGAATGCTTTACAGTATAACCTTTTGAAATTAACTTGCACCAAAAATATTGTTCTTTTATAGAAATATGCCTAAAAATAGTCTATGATATCCTAGACTCAAGAAACTTATCAGTCAAATTGATCAAGTTCTCGATCCTGGTAATCCTTTTATAGAGAAAAAAGGATTGCAAACAAGCTTCGGATCCTTTTAGAAAAGACAAGAAAATAACCCACCATACAGGACAAAATATATAAATGGACACCTTCTTGTTACAAATTCTCAAAATAGATTTAAAATAAGTGCCAAAATTTTGTAATCAACTCCCAAGGGTAGTTCAAATTGTGCTAGGTGTTATATCCATGTTTATGATAAGTGTTTGATGTCTTTATCCCTGTTATCTTTGATTTTGAGGGATTGGAGTACTTCCACCTACTACTTTTTTATTAGAAGCTTCCTCTTCTTCTAAACCTTCTAATGGATATGTTGATTCCCAAATTATATAAGTCTTTTCACTTTACAACTTGTAACTGCCCTAGAAAAAAAATGATAAATCATTTTGTCACTTCTGGTTTACCAACTTAGAAAACCCTGGTAAAAACCCTAATAGAAGATTCAAAATTGAAACATAACGGTTACAGGACAATTTTAAAACACGACCGTTGATTCAAAACATTCTCGGTAGATCAAGTGGCTCATAAAAATACTACAACAATCAACTGAGCCTTTAAAGTCCACCAAGATAACTGAGAGGGGGGGGGTGAATCAGTTATCAAATTATTATAACTTTTAACATCTTCAACAACATTTAACCATGTAGGTAATGCAATTACTAACCATACAAAGATATTCATACATAATGACACAATAACACAAGATATGTTGACTAGGTAACCTCTTGATCAAAGAGTAAACCCCGGTGGGAATGATGCCATCAAAAGATGCACTAATATGAATATTCCTTGTGACAGGATGGACTTTGTTAGGAGTCTTATGAAATAAATTCAATACATGTAAATCTTTGTTAGGAGATTTTGAATCCCTGTTAAAAGATTCTAACCATGTTAAGAGTTATGGAAGACAGAAGGACCCACTGCCCAAATAGCTTCAGGGTGAGATCACTGAATACACTGTCCAAATAACCTTGATATTATTCAGCAAAATAATATGAAATATTTTACATCCTCACTATGCCAAACCGCACTCACTACTACATCAGATCTCAATTCCAGATCTCTGAACTTTGCATGTCTTCCTTCACAATTTCACTTTCACAACCTCTTAGGCTCTTTTCTTCACCTCATGCTTACATTCGCATGCAACCAAACCATGCTCACACTTCTTTCATATATCTCTCAACTTCTTACAATAATGAAAAATATTCCTTCCTTTATACCACACTCAAATAATAACAAATGAGTCGACACACAAATACAAAATAAAAGTTCCCATATGCTACATCAAAATTACATAAAATTGTGGGCTTCCAAATGCAATATCTCTTCACTCCTACGACCTCGAAGTTTTCTCTATGAACCACATCACCATCAATGTGCCTTAAACTTCCCTTTAACTGCACAAAACTAGATTCCATGTTGATTAGAAGATATCATCTGATTTCCACAAACTGCTACTTAGGAACACTACCTGAATACTGCTTTTACCAAAATGCTCATAACTTTCATGAATAAATGAATTACTTTTTGTTCTCTTAACCATAGACATATAACATATCAAAGAGTATAACTTCAACATCACATAGCTCCAACTGCAATATCCCACATGCGCTAATCAAAACATTGTCTGCTTCTTTGCTAGTCTTTAGAAGATCACTGTGTTGACATCAATGACAATCATAGTCATGAATGCAACAAAAACTGCTATAGAATGATTGCCAACATCTAGAATTCATTCCTAACAATCTCCCCCATAAGCATTGATGGAAACATAGATGAAAAACATCCAATGTTCCAAAAATCCAATACTACTACACTGTTGCACTGATACTCTAAAAGTTCTTCAAATCTTCTTCACCAATCAAATCTTGCTTTGTTATCCTATTAAGTTCTCTCCAACAGATGTTCTATATTGTTTTTCATGTATACTTATCCCCCATTGACATCAATGACAAAAATTTCATCACTATGTCAACAACAACTCAATGTCAAAAGACATTGTTTCATAAAATACATTCACAAGAGTCCTCATGACTCAGCTCAAATACACATACTCCCCCATAGAGGAAGTACCAACATCCAATCTAGAAAAAGATAGGGCTCATATACCACTAGACGGATGCAACCAACTACATCATTACTCAAAAGTAGGCTGGGGCATAACCCCAAGCATACCTCTCAGATACTCAAATGTATCCTTAGGCAAAGGCTTAGTAAATATGTTTGCTATCTTTTCCTTTTTTCTTATGTACTCTAGTCTGACTTCTTTCTCAGCAACTTTCTCTCTTACAACATGATACTTGATCTCTATATATTTAGTTTTAGAATTCAATACAAGATTCTTAGACATACTGACTGTGCTGGTGTTGTCACAATGTATGACAACATGATCAACAAACTTAATTCCAATATCCTTCAGCATCTACTTCATCCAAATTATCTGGTTACAATTATTTTCTACTACTACATATTCTACTTCTGTTGTACTCTGTGAAATACAATTCTGCTTCTTGCTTAACCAGGAGACCAATCTTCCTCCAAGAAAAAAGGCTCCACCACTGGTGCTTTTCTTGTCATCAACACTACCTCCCCAATCAGCATCTATATATGCACATAGGGTGAAATCATCATATTTTTCATACCACAATCCATAGTCCATTGTGCCTCTTAAATATCTCAATATCCTCTTTACTGCTACATAATGTGATTCTCTAGGTTCAACATGAAATCTTACTACCATTCCAACTAAATGTTGTATATCCGGTCTAGTGTGTGTTAAGTACTGCAATCCTCCAATCATGGATCTATATTTCTTTTGCTCAACTATTTGTGTTTCATCTTTGCTTGATAGTGTGTGTCCTATAACCATAGGTGTTCCAACTAGTTTACAGTTCTCCATTCCAAATATTTTCAGCAAATCATTCAAGTACTTTGTCTGGCTAACAAAGATAACATCATTGTTCTATGTTATCTTTAATCCCAAAAAGTATTTCATCTCACCAATCATGCTCATTTCAAATTCAGTCTTCATTTCATCAGCAAATTTGTCACTAGCTTCATCTTCTCCTCCAAAGATAATGTCATCAACAAAAGTAACTATAACTAACATTCCATTTTCAATTTATTTTGTGTACAGATTACTATCTATTATTCCTTTAGTAAATCCCAATTTCAACAAATACTTATCCAATCTAGCATACCAAGTTCTAGGTGCTTTCTTTAGTCCATATAAAGCTTTCTTCAGTTTACATACCATATCTCCTTCTTGAGTCAAAGGAAAACCTTCAGGCTGCTCAATGTAGACTTCTTCTTCCAATTCACCATTCAAAAATGTGGACTTCACATCCATCTGATACACTTTTAATTTCTTAAAAGCTACATAAGCCAAAAACATTCTTACTGCTTCAAGTCTTGCTACTGATGCAAAGGTTTCTTCATAGTCAATTCCTTCTTGTTGCGAGTATCCCTTACATACTAATCTTTCTTTGTTTCTTACTACTTCTCCTTGTTCATTCATCTTGTTTCTGAATACCCATTTAGTTCCAATCACATTCTTGTCTTTAGGTCTAGGAACCAATTCCCATGTCTTGTTCTTTTCAATTTGCTCTAGTTCTTCTTTCATAGCATTAATCCAATGTTCATCTTCACAAGCTTCATTAGTAGATTTAGGTTCAATTTGAGAAATCAAACATAAATGTACCTTATTTCTAGTCATAACTCCTCTGTCCAAACTTCTAATAACTTGTTCAACAAGCTAATGTCTAGATAGATACATGTTCGATGTCATGGTCACAAATCTTGCTTCAACTGTAGATTCTTCTCTAAATTCTTCTATGGTGTCTTATCTAGTTTTTTCTCTGGTTTCTTCTTTGGTTTCTTTTGTAGTATGATTCTCATTCAACAATTCACTATCAATCTCATAGAATAATTTAGTAGTTTCAATGTTAGGCTGAGGATTAGCTTCTTCATCAGATTCATAATCAAGCATTCTTTCCTAAATTTTAAACTTCTCATCAACTTTAACATTTGCACTCTCGACAATAGTTTTAGTTATCTTATTGTAAAATCTATATGCTTTGCTCTTCAAAGAATATCCAAGAAAAATACCTTCATCACTTCTAGGATCAAACTTTCCAATATCATCTTCTCTCTTTATATAACATTTACTTCCAAAAAATTTAAAATACTTAATTGAGGGTGCATGTCCAAACCATAACTCATAAGGTGTCTTATCTATATCTGCTCTGATTTGTACTTTGTTCATTATATATACTATTGTATTCACTGCTTCTCTCCAAAATGTCTTTGCCAAGTTATTCTCAAATAACATAGCTCTTGCTACTTCAGTTACTGACCTATTTCTTCTTTCTACAATACCATTTTGTTTAGGTTTTCTAGGGGCTGAAAATTGTCTCTTAATACCATTCACTTCACAAAAAGTGTTAAACTCTCTAGAAGTAAATTCTCCACCTCTATCAGATCTCAAACATTTAATCTTCATTCTAGATTCATTCTCAACTTTATTCTTAATGATCTTAAACTTATCAAATGCTTCAATTTTTTCTTTCAGAAATGCAATCCACATAATTCTTGTAAAATCATCAACAAGAATCATAAAATACCTTTCTCCATAGAATCCTCTTGTCCTAGTAGGACCACTCAAGTCTATATGAACAATCTCCAACATCTCTGCCGATGTGAACTTCTTACTAGGAAATGACCTTCTCTTCTTCTTAGCCATCAGACATTCTTTGCAAATCATGTTAGTAGGCTTCATAATTTTAGGCAAATCCCTTACTGCAAGTGTAGTACTCACTTTCACAATTTTATCAAAGTTTATATGACAAAACCTTCTATGCCATAACCAACTATCATCAATTTTAGTAATCAAGCATGTAATCTTAGTAGGATTCAACTAAAATACATTACCTCTGGTTCTAGATCCAGTTCCAATTAGATTTCCATCTTTATCCTTTATCACACAAGTTTTCTCAGTAAACCAAACTTGATATCCCCTATCCACTAACTGTCCAACACTCAAAAGATTATGTTTAAATCCATCAACAAAGTAAACATCATCAGTATTAGTCTTTCCATCAAGAGTAATAGATCCTATACCTTTAATCAAACAAGGTGCATTGTTACCAACTCTAACAATTCCTCCATCATAATTGTTAAACTTTATGAACTTCTTCACATCTCCAGTCATATGATGCAAACAACCACTATTTATAATCCAATCATCTTTCTTTTCAACTTGGGAAACTAATGCTTTTTCTTCTTTAACATCATATTTAGAATTTTCTTCTTTAATTGCTACAAATCTTATTTCATCATTATTCTCAGTATCACTTTCACTCAAAGTTCTTTCTATACTAGATTCAAGATCTTTGTCATTAGCATAATAACATTCCTTAGATCTTCTAGGCTTGAAATTATTTATGTACTTCTTAATTCTCTTAGGACATTTAGATGCAAAATGACCATATTCTTGACAAGTCCAACATTTAAAAATTTTCTTACCGTCTGGTTCTCTTTTCACAAGCAAGGCAATACCTTCTTCAATCTTCTTATCTTCTTCATTTTTAGATCTGCTACTACTAGCATAATCTCCACTCACACTGGTACTTCTTGACAAAGTAGGATGAATACTAAGAGTACTGAATGCTATCTCCATTCTAGGTAAGTCTCCTTATAACCTTAGGTTCATCTCTGTTGCTTCCAATCTTCCAAGAAGAGTCTCTCTTGTAAAGTTTGTAGTACAAGGTATAACTTGTTCAATCATTTGTGTTGTCTACTTAAATACAGGATTCAATGTCCTCAAAATTTTCCATATCACTTCATTCTATGTCTTTGATCCTCCACAAGATTTTATCCCTACAACAATTTCTAACATTCTACCAATAGAGCTTCTAACAGATTCATCTTCCATCATTCTAATATCTTCAAATGCACATATCCAATTATGTAATCTATCTCTTTTTGCATGTTCATCACCTTCAAAAGTAGAGTATAAAGCTTTCCAAATTTCATTAGATTTCTTAAAACATTTTACCTGACTGCATTCATTCTCTGGAAGTGTTGTCAAGAGTGCTTCTCTTGCAAGTATGTTACACATGAATAGATCTACCTCATCTTTAGAACTTGTTTCAAGATTGTCTTCTTCAATTATAGTCCTATCATTCTTTTTAATCAACCAATAGCCCGGTCCTAAACACAATAGATGTGTCTTCATCTTTTCTTTCCAGCTGTCAAAATTTACTCCATCAAACTTAGGGCTTTCTTACCTAAAATTCGCCATGGATCTTCTTAAGCTGTTAAACTTTCCTTTCAAGGACCTACCGCTCTGATACCAATTTTTAGAAAGTAAAGTCAACCAAGATAACTAAGAGAGGGGGGGGTGAATTAGTTATTAGATTATTATAACTTTTAACATCTTCAACAACATTTAACCATGTATGTAATGCAATTACTAACCATACAAAGATATTCATACACAATGACACAATAACACAAGATATGTTGACTAGGGAACCTCTTGATCAAAGAGTAAACTCTGGTGGGAATGATGCCCACAAAAGATGCACTAATATGAATATTCCTTGTGAGAGGATGGACTCTATTAGGAGTCTTATGAAATACTTTCAGTACATATAAATCCTTGTTAGGAGATTTTGAATCCCTATTAAAATATTCTAACCCTGTTAAGAGTTATGGAAGACCGAAGGACCCACTGCCCAAATAGCTTCAGGGTAAGATCACTAAACACACTATCCAAATAACCTTGATATTATTTAGTAGAATAATATGAAATATTTTACCTCCTCACTATGCCAAACCGCAATCACTGCTACATAAGATCTCAATTCCAGATCTCTGAACTTCGCATGTCTTCCTTCACAATTTCTCTTTCACAACCTCTTAGGCTCTTTTCTTCACTTCATGCTTACATTTTCATGCAACCAAACCATGCTCACACTTCTTTCATATATCTCTCAACTTCTTACAATAAGGAAAAACATTCCTTCCTTTATACCACACTCAAATAATTACAAATGAGTCGGCACACAAATACAAAATAAAAGTTTCCATACGCTACATCAAAATTACATAAAACTGTCAGCTTCCAAATGTAATATCTCTTCACTCATGCAACCTCAAAGTTTGTGCCATGAACCACATCACCATCAATGTGTCTCAAACTTCCCTTTAACTGTGCAAAACTAGATTCCATCCCGATTAGGAGATATCATCCAATTTCCACAAACCGCTACTTAGGAACACTGCTTGAATACTGCTTTTACCAAAATGCTCATAACTTTCATGAATAAATGAATTACTATCTACACTCTTAACCATATACATATAACATATCAATGATTATAACATTAAAATCTCATAGCTTCAACTACAGTATCCCACGTGCACTAGTCAAAACACTATCTGCTTCTCTGCTAGTCTTCAGAAGATCACTGTGTTGACATCAATGACAATCATAGTCATGAATGCAAAAACAACTACTATAGAATGACTACCAACATCTAGCATTCATTACTAATAGGACCCACTCTACATAAGCCTTTAATCAGACGGTTGACATAAGATCGCATGATTTCAGTAGATTCTATGTGCTCTTACGCCAGCTGTAGATCTTGAATATTTTAGGCCCACTGACATGTCCAAGTCACTCTTCTAGATTTGCCAATCATAACTCAACACCTCAATGACACCATGTAAATGGTCCCACTTCCCTCGGAAAACTTAACCCTTTAACCTTTCAGTGAATATGCAACTGAAAGGGTTCTCAAAGTCACTGAATACATTCCTTTAACCATAGTAGGGTCTGGCAATTCAGCAATGAAGCATTCCCTGAATCTCTTAATCTTTTCTTAACCCTTGGTCATATTCCAAGAATGTGTGAAAGCCTTTATTCACCAAGTCACTAAATCATACTTCTAACCCTAAGTTTCAATATGAGAACTAGTGACCAAAGACTTCGCTTATTCACTGAATGATTTAGGGCTTCACTAACTTACTCTGAGATTCTATGAATACACACATTCACCCATTCACCAAATACTTTAGAACCCTACCAATTTATCATGAGAATGAGTGAACAGAGAAAACTTTAGACCTTCACCAAAAAATTTGTCAGAGCCACCAAATTTGGAAAAATGCTGCAAATGACTCAGTCACTGGTTTGCCACATGGGCCCACCTAGTGCCACCTGTCAACCAACCATTCACTGCTTACTGCCCAATCATCTCTAATAACTGCCAACTTGCCACTCTAAAACCAATGAGAAATTTCCACTTAGGTACATCTGTCAATGGTCCCACCTAACAATCGCATTAAGCTTTATGCAAGATCGATGGTTAGTCGCATGATCGCATAGGCCTCTAAGATTCTATGAGATTATACGACAACCATTGGATCTTCCCTTCATTACTTTTAGCTCTGAAGATCCCTCTAACACTAGTCCCATTGAGAACTACCATATCACTATCCATATTGACCAATCAGAGATGAGCATTTGTGCATACATGGCAGTGGACCTGCTTCACTTGAAATGCTATTCTATAAAGTAAGATTGACGGCTGATCGCATGATCGCATAGAGCTAAAAGATTTTACATGAACATATGACAACCGTCGATCAACTAAGGATTCCAAGATTCAAAGTACAATGGAACATTAGAAAGATAAGGCATTTAGGACTTAGGAAATATTAATATCACCAGACCTTTAGACTTAGGGAAAAAATAAAAACATGACCTCCGCGCAGTGATAAAAATAGACCACATGCCCTTTTAGGAACTTAAGTGATTCAAAAAAGTAACACTCAAATAGATCATAAAAAGAGCGACCTAGGGTTTTTCTGAAAGTTGCAAATATTTAGGGCTTTCCTCAAACTTGAACTTTAACTAGGGCTAGCTGAATATGGGGGAAAATCTTGATAATTTTGCAGGATTTTTTATGGGTTTTTTGTTGCAAAATTATCACAATCTTTTAACACTTATGCACACTTCAATTTTATAAAAAATTCACAGGATTGACATACTGAAAAACTGAAGTTCCAACAAGTCCAAGTCTACACCAACAATAACAACAACAACAACAACCATAGTGGAACACAATAATATAAAGTTTCAAATAGAATTTCTTTCAACATGCCTGACTGTAAGGCCTTCCGAGTTAGGGCCAAATAAAATCACTTACAAAAGTATTGTTGCAATCTCCTAACTAGTCTAGCACTAAAGCACATCAACAACTAATAGAAGCACTAAGGAAGATCTAAACTTGAGCTCGTAAGCCACTAAGAAATCTCCTTGTCTCCAAGCATGCAAACCACTAGCTCTTCTATTACAATTATTAGATAAATAATCTAATCATTCTTCTCAACAGTAAACATATTCTTGAAAAATTCATACATAGCTCTACAATCATACTGCCAAGGTCTACTAAGAAATATGTGACAACTACTCATATCCACAATATCACACAACACTTGATCCTTATACTAGCCAATCTAAAAATCAATTTAGTCACCATCAACCTCCACTAATTGATCTTCATTTCACCTTCATCTTCTCTATCTCTTTGCAATTCTTTCCACCAAAGAGCAGCATGGCCTTTTAACTTAGTCTATGCCAATCTTACTCTAAGAGGATCTTCAATTTCTTCAAGCTCAAAGAAATCTTCTAATTCACCAATCCAATCAATCAAATCCTCAACTCTCAAAGTACCAGAGAAAATAGAAACTTTCATTTGGTAACTAGTACTTAATCATGCTCCATATATATGCAACCGACTAGTTTTGTCTTCACCAAATCTATCCCTTTGGTCATCTCCACTAGATCTAGTAGATTCAAAGTCTTCAACAACTTCCTCATAACCATCTTCAGTACCAAGATTCCTTGGCATACCAACAATAGCCCTAATGATCTCAATGATCATGTCATTCTTCATCAATTTCATCTCAGATTTGAACTTGACTTTAACTTTCTCTATAATCTTTGATTCCACAACATCATAGAGATCTGCATTCTCCCTAGGGTCCAATCTTCTTGGAGGCATCTTTCAAGATCTTCGAAAACCCAAGGCAAAAAATCACCAACTCAAGGTCCTGGTGCAAACTGCCTCAACTCAGAGATCAGTTTACACATTCAAGGACTTCAAGTTCTGATACCACCTAATGCAAGGGAGACAAGGATAATCCAAGAATGGATAGTCCAAGTCTACACCAACAATAAAAACAATAACAACCACATCAGAATAAAACAATATAATGTTTCAAATAGAATTTCTTTCAACATGCCCGACTGTAAGGCCTTCCAGGTTAGGGCCAAATACAATCACTTATAAAAGTATTTCTACAATCTCATAGCTAGTCAAGCTTTGAAGCACATCAGCAATTGTTCAAAACAATAAGGTAGATCTAAACTTGAGCTCACAAGCCACCAAACAATCTTCTTGTCTCCAAGCATGCAAACCACTAGCTCTTCTATTACAACTATTAGATAAATAATCTGATCTTTAGGATCTCATAGGATCCAATTATCATCCTTCACAACTTACTCCTAATCTACTTCCTCACTGAATCCCCATGACAATGCATAAAAAATTACCCAAACACTCTTTAAATACATTTCTTCAACCATAAGCTAGCTGGAAGAAACAATTAACTCCTAAGCCAAGTCAACTTCTACTACAAACAAATATTAAATGCAAAAATAGTCAGCTCACAAATAGCCTTACAGATAATTAATTCTCCATGTCAGCCTCTAGATCCACATAGGAGAATACAACACATGCTACCAACATTAAATACACCAAGCTGGCCAACAAAAAATCTAAGAACTCCAGTCGGTAAACTAGAACTAGCGAGGACTAGTAAAACAACGGAGCACACTAGGCATCACCGAGCATCACAAGCATCATTGAGTACAAGCTCCACTATGTGCCAGAGGTTTTATAGAGTTTCTTTAATGACCAAGCCCCTTCAATAACTAAGATCATTGGTTAAAGATGCAACCGAGTAACATAGAACCACTTCAACACACCACCATGCAGATTTGTTGAATACCCAAGAATGCAACTACATCACATTCAAAGACAAAGCAAATATCTATTAAGTATCACTACTTGAGAGAGAAAGTACAAGATAAGTATGTGACATTGGAGTATGTGAATTCTAAAGAATAGATAGTTGACATATTTACTAAATAATTACCAAAGGATTCTGTTAGTACCCTGCAAAAAATTTCATGGCTCTAGCCCTTTTCTTCTGGTCCCTGCAGTCATTTTTGTGTCCCTGGCATAAACCCTTGGCTCAAAAATTCAAAAACTAGCCGCTGCATCAAAAACCCTTTGAAAACCCTAGCTTTGTTATATTTTTTTGTTACCTTTTTCAGGTCACTTATAGTCCTAATCTACATGTGCTAATTAAATCTTTTAAACTATTCGACGGTTAGGTTTTCATGTCCGGCAAGGTCCCTTTAAATTTTTCCTAAGTTTCTTCCCTCGGCGACGTTTAATTTTCCTATGGTCCCCAGCGCCCACTGTATTTTAATTTTTCCTAAGTTCAACTATTTTAATACTTCCAAATGTTTTAGCTTTTTATTTTCCTAGGCCTAGCTCTCTGACACCATCTCCATCTGACGATGGGCATATCTTCTCATGAGATGTGTGAGAGGCTTGCGAACTTAAGATGTTCGTTGATTCTCCTTTATGACAGAGCTTCTCAAATGGGTGGGTCCATTGCCATGTATGCACAAATGGTGACATCTTATTGGTCCATGTTGTAACATAGAGGTAGTTGTCAGTGGGCCCTAGGTTGCTGGCATGTCAGAGGGTCCTAACATCTGCAGCGGATCAACGGTGGGCATGTCTTCACAAGGGGTGTGTTAGATGTATGAGATTTTGAGACAACCATTGATTTTTCCTAATGACGTAGCCTTTCTTTTTGAGTGGGTCCACTACCATGTTTCCATAGTTGGCATTCTCTCATTGGTCAGTGTGATGATGAGAGGGATCCTATTAGTGGGGCCTGTAGTAAAGGCTTTTCAATCTATGGTCAGCGCATGATCTTAAGGAATATTCTTCCCCTTTCAGATCATGCACCATCTATTGATTATGAATCTTACTTGGACATGTCAGTGGGACCTAATTTTCTAATGGGTTAGTGGGTCCTTTCATCCATAATCCATCCAATAATGGGCATAAGTTCTCATGGAATCTGTTAGAGGCTTGAGATCTTACGCTAGCTGTTGATCTCATTTTTCTCAAATGTATCTTTGGCAGTGGTTCCGGTGTCAGGTGGAGATGATTTGGAGATTTTCTATTGGTCCATGTTGTGTGAGTTGGACATGTTGGTAGGTGGGCCTGGTATCTCAATCAGGAGATTCAAGATCGATGGTTGGTGTGTAAGTGCATAGAATCTTTTGAGCCTTTCAGATCTTGCGCCAGCCGTCCGATCTTCCAGATGGCTTAATGTTCTCAATGGGGCCATTTTCTAGGTGATGCTAAATTGTTTAATTTTTATTGTTTGATGTGGATGATGTGGCATGGTGGGGTCATTCTTAGAAGGATTAGTGATGAGGACATGATCTATGGTCGGTGTAAGTTCTCATGAGTTTTGTCAAAGCTATGAGATCTTACGCTTGCCATCTGATTATAAGGCTTGCAAAAGGTGGGTCCTATGTCAGTGTGACCGAGCATGAGCCATGAATGACATGATGATAGGTGGCATAAAGAGGGCCCAGGTGGGGTCAAAAGGTTTAGCAGTCTGGATGAGTGAGGTTAGCGGTGCCGATAAAGTCAAGGGGTTCGCTCATTTGCATAATAAAATGGTGGTTCTCTAATATGTCTAGTGATTCAGTGAAGGAAGGTCATGGGGTCACTAAATTGTTTAGCGGTGGGATGAAATACTCTGCGAACTGGGAAAAATACCTTGTCACCAATTCGCTAAATAAAGGACCAGGGTTAGTAAGTTTCCTTCATTCGCTTGTTCATGGGGCTAAACTTAGGTTAGTGTTTTCATTGCACGAATAGAAAATGCCTTGTCGCATGTTTATTTGAAGTAAACTTGAGGTGTTTGGCTGAGTTAAGATCATAAAGACCATGAAAAGGGATAATCGAATGAACATGACTTAAAGTTAACTTGATTTTAAATTTTGACCGTCGATTTTCCACAGGTGCCATGAAGTGACCATTGAAATTCAAATTTGAATTTCTTGGGACATTTCCAATGATAGAAAGGACTGGTTTTAATTGTTTTAGAGGTCTGATTTGATTTTTTGGTGGCCCCAGTGGTTGTAGTGTGGTCTAGGTCACCTTGATCAATTGCAGGGGGGTTTGTACTATGTGGGGATGGATAATTTTTGGTGGCTCAAGGTGCTTTTCAGGTTTGATCAAATTGGTTTATATGGTGAAATTTATGATTTTCCTATACTTCATAGAGATTTCTCTCATTCACGAAGATCATCCTTGGATTTGATAGACCTATACTCAATTTTTCCTCTGAGATTTTTTTTTTTGTTGTAATTAGGGTTGGTGTAGTTGTTGAAACCCTAACCCTAGCTGCCCAAAGCTTGTTGCATCCTATCTTTGGGATTCCAAGGTAGCTAGTGGTATAAATGGTGAGATTTTTTATTTTGTAAGGGTTCCTTCTTCTACAAAATTTTGAGGAGAACTAGTTCCATGAAGGGTCCTTTTCCTTTATATTTTCTCTACTTCTCTACATATAGGGTGCTCTTCCTTCCCTTGTTGGTTCAGGGAATATAATACATGTTGTAATTGATTTGTCTTATGTATAAGGATTCAGTATATTCTTACTATTAATAAGCTATCTCCATTTGAATTCTAAATTCATTAATCATACATTAAGGCTATTTGATTTTTCTATTTGCATTGCCTATGTGTTTGCAAGTGGAGTTATCTTCATAGAGATAACTAGCTTAGGATTAGTTTTCATGTATGTATGAGCTGAGGTATCAAATATATGTCATGCTTGTCTTCCAGTGGATGCTAGTTAATGTATTATCTGTTTACATGTCTCTTTTAAGGGGTGGCTTAAAATCCTTTGAATGGGTAATAACATACTTGGATACACAAGTGGGTTGTTAAAGTGAGGTTTGGTCATGGTGTGTGATTGATGTTAGGCATCAACACATTGAGTACATTGTCTTCTTGTTTCATAGTTGTTTATTACAATAGGGTATTTGACTTTGTGGCCCATTGGACAAGGCACTGGTCTATCAGGGACTTACGACATCTTAGGGGTCCTTCAACCCATCTTCAAATCATTTACTTTTAGTTCCACCCTTTCCCTTCCATGTTGTTAGTATAGGTCTCTGGTTTTCATACCCATTCTATGCAAGTAGGGCTATTGCATTAAGAATTGCTTTCATTGGGGTACAGGATACCTAAAGGGGTTTGAAGACTATTCCATAATAATCTATCTATAGGCCTATTTTTTATCATGAGGTGTCCTGAGTGTGCAGATAAGGCAATACCCACCTGAGTGATGTGGAGCTCAAAGAAGAAGGAGGATTCCTTTCAATCCTCATCAACTGGACTATTTTCTTGTCAAACTTGAGTACCTACCTTGAGAATCAAGCCCATCTATTGATTCAAGTTTGGTCCTTCAAGGAAAAGCTCCAACAAATTGGTGACTCCACTGGGGAGCCATTGGAAAGATTCAGATATAAAATAAAGCATTTTCTAACATCTTCTCAATAAGTATTGAGTGGGAGCTCTGAAGTCTCTGTTTGATCAGTGCATTTCCTGATAGACAGTGTGATTTCTTGGTGTAGTTTTGGTTGATTGGAAGAGGTACAAAGAAAAACAATATTTTCCTCTTTAAGGAGGTGGCAACTCTATATTACAAAGAACCTGATGGAGCTACATGGTGAGCTCTAGATCTGCCCTACCTTCCAATCAACAAAGTCTTCTGCTACAAAACTCTCAGGTATTTCTCAAAGATCTGAAATGTTTCCTTATTAAGTGATTAAGCACTAAGAAAAGGAATAAAATGTGAAGAATATAGGAAAGGTTCAGTGACAAAAGAAGATTAGTTTCAAATATAGATTTCATGTCATTAGTCTTGAAGATTTTCAAGTGGGTGTGAAAAGCTGCAACTAGTGATGGATGTTCACAGAGTTTCTTTTGTCAAAGGATATGTACCATTTTGTTATGATGGCATACCTAGTTTCCCTAATAAGATCCTTGATTGAATTAGGAGATATTTACCAAAGTATGATAGGGACCAACATCAGTCAGTAAGGAAACATGTTCGGTGCTTTGCTGATGTGATGTGTGATTTTGATGTTTGCCATGAAGACCTATGGATGAAATTATTTGTTCAAAATTTAGAGGGTGATGCTAGAGACTGGTTCTCTTTTCTACCAGCATGTTCTATTTCATCTTGGAGTGAGATGCATTCGGCCTTCATGGAGCAGTTTGGAGAAAGGGTGAGCATATCTGATTCATATGATAAGTTTTTAAAGATTCATATTGAGAGTGATGAACTTGTCCCTCAATTCAATATCAGATTTGCTAAAGTATTGAATGATATCCCTAAAAATTATAGACCCAATGATCAAGTATGTATGAATGTCTACTTTGATGCATTTGGTAAGAAAATGAACTATTTGTTGAGGGATAAATAACCTAGGTCATTATATCAAGCATTTATAACTATGATGGACATTGAGAACAATTTGAAATATGGATTGACCAGAGGTCATTTTTCCATGAATATGTGCCAGTATAATGAATGTGAAAGAAGAGAATAATGTGGTGTCGATACCGCAATTCCAAATTGGTGTATCAACACCCTTGCTATAGTTTGTAATCAAGTTGAAATGTCAAATCAAGATATGTGTATAAATGTTGTTGAGTCTTTTTCTACTGATGAGACATATGTTCAGGATGCTACAACAGAAAGATATATTCCTAACCTTGGTAGAAGTGAGTAGTGTGATAGTATTTTGAGTTGTAAATTTGCCACTGTAGTCAATTCTTGTAATTTTGATTATGAGCATGATTTTGCTAGTGTTCCTAGGCATGAGGTTGTTACTTCTATATCTCAGTGTTATACAAATGAAGAGGCTGAAAGTTATGTCTCTACTGATGAGTTTGAAGTTGCTACACAAAATGAGGAATTTGATTCACAAGCATATCAGTCACAGTCTGAGGAACATAGTGATGAAAGTGGTTACTCAAGTGAGAGTGATGAAGACAATGATGTTGAGGTGTCTTCATATGAGTCAGATGCAACATGGGAGGAAGAGAGTAATGATGGAAGTAAACACTCCTTTATCAGTAAAGGTATGTTTTCATTTTCTAAATTTGAAAATGAAAGTGCATCTCAATTTGTACATTGTACAAATCAAGTTGAGTATGAAGATGTTGAGGGTGTTTTGTCCTTAAAGTTTGAAGATAAAGAAATGGTAATTCAATGTGATATCAATGAGGATGAACATGAAGGTTTGATTTTAAGGTTATCTAATGGCCCTACATTAGAAAATAAGGTTGCAGCATACAATAGAGAGTTTAGGAGTGAACCATGGTTTTTCTATGATGGTTTTCCTAAGCAAGATAATGAAGAAGATATGATTATGGACACTATATGCTTGGTAGGTGATGTTGACTATGAATCTTCATGTTGTTTTGACTTTTCTTCATATGCTATGAGTCTCCATGAGGTTGAAATGGGTAGTGAGTTTAAAGTATTTTCTAATACTTTATATGATGAGGACTATGATGATGATCAGCCCATTTTCTATCATGATGTGCAACAAGGAGTATCGCATGGAATTATCAATCCATTGTTTGAGGAACACATGGAGGTTCCAAATGTAGTAGAATTTGATGATGACATGTGTAAGTACAAATATGATTATTCATTTGAACTCCCACCAGCTACACCTAAGGATATGCATAGTCAAAGTATGAATGAAGATTTTTATCAAATAAAGTATGTGGATTTTGCATTTCAGATTGATGGCATACATGAATCAGTAGATAAGGATCAGTTTTAGTTTGATGATAGCATTCATGAGCATGCTGAGTCTTATTTTCATAGTGAGCAAGATGATGAAAATGCTTCAGGTTTTTACATGCACTATGAGAATGAAGACAAAAAAAAAATTTGCCTGATAGATTGATTGAAAGTGTTGATATGTTTAGTTAAACAAATGGGAATAAAATTTCTAGTTTACCTCAAGAAGAAAGAAATGAAAACCATATTTTTTACAGGGGCAAAGATTGGTTCAGGTTTTGAGGTTTCAAGATTTTTGTAAAATGTGTACACTTTGTATATAGTTTCACTTCTTTCTTTCCCTAGTGTGTTCCCTATGTTTTTTGAGGTCTCTATGCCCTTCTTCTGGTAGGTTGTCTACTTCTCCCAGAGATCTGGTTTCTTACCATGCCTACAGGAGGCATGCATTCCCAACTAGAGCCACTATTAGTACCCTACAAAAAATTTCATGGCTCTAGCCCTTTTCTTCTAGTCCCTGCAGTCATTTTTGTGTCCCTGGCATAAACCCTTGGTTCAAAAATTCAAAAACTAGCCGTTGCATCAAAAACCCTTTGAAAACCCTGGCTTTGTTGTATTTTTGTGTTACCTTTTTTGGGTCACTTATAGTCCTAATCTGCACGTGCTAATTAAATCTTTTAAACTGTTTGGTGGTTATTTTTTCATGTCTGGCGAGGTCCCTTTTAATTTTTCCTAAGTTTCTTCCCCCGGCGGCGTTTAATTTTCCTATGGTCCCCAGCACCCAGTGTATTTTAATTTTTCCTAAGTCCAACTATTTTAATACTTCCTAATGTTTTGGCTTTGTATTTTTGTAGGCCCGGCTCTCTAACACCATCTCAATCTGATAGTGGCCATATCTTCTCATGAGATGTGTCAGAGGCTTGTGAACTTAAGATGTCCGTTGATTCTCCTTTATGACAAAGCTTCTCAAACGGGTGGGTCCATTGACATGTATGCACAAATGGTGACATCTTATTGGTCCATGTTGTAACATAGTGGCAATTGTCAATGGGTCCTAGGTTGCTGACATGTCAGAGGGTCCTGACATCTACAGCGGATCAATGGTGGGCATGTCTTCGCAAGGGGTGTGTCAGATGTATGAGATTTTGAGACAACCGTTGATTTTTCCTGATGATGTAGCCTTTCTTTTCAAGTAGATCCACTACCATATTGGCACAGTTGGTGTTCTCTCATTGGTCAGTGTGTTGCTGAGAGAGATCCTATCAGTGGGGCCTGTAGTGAAGGCTTATCAATCTATAGTCAGCACATGATCTTAAGGAATATTCTTCCCCTTTGAGATCATGCACCATCCATTGATTTTGAATCTTACTTGGACATGTCAATGGGACCTGATTTTCTAATGGGTTAGTGGGTCTTGACATCCATAATCCATCCAATAACGGGCGTAAGTTTTCATGGAATCTTTCAAAGGCTTGAGATCTTACGCCAGCCATTGATCTCATTTGTCTCAAATGTATCTTTGGCAGTGGTTCCAATGTCAGGTGGAGCTGATTTGGAGGTTTTCTATTGGTCCACATTGTGTGAGTTGGACATGTTGTCAGGCAGGCTTGATATCTCAATTAGGAGATTTAAGATCGACGGTTGGCGTGTAAGCGCATAGAATCTTTTGAGCCTTTCAAATCTTGCGCCAGCTATCTAATCTTCCAGATGGCTTAATGTTCTCAGTGGGGCCATTTTCCAGGTGATGCTGAATTGTTTAATTTTTATTGGTTGATGTGGATGATGCGACATGGTGGGGTCATTGTCAAAAGGATCAATGACGAGGACATGATCTACGATCGGCATAAGTTCTCATGAGTTTTTTCAAATCTATGAGATCTTACGCCTACCATCCGATTATAAGGCTTGCAGAAGGTGGCTTTTATGTCAATGTGACTGAGCATGAGCCACAAATGACATGATGATAGGTGGCATAAAGAGGGCCCAGGTGGGGTCAAAAGGTTTAGCGATCTAGATGAGTGAGGTTAGCGGTGCCGATAAAGTCAAGGGGTTCACTCATTCACATGATAAAATGGTGGTTCTCTAATCTATCTGGTGATTCAATGAAGGAAGGTCACGGGGTCGCTAAATTATTTAGCGGTGGGATGAAATACTCTACAAATTGGTGAAAATGCCTTATCACCAATTTTCTAAATAAAGTATCGGGGTTAGTAAGTTTCCTTCATTCGCTTGTTCGTAGGGTTAAACTTTGGTTAGTGTTTTCATTGCACAAATAGAAAATGCCTTGTCACATGTTCGCTTGAAGTAAACCTGAGGTGTCTGGTTGAGTTAAGATCATAAAGACTGTGAAAAGGGATGATCGAATGGCCACGACTTAAAGTTAACTTGATTTTAAATTTTGACCACCGATTTGCCACAAGTGCCATGAAGTGATCGTTGAAATTCAAATTTGAATTTCTGTGGACATTTCCAATGATAGAAAGGACTAGTTTTAATTGTTTTAGAGGCCGGATTTGATTTGTTTGGTGGCGCTAGTGGTTGCAGTGTGGTCCAGGCTACCTTGATCAATTGCAGGGGGGTTTGTACTATGTGGGGATGGATATTTTTGGTGGCTCAAGGCACTTTGTAGGTCTGATCAGATTAGTTTATATGGTGAAATTTATGATTTTCCTATACTTCTCAGAGATTTTTCTCATTCACGAAGATCATCCTTCGATTTGATAGACCTTTACTTGGTTTTTCCTCTAAGATTTTGTTTTTTGTTGTAATTAGGGTTGGTGTAGTTGTTGAAACCCTAACCCTAGTTACCTAAAGCTTGTTGCATCCTATCTTTGGGATTCCAAGGTAGCTAGTGGTATAAATGGTGAGATGTTTTATTTTGTAAGGGTTCCTTCTTCTACAAAATTTTGAGGGGAACTGGTTCCATGAAGGGTCCTTTTCCTTTAGATTTTCTCTACTTCTCTACATATAGGGTGCTCTTCCTTCCCTTGTTGGTTCAGGGAATATAATACATGTTGTAATTGATTTGTCTCATGTATGAGGATTTAGTATATTCTTACTATTACTAAGCTATCTCCATTTGAATTCTAAATTCATTAATCATACATCAAGGGTGTTTTATTTATTTATTTGCATTGCCTATGTGTTTGCAAGTGGAGTTGTCTTCACAGAGATAACTAGTTTAGGATTAGTTTTCATGTATGTATGAGCTGAGGTATCAAAGATATGTCATGCTTGTCTTCTAATGGATGTTGGTTAATGTATTATTTATTTATAGGTCTCTTCTAAGGGGTGGGTTAAAATCTTTTGAATGGGTAATAATATACTTGGATACACAAGTGGGTTGTTAAAGTGAGGTTTGGTCATGGTGTGTGATTGATGTTAGGCATCAACACATTGAGTACATTGTCTTCTTGTTTCATATTTATTTATTACAATAGGGTATTTGACTCTGTGGCCCATTGGACAAGGCACTAGTCTATTAGGGACTTAGGACATCTCAGGGATCCTTCAACCCATCTTCAAATCATTTACTTTCAGTTCCACCCTTTCCCTTCCATGTTGTTAGTATAGGTCTCTGGTTTTCATACCCATTCTATGCAAGTAGGGCTATTGCATTAAGAATTGCTTTCATTGGGGTACAGGATACCTAAAGGAGTTTGAAGACTATTCCACAATAATCTATCTGCAGGCCTATTATTTATCATGAGGTGTCCTGAGTGTGTAGATAAGGCAATACCTACCTGAGTGATGTCGAGCTCAAAGAAGAAGGAGGATTCCTTTCAATCCTCATCAATTGGAATATTTTCTTGTCAAACTTGAGTGCCTACCCTAAGAATCAAGCCCATCTATTCATTCAAGTTTGGTCCTGCAAGGAAAAGCTCCAACAGATTCTTTTGAATATCTCTGAGGTAAGTTAGGGGTTCTTCCCCTATCCAATGTGCACTAAGAAAAGATACATGGTGCATCAATTCAAGAACTCATTAGAATATCTATTTTGTGAGTTGATGCTAGTGTTCACTCTTTAGGTGAAGCCTAAATATGTGAAGGATGTGTATGACTGCAATGGAAAATCTATACACTTGAGGTATAATTTGAGAAGTTTATGTTTCTTTGTCATTGTTGTCAAAGAGGGACACAAATGACTTTAATGCATGTTGTAGGGATACGAATGACATTATTTTAGGGAGAATATATGATTGAGGGAGATTAATAAGTCAATTGATGTAAAGGAGAATATATATGAAAGAGGGAGAATATCATTAATGATTATTGAATACAAAGAAGGAGAATGTTGCTAATGGAATCAAAAAAGGAAATAGTATAAAATATTACTACTGACAGAAACAGACACAATATAGATGGAAGATCAAGAATAGAAAAGGAAAAGTTACTACTCATAGAGAGTACAGTATATGAATGACAATGAAGTGTAACATCATCAATTGAACTCTAACTTTGCTAGTGTTTCCATCAATGCCAAAGAGGGATATTTTCACCATAGCTGATAGTAATGTTGAAGATTAATTATATGATGGATATGATGATGAAGACTAACCAAGATAAGAAGAATACATGATATTAGAAAGTTAGATTAGTTATTGTCTAGTCATTCATGTCGAGCAATTGATTTTTAATTTTTATTATGTTTCCATATCATTTGGTAATGATATAAGATGAATGAGTTAAGAAGAAGAAGAAATGAGATGTTGTGAAGTTTTAGAGCCTAATTGGGAAACTAATATAGATTAGAAAATGATTATAATATGTTGATATAATTATTTTCCTATGTAAGATATGATTATGCTAAGTCGGTAAAGCATGGTGATGAAGATTTGACAAATCGGTAAGTTAAGTTGTTTTGGCTACCGAGAAGGTAATGTCACTCGGTAAGGTAAAGGTAAAAGGAAAAGTCACTTGGTAAAGAGAAAGGAACTCAAGGAAAAAAACAATAAAGAAAGGTTTAGGAAACTAAAAAAGTTAACCAAATTTTAGATGAAGAACACTGAGCAAGGGAAAGATATTAAATAAGGATTGAATTGACATTTAATGATTAAATATGATGAGTTGGATGATCATGATGATGAGGAGAGTTAGTTACAAGAGATCTACGGTTATGAAAATTCAAGGTGAATATCTATAGAAAGATCAAAATGGAAAAAAGAGATGGAGCAAGTTTTAAGAAAAGTTTAAGTTCCTAGGTGAAAAGAAAACATGTTACCGATATCCAAATTCAGGGTATAATAAATTGAATGACTAAGATTGATCAAAGAAAAACATAATAGAGGAGATTAAGAGGAAAAAGTTGTCTATATAAAGGATGATCTTGTATGCAAAAATGATTGTCAAATTGAATAGTTGAAGGGTGATGCAGGGGCATCCAAGGTTAAGGCAAGGCATTTTGTGTCCTCAGTGAAACTGCATGGAGTGTTTATATTTTGGCCAGTTTTACTCAGTTGCAACCTTGACCGATGGTCTTATTCATTGAAGGAATCTCGATCACTGAAGGAACTTAGTATTCTTTGGCACTCGGTGAAATTGTTGCTCGGTCATGTCTGTGGTGCTTGGTCGACACTGGTGCTCGATGATGCCTGGTGTTCTTAGTAATTTACTGTCACTCGGTAGTTCTGACTAATCAACTAGAGTTTTGTGTGATTTGTTGAGCTGAATTGGTGAATTGATTGTTGGTAGCCATTATCTTGGGCTGACATGCAGAATTAAATGTTTGTATACATTTGTAAGATGACTTGTATGGCATTTAATTATTTATTTTGGGGAATTAAGGGTTTCATCTAGCCAACTTGTGGTTGATGATTAGTATTTAAGGAGGGCTTGGGTAGATGTTTAGGGGTAGAACTTGGAGAAGAGATCAGGACTTAGACATGAGAGCATATCTGAATGTCAGATGCATAGCTTGAGAGAAAAGTTGTGGAAAATTTCTTGATGTTCTTGTAGATTGGATTCTAATCTGCTGGAAATTTGTAGCAGAGCTAGGGGTTTTCATACTTGGGAACAAGGATATTTCTTGGAGGCTTGTGAGCTCAAGTTTAGATCTTCCTTAGGGTTTCCATCAACTTTTAATTATCTTCAGAGCTGAACTAGCTGAGATTGTATTGGATCTAGTTTTAGATCTTGCAGAATTATTTCATTTTGTAATTGGTCATAACTTGGAAGGCCTTACAGTCGGGCATGTTAATGCAAATTACTTGAAACATTTATGGTGTTGTCTATTGTGTTGAGTATTCCACTATGTAATTTTGTTGACTATAAGGTTTGGATTGTCCTTCATTGGATCCACCATCCTTGACTGCACTAGGTGGTATTTGAGTGAAAGTTTTCTCCTGTGGAGAAAAAGTTGATCTTATTGAAGCAGAGATTGTGCACAATCTAAATTGTAGATCCAAAGCATTGAACTTGTGAAATTGTGCCCTAGTTGTTTACAAGACTAAAGGTTGAAATTTGACTTGTTGCAGCTCAGAGATTGTCACAAGGTGGTCAGCAAGGATTTGTTGCAAAGGGTTTCTCTTATTCTTTAAGGATGCCTCTGAGAATATTGGACCCTAGAGTTATTTTAGATCTTTGTGATACTGTTAAATCCCAGATCACAGAGAAGGTGAAATCAAATTTTAGATCTAAGATGGAATTGATGAAGAATGATATGGTCACCAAGAGCATGAGAAATATTGCTGGTATACCTCAAAATGTTGGTACTGAGGATGGCTATGAAGAAGCTATTGAAGAATTTGAAACTACTAGATCTAGTGGTGATGACCGGAGGAACAAATTTGGTGAAGACAAAACTGCTTAGTTACCTAGACCTACTGCTTGGTTTAGTAATTACCGAATGGAAGTTTCTACTTTCTATGGTACTTTGAATCTCAATAATCTAATTGATTAGATTGGTGAACTTGAATATTTCTTTACGCTAGAAGAAATTGGAGATCCTCTTTAGGCAAGATTAGCATAGACAAAGTTGAAAGGACATGTTTCTCTTTGGTGGAAAGAACTACAGAGAGACTGAGAAGATGAAGGTGAAAAAAAGATCAATTGGTGGAGATTGATGGTGACTAAGTTGAAAGCTAAGTTCATACTAGCTAACTATGAGCTTGACTCTTTTAAGAAGTTGCAAAATCTAAAATAGAAGGATTTATCTATTGAGGATTATACCAAGGAGTTCTACAAACTTACTATTCGGTCTAGACACTAAGATCTTGGTAAGGAGAAGGTAGCTCAGTATGTGAATGGTCTGAGATTCAATATTTAGGATGAGATTGGTATGTTGAAGATTGATTTTGTTGAAGATGCTTATCAATATGCTCTGAAGACAGAAGATAAGTTGAAAAGGAAATAGCCTAGCAACTCCTGAGGGAAGGGAAATATTGATCACTCAGTGAAGGACAAACTGATTGATGCAGAAGATGAATAGAAACCTATGGAACTGAAGAAGAAAATAGGTAGAGTTATCTTTAAGGGTACTTTCTATAACTATGGAGAGGAAGGACACTAGTCTTTTGAATGCACATAGAAGAAGGTTGACAAATGAATTGTTGTGATGAATGAGAACATTCAGAATGAACCTAAATCAAAGAACTTGTTGCTTCAGCAAACATTTCTCAGTACAAAGGATGAACCTTGTTAGAGGAGTAACTTGTTTAGGACCCGATGCAAGACTGAAGGTAAACTCTATGATGTTATTGTTGATAGTGGTAGTACTGATAACCTTTTTGTTAAAGACCTAGTTTAGAAACTTGGTTTAAGTAGAATGAAACATCCTTTTCCTTATAGGCTTGGCTGGTTACAAGATGTTCAGGCTTTGGAAGTTAGAAAACAATGCTTCATTGATGTTTAGATTGGCCAGGACAAGGATCTTGTGCTTTGTGACATTGTGAAGATAAATAGTTGTGATGTATTGCTCGGTAGACCTTGGCAATATGATTGCAAAGCTATTTATGACTGTGTAAGAAATATGTTTACTATTGAGAAGAATGACATGAAGTTTTCACTGATGCCTTTGATGGATACAATGCTCAGTAGGAGAAGCCTGAGTATTGGTAGCTGAGTTGAGATTGTAGATCCTGAGAAAATGAATGATCAGTATGAAGAACTAACCTATACATTGTCAAGAAAAGACTTGAAGAGACAAAGGAAACTAAAGTGGAATACTTTGCAAGCAAAAAAGGTGGAGGATTTGTATGTGAAGAACTAGTTCAGGATTTATGTGTTGAATCCTAAAAGATGTTTCTCTCACATATGAACATCTTTTGGAACTTGGGGCATCTGATGCAAGGGCATCCAAGGTTAAGGTAGGGCATTCTATGTCCTCAATGAAATTGCATGGAGTATTTTTATTTTGGCTAGTTTTACTCAGTTGCAGCCTTGAGTGATGGTCTCATCCATTTAAGGAAGCTTGGTCATTGAAGGAACTCAATAGCCTTTGGTGCTTGGTGAAATTGTTTCTTGGTCATGCCTGTAGTACTCGGTTGACACTAGTGCTCGGTGATGCCTGGCATGCTCGGTAATTTTACTATCGCTCAGTAGTTCTGACTTATCGACTAGAGTTCTATGTGATTTGTTGATCTGACTTAATGAATTAATTGTTGGTAGCCATTGTCTCAGGCCGACATGCAGAATTAATTTTTTGTATACATTTGTAAGATGACTTGTATGGAATTCAATTATTTGTTTTGGGGAATTAAGGGTTTCATCTAGCCAACTTGTGACTGATGATTAGTATTTAAGGAGGGCTTTGATAGATGTTTAGGGGTAGAACTTGGAGGAGAGATCATGACTTAGACATGAGAGAAGATTTACATGTCAGATGCACAGCTTGAGAGAGAAGTTGTGGAAAAGTTCTTGATGTTCTTGTAGATTATATTGTAATATGATGGTCATTTGTAGCAGAGCTAGGGGTTTGCATACTTGGGAACAAGGAGATTTCTTGGAGGCTTGCAAGCTCAAGTTTAGATCTACCTTAGGGTTTCCATCAGCTTCTAATTGTCTTCAGAGCTGAGCTATCTGAGATTGTATTGGATCTGGTTGTGGATCTTGCAAAATTATTTTATTTTTTAATTGGCCCAAACTCGGAAGGCCTTACAGCCGGGCATGTTAATGAAAATTACTTCAAACATTTATGGTCTTGTCTATTGTGTTGATTATTCCACTATGTAATTCTATTGGCTGCAAGGTTTGGATTGTCCTTCATTGGATCCACCATCCTTGACTGCATTAAAGGTTCACTGACTGATACAGTGAAGAAGGAACAGAGATAATCGAAGTGTGAAAAGAAGGAATTGATTGTGTTGATGATAGTGGATAATGAAAAATTAAAGTGAAGATTGAAAAGTGCATAGTGATCTGATTGAGCAAAGATAGTTGCAAATATACAGGTCAATTTTATTTACTATTTCCTACTAGCATTTTTAATAGAGAAATCTCTTAACAAAGTAGACCTAACAATCTTATTGTAAAATCTTTAAAAAAGGAAACATTCTTAAGAGTCTTTAAAGCCCTCTAACAAGGCCAATCCTAAGAGGGTAAAGATCTTAATAGATTTGAGGTAAATCCCTTGACCAGGTCACACCTAATAGTTTGTATTGTAATCTTTAACCAGATTGGCTCTTAACCAGATGTACTTTAGAAGAGTATTTTGTTAGTGTGTGATAATTCTCACAAAGGTTTTTCTCAATTCTAGGTTTCCAAGTTAAATATTGGTGTTACATGTTGTGAATGATTTTTGTGAAAGATTTATTGATTTTTATAGTTTATTTACTATTTTCAGTAAATAGAGAACAATATTTTACCGATCTTATACTAATTTAATCAGAGAAAAGTTGTTAAGGTATTTGGGATTAGGGATTACTTAGATCCTAACCCACCACTTAAGAAATATTATTTCATTAAGCCATTAAAGATCATAAATCATTTGAATATATATAATCATGTGAGTGATGACTATATACCTAATACCCAAAACCCTAAACTATTGGGACTCATAAGGATTAATACTTGGGGTAAGGGTTTCATCTAGTAAAGGGTAATTTAAGCTGGTATGTTGTAGCATGAAAAAATAGTTAAGAATAAAATTGATGATTTAATAAAATGAATAAAGGAAAGTGTAAAGTGGTTCTCATTGGGGATCCCAAATCATGGATCCTTAACTTTCATGTAGATGTTTGAGGCATCAAGGCTCCAAAACATAGATAACAGTCGAGGATGTCCAATCCACAATCACCAATCCCCAACCAATGCCTCTAAATGTAAAATCTTTTTATAAAATTTATACAAACCTTGACCTATAATCACACCACTATAATTTTTTATCAAGTTCTCTAATTCACTAATAAAATTACCTTATATCTACTTGTAAATGATTTTAGTTTCATTGAAAAGTTGTAGTTGTCCTATCAATAACTTGAACCAACTCATAGTTTTTTTTAAATAAAATTATTTATTCCATTATAAAATAAAACATCAACTAGAGAAATAGAATCCATTTTAAAATAATCTAAAATGCATAAAATATTAGGAATAAAACAACAATGGCTTACATTTTAACCTTTGTTAAAGAATGGTCAACCTCCTCCCTAGGAATAGCATCTCCTATTTTTAATATTCTTGTCGGTTCGCTCAATGAATCATAGAAAAAAACATTCAAGAAAGACATTATGTAACCAAAGAAAGAAAGTCAATTTATTTTAATATTCTCTAGATGAGCGAGGTCCCAAATATAAAAACACTCATGAAAGACACGAGTAACAACCAAAAATACCATCTTATACAAAAATGGATGATTCAAGAGTCAGATCCAAATAAAAAACACTCATGCAAGACATGAATAAAAACCAAAAACACCATCTTATATAAAAATGGATTCTCTAAAACTAATTGCCCAAATAATAGTTTAACATTTATGAAAAATAATTATTAGTAAATTTATTATAATTTTTTTAATAAATTTTTTAATTTATTTTTTCTTTTCTATTTAACATAAATATTTACCAAATATAAATTTCTATATTCAACAGAAAAAAGAATAAAATCCTTTGAAAGTATTCTATCATTTTGAATTCAATTTGGCCGAACTCGAGCTTAGAATTTTTTAAAAAAAGAGACAAAAATCCAAGGAATAAGGTAGAGAAATCATTTGCAACAGTTTCTTTTAAAGCATGTTTCAATAGTTGCACCCATGCTAATATAGAAAATTCAAGTACAAACTAAAATATAAAATCTTTTAATAATATAATACAAAATCCATACTAATGTCATTCCATAGTTTCTCTATTAATAAGTAAGGTTGATATAATTTTTGTATTATTGTTTGTCATACAAGACATCTTCTATAAAATTTTATACATTAGCTCAAAAATTTTCCAAAAGCAGCAGCCTTCTCACAACAAAACCAATACCAATTCATCTCCATAGCATTCAACTAATTCTACACTATAATTAAGTAAATTTCCTCAAGTTTTAACAAATGAAGCCTTCTCCCAATGACATCGGTTTGTAGTCAACTTTAAAGCATTCAACCAAACCACCATTATAATTTTGTACATCAAATCAAGTTTTTACCAATTATTTTAAGCTTCTCCCAATGACACCAATGTTGAGTCAAGTCCAATTTTTTTCACTAATTTAACCTTAATTTGGTGCATTAGGTCATTTTCTTACAAATAGTTGTAATGTTATCCTAGCAAAAAAATTGTGAGTCAACTCCAAATTATTCAATTGAATATCTAGTACAATTTGTTTCCAACCAAGTGCTCCCATGACCCACATATAACAAATTTTACATTACAAGAAACAAGAATTCTGTAGCATAACTAGAGTCCTTACTGGATGGAAAATGTGTGAAATAGCTTAAGATTGGTAGAAAGCATAATTTCTATAAGGTTGCATTCAATAATTGATGAGCTGGCTTGGATATTGTAGAACCCACTATAGTTTTTTTTCTAAACTAGGTTCCTATTAGGTGTTATACAAAGCAAAAAAATAAATTAGAATTTAGATTTCCTCAACTTTTTTTGTATTGAATGTGTAAATTTTATGGAGCTCTAGACCACTCATGAATACTTTTAGTTCTTGTGATTCAATGTGACTTTATCGTTACCAATAGATTTATATGAAACTATCAAAATGGGATAATACATAATCGCTAAGTAAAATTCCCATATATTCTAATGTATTAAAACATTCAACTAAAATGATAAAAAATGTTCAAATTAGCTTAAGATGCATAAAGTGTTATTAATGTTGGTCCTTATGATCATAAAAAGTATATTGTGTTCCATAGAAATTGGTATTGTAGAATTCTTCTTGCTAAAAATTATTTTCAAAGCAACTCTTTTCCCCCACCGACCTTGCTTCTTGCAGATAAGACAGTGTATCTTATGAACATAAATCATTAAATAATCTACATAGAATCTGCAATATGATGATTAAGTTTTTATGAATTCAATATGTTAGCCCATTTTCATGTCATAGCTAAATTCCTTAGAAAATGGTCTATCTCTGCAAAATTTCATGACCTTATTCATTGTCCTTTGGTCTCTGCAATTTCTCTTGTGTCTATCACTGAAACCCTTTGTAAAAATTCAAAAATATAGCCATTGCAGAAGAATACCCTAAGTCTCCCCAGGCCCCATTCTAATTTTAAGTTACCTTTTCAAGCCACTTAAAAATCCTAAAATGCACGTGCTTTATATTTTTGGTCGGCCCCCATTTTAATATTTCATAAGTTTCTACCCCCGGTGGCCTTTAATATTTCCTAAGTCTAAGTGCCTGACAAATTAAACTTTCCCTAAGTCCTACCTTTTAATATTTCCTATGTTTCATGCCTTGCAAACTTGTGGCTGTCGCATAATCACATGGTTTCCCATTGTCAAAATTTCTGACATGCAAACATGCGACTAGTTGACATCTATCCCGACGGTATTTTCCTGGGGCCGATCTCTCTAACACCATCTCAATCTAACGGCTGGTGTGTTTTCTCATGGGATGTGTCAAAGATATGCGAACTTAAGAAAGCCGTTGATTTTCTTTTATGATGTAACCTTTCTCTGCAGGTAGGTCCACTGCCACATAAGCACAAGTGGTGTTTCCCTATTGGCCAAAGGAAATAATGAAGTGGTAGGGTTGTCGGAATAAATGAAAAAGTGGTTTGTCTGTCTGCCAGATTTTGTGACATGGTGGTCTCTCATTCGTGAATGTATCCTATGAAGCATGGTAGGGTCAAGCTTTACATCATCAGCAACAGATTCTAAATCTATGGTGGGTGCATGATCTCATAGAATCTTTTGAGCCCTTGAGATCATGCACCATCTGTCTGATCCTCCAGGTGTTCATGTCAGAGATAACGGTGGGTCCTAATTGCCACACAAGCATAGTTGAAAATTATGATTGGTCCACGGGGTAATATGCTAGCAATTTTCAATGGGACTTGGTTTTCAAGCTTATCAGAGGGTTCTGACATCTACAAAGGATTGATGGTGGACACATTTTCTCATGGATTGTGTCAGAGGTTTGAGATTATGTGCCGACTATCAATTATACTTTTTCAAAGGTGACAAATAAAGGTGGGTCCCTTTCCAAATGGGGCTGATGTGCATGTTTCTCATTGGCTAAAAGGATAACGAGGCTGTGGAACCATTACCAAATGGTGTTGATTTGTTTTAATTTTATTGGCTAAGCTGGAGGGTGACTTGGACTTGTCAATGGGCCTGAATCTTTCAAAGGGGGCTGACAGTGTGGCAGGATCTATGGCTGTGGCATGATCACATGGAATCTTTTCAAGCCATGTGATCATGTGATGACCATTTGATTAAAGGCTTGTATGTGGTGGGTCCTGTTTCAATGATGACCAAGCATGACCAGTGAGTAGTGTGATGACAAGTGCATAAAGCGGGCCCTAGCTGGGGTCTTTTTAAAAGATAAATCATAGAGCCCATGAAAGGGAAAGATTTGACGGTCATGATATAAAGTTGATCGAAATTTAAATGTCGACCTTTGATTCTCTGTTGGCACCATGGATATGATCGTTGTTATTTAAATTCAAATTTTCTGAGGGTTTCGAGCGATAGAAAGGACCAAAATTGAATGTTTTAGCGGCCAGATTTGATTAGTTTGGTGGTGCCAATTGTTGTAGTGTGGTCCAAGGGGTTTGATGAGTATTTGTAGGAAAGTTTCATGCCATGGGATAATGAATAAAGGTGTTTAAGGCATGTTGCAGGTGTACAATCAGATAGATTTGCATAAAATTTCTTGATCTTTAGTACAGTTCTAGAAGAATTACCATAAATGAAGATTGACTTTAGGTCTGATTGCTCAGGATTGCTTGGTTTTCCATCTAATGTATTGAATTCTAATCTTTTGAATTGTTTTGGTGGGTGCAAACCCTAACCCTTTCCCTAGTTATCTGTAGCTTTTTGCATCCTAACTTGTGTGGGATTCCAAGATAGCTGGGGGTATATATGGCTATATTTTTTATTTTTGAATGGTTCCATAATTTTGGATGTCCATGATTTTGGTTCCATGAATGTTCTGCCTTGTAAATATTGCCTTGCTCTCTACATATAGGGTGTTCCCTCTTTACTTTCTGGTTTTGAGAATATAATACAATTGTGATAGTTTGTATTATGTATGAGATTCAATATGTTTCTACTGTTATCAAATTGTCTCCATCTTGGGTTTTAGACTTATTGATTATGGCATCAAGAGTGTTGTGATCTTTCTATATGAATTTCCTATGTATCTGAAATAGATTTGTTTTTGCAGAAGCAACTAGGTCTAGGACTGGTTTTCAGGTGTGTAAAAAACTGGGTTATCAAGGGTATCTCATGTTTGTCTTTCAATGGATGTTGATCAATGTATTACTTGTTTATAGGTCTTTTCTAAGGGGAGGGTTAAAATCCTTTAAATGAGTGATAACATAGTTGGATACACAAGTGGTTTGATAATGCATGGTTTGATCAATGGTGTATGGTTGATGTAAGGCATCACCATATTTGAGTGTATTGTCTTCTTGTTTCATAGCTCTTTGTTGCAATGAGGTATTTGACTCTGTTTCCCATTGGATAAGGCACTGGTCTATGAGAGACTACAGGTATTTCAAGGGTCCATTCAACCCAACATAAATCATTCAGTTCCACCCTTTCCCTTTCATGTTGTTAGGATAGGTCTCTGGTTTTCATACTCACTCTATGCAAGTAGGGCTATTGCATGAGATCTTAGTTTCATTGAGGTATAGGATACCTATAAGGGTGTGAAGATCATTCCATAGTCAGTTACCTGCAGGCCTGTAGTGTGATTCAAGTTGTATGTGTGTGCAGATGAGGTATACCTACCTGAGTGATGTGGAGCTCAAAGTGTAGAAGGATCTCTCTTTGATCCTTGTTAGTTGGCCTTTTTCCTTATTAGATTTGAAGTGTTGAGTGAATGTGACACTAGCCCAGTTAATCCTAATGTTAATCTGACCTTTGGGGAAAAAGAACACCAACAAGATGGTGACTCTGCTAGGGATTGAAATAAGTTTACCATTAAGCATATCCTAGAGTCTTGCTATATTCATTTTGGGGAAGAGTCTCATAAACATCATAATCTGAAAGTTTTTTTTAGATCTGCAAATGTATTACCTAGATTTGTTGTTGTAAACTTTTAAAATTATTATATGTGACTTTGTTGTGAGGAATGCCCAAAATCTATTGGTGCTTCAAAGGAGATTAGTGAAAATTTGTGTCCTCTGAAAGGGGGTGGCAACTCTATACTAGAATGAACCTGAGGTGTGTAACCTTGTTTCATATTTTGATCAAATGTGAAGAGAGAGACAACAATCAGCAAAGGCTTCCAGGTATTCTCCATTCAATATTTTGTGTATTTGCATGGTCCTTATCAAATGGTTTTGTCACTAAAGAAAGGACATATAAGTGTGGAGTATGTAGGATGGGTTCAGTGACAAAAGAAGGTTAGTTTCAAGTATAGATTTCCTATCATTAGTCTTGAAGATTTTCAAGTGGATGTGCAAAAACTACAGCTAGTGATGGATGTTCACAGGGTTTCTTTTGTCAAAGGATATGTGCCATTTTGTTACGATGGCATACCTACTTTCCCTAATAAGATCCTTGATGAAATCAAGGGATATTTACCAATGTATGATAGGGACCAGTATCAGTCAGCAAGGAAGCATGTTCAATGCTTTTCTGATGTGATGAATGATTTTGAAGTTTGCCATGAAGACCTATGGATGAAATTGTTTGTTCAAACTCTAGAAGGTGATGCTAGAGACTGGTTCTCTTTTCTACCAGCATGTTCTATCTCATCTTGGGGTGAGATGCATTAGGCCTTCATGGAGAAATTTGGAGAAAGGTTAAGCATATCTGATTCTTATGATAAGTTTTTAAAGATTCATATTGAGAGTGATGAACTTGTCCCTCAATTCAATATCAGATTTGCAAGATTATTGAATGAAATCCCTGAGAGTTATAGACCTAATGATCAAGTATGTATGAATGTCTACTTTGATGCATTTGGTAAGAAAATGAACTACTTACTAAGGGATAAAGAACCTAAGTCATTATATTAGGCATTTATAACTATGATGGACATTGAAAACAATTTGAAATATGGATTGACCAGAGGTCATTTTTCCATGAATGTATGCCGGTATAATGAATATGAAAGAAAAGAAGATTGTAGTGTTGATACCACAATTCCAAATTAGTGTATCAACACTTCTGCTATAGTTTGTAATCAATTTGAAATGTCAAATCAAGATATGTGTATAAATGTTGTTGAGTCTTTTGCTACTGACGGACATGTATTCAGGATGCTACAATGGTAAGATATATTCCAGACCTTGGTAGAATTGAGCAGTGTAATGGTGTTTTGAGTTGTGAATTAGCTACTGCAGTCAATTCTTGTAATTTTGATTATAAGCATGATTTTGCTAATGTTCCTAGGCATGAGGTTGTTGCTTCTATATCTCAGTGTTATACAAATGAAGAGGCTGAAAGTTGTGTCTCTACTGATGAGTTGGAAGTTGCTGTACAAGATGAGGAATGTGATTCATATATATATCAGTCACAATCTGAGGAACATAGTGCTAAAAGTGGTTACTCAAGTGAGAGTGATGAAGGTAGTGATGTTGAGGTGTCTTCATATGAGTCAAATGCAACATGGGAGGAAGAAAGTAATGATGGAAGTGAACACTCCTTTATCAGTGAAGGTATGTTTTCATTTTCTGAATCTGAAAATGAAGTGCATCTTAGTTTGTACATTATACAAATCAATTTGAATATGAGGATGTTGAGAATGATTTGTCCTCAAAGTATGGATATAAAGAAATAGTAATTCAATGTGATATTAGTGAGGATGAACATGAAGATTTGAGTAAAAGGTTATCTAATGGTTCTGCATTGGATAATGAGGTTGCAACATATAGTAGAGAGTTTAGGAATGAACCATGGTTTTGCTATGATGGTTTTCCTAAACAAGATAATGAAGAAGATATAATTATGGACACTATATGCTTGGTAGGTGATGTTGAGTGTGAATCTTCATATAGTTCTGATTTTTCTTTGTGTGCTGAGAATCTCCATGGAGATTGAATGGGTAGTGAGTTTAAATTGTTTTCTAATACTTTATATGATGAGGATTATGATGATGATCAGACCATTTTTTGTCATAATGTGCAACAAGGAGTATTACATGGAATTATCAATCCATTGTTTGAAGAACACATGGAGGTCTCAAATGTAGTAGAATTTGATGATGATGACATGTGTAAGTATAAACCTAATTATTCTTTTAAACTCCAACTAGCTACACCTAAGGATATGCATAGTCAAGGTATGAATGAAGACTTTTATCAAATAAAGTATGTGACTTTTGCATTTCAGATTGATGGCATAGATGAATCAGTAGATAAAGATCAATTTTAGTTTGATGACTGTTTTCATGAGCATGCTGAGTCTTACTTTCATAGTGAACAAGATGATGAAAATGCTTCAAGTTTTTACATGCACTATGAGAATGTAGACAAAAATTTTGTTTTGCCTGATGGATTGATTAAAAGTGTTGATATGTTTGGTGAAACAAATGGGAATAAAATATCTATCTTACCTCAAGAAGAAAGGAATGAAAATCAGGTATATGACAGAGGTAAGAAGTTTTGAAAGTTAATAGTGGTTCAGGGCCATGGTTTGTACATAATAGGAGTAGTTTTCCTATTTTCAATAAAGTTGTTCAGGAAGGTTTTGTGAGTGGTCTGCTTCTCCCAGAGATTTGAATTCTTGCCATGCTTGCAGGAGGCATGCATCCCCAGAAAGAGCCACTGTTAGCCCATTTTCATGTCAAAGCTAAATTCCTTAGAAAATGGTCTATCTCTACAAAATTTCATGACATTATTCATTGTCCTTTGGTCTCTGCAATTACTCTTGTGTCTCTGGCTGAAACCCTTTGTAAAATTTCAAAAATATAGCTATTGCAGAAGAATACCCTAAGTCTACCCAAGCTCCATTCTAATTTTAAGTTACCTTTTCAGGCCACTTAAAAATCCTAAAATGCACATGCTTTATATTTTTTGTCGGCCCCCATTTTAATCTTTCATAATTTTCTACCCCCGACAGCCTTTAATATTTCCTAAGTCTAAGTGCCCAATGAATTAAACTTTCCCTAAGTCCTGCTTTTTAATATTTCCTATGTTTCATGCCTTGCAAACTTGTGGGTGTCACATAATCGCATGGTTTCCTGTTGTCAAAATTTTTGACATGCGAACATGTGACTAGTTGACATCTATCCCAATGGTATTTTCCTAGGGCTGATCTCTCTTACACCATCTCAATCTAACAACTGGTGTGTTTTCTCATGGGATGTGTCAGAGATATGTGAACTTAAGAAAGCCATTGATTTTCTTTTATGACATAACCTTTCTCTGCAGGTGGATCCACTGCCACATAAGCACAAGTGGCATTTCCCTATTGGCTAAAAGAAATAATGAAGTGGCAGGGTTGTCAGAATAAATGAAAAAGTGGTTTTTCTGTCTGCCAGATTTTGTGACATGGTGGTCTCTCATTCGTCAAGGTATCCTATGCAGCATGGTAGGGTCGAGCTTTATGTCATCGGCAATAGATTCCAAATCTACAGTGGGTGCATGATCTCATAGAATCTTTTGAGCCCTTGAGATCATGTGCCATCCATCCCATTCTCCAAGTGTTCATGTCAAAGATAATGGTGGGTCCTAATTGCCATGCAAGCATAGTTGGTGAACTGTGATTGGTCCATGGGGTAATATGCTGGCACTTGTCAGTGGGACCTAGTTTTTGAGCTTGTCAGAGGGTCCTGACATATACAGAGGATCGACGGTGGGCATGTTTTCTCATGGATTGTGTCAAAGGTTTGAGATTATGCACTGACCGTTGATTCTACCTTTTTCAAAGGTGACAAATAAAGGTGGGTCCTTTGCTAGATGGGGCTGACGTGCACATTTCTCATTGGCTGAAAGGATAACGAGGCTATGGGACTATTTCCAGATGGTGATGATTTGTTTTAATTTTATTGGCTGAGCTGGAGGGTGACTTGGACTTGTCAGTGGGCCCAAATCTTTCAAAGGGGGCTGACAATGTGGCAGGATCTATGGCTATCACATGATCGCATGGAATCTTTTTAGGCCATGCGATCATGAGATGACCATTTGATTAAAGGCTTATATGTGGTGGGTCCTATGTCAATGATGACCAATCATGATCAATGAGTAGTGTGATGACAAGTGGCATAAAGTGGGCCCAAGCTAGGGTCTTTTTAAAAGATAAATCACAGAGCGTGAGAAAGGGAAAGATCTGACAATCACGATATAAAGTTGATCCAAATTTAAATGTTGACCATTCATTCTCTACTGTCACCATGGATATGACTATTGTTGTTTAAATTCAAATTTTTTGAGGGTTTCTAGTGACAAAAAGGACCAAAATTGAATGTTTTAGCGGTCGGATTTGATTAGTTTGGTGGTGCCAGTTGTTGCAGTGTGGTCTAGAGGGTTTGATGATTATTTGCAAGAAATTTTCATGCCATGGGAGAATGAATAAAGGTGTTTAAGGCATGTTGCAGGTGTACAATCAGATAGATTTGCATAAAATTTCTTGATCTTCAGTACAGTTCCAGAAGAATTACCATAAATGAAGATTGACTTTAGGTCTGATCGCTTAGGGTTGCTTGGTTTTCCATCCAATGTATTTAATTCTAATCTTTTGAATTGTTTTGGTGGGTGGAAACCCTAACCCTTACCCTAGTTATTCGTAGCTTGTTGCATCCTAACTTGTGCAGGATTCCAAGATAACAAGGGGTATATATGGCTATATTTTTTATTTTTGAATGGTTCCACAATTTTGGATGTCCATGATTCTAGTTCCATGAATGTTGTGCCTTGTAAATATTGCCTTACTCTCTACATATAGGGTGTTCCCTCTTTCCTTTCTAGTTTTGAGAATATAATACAATTGTGATAGTTTGTCTTATGTATGAGATTCAATATGTTTCTATTGTTATCAAATTGTCTCCATCTTCAGTTTTAGACTTATTGATTATGGCATCAAGGGTGTTGTGATCTTTCTATATGTATTTCCTATTCATCTGCAATAGAGTTGTTTTCACAAAAGTAGCTAGGTCTAGGACTAGTTTTTAGGTGTGTATGAACTGGGGTATCAAGAGTATCTCATGTTTGTCTTTCAGTGGATGTTGATCAATGTATTACTTATTTATAGGTCTTTTCTAAGGGGAGGGTTAAAATCCTTTGAATGAGTGATAACATAGTTGGATACACAAGTGGTTTGTTAATGCATGGTTTGATCAATGGTGTATGGTTGATGTAAGGCATCACCATATTTGAATGTATTATCTTCTTGTTTCATAGCTCTCTATTGCAGTGAGGCATTTGACTCTATTGCCCATTGATAAGGCACTGGTCTATGAGAGACTAAGGGTATTTCAAGGGTCCATTCAACCCAACATAAATCATTCAGCTCCACTCTTTCCCTTTCATGTTGTTAGGATAGGTCTCTATTTTTCATACTCACTCTATGCAAGTAGGGCTATTGCATGAGATCTTGGTTTCATTAAGGTACATGATACCTACAAGGGTGTGAAGATCATTCCATAGTCAGTTACCTACAGGCCTGTAGTGTGATTCAAGTTGTATGTGTGTGCAAATGAGGTATACCCACCTAAGTGATGTGGAGCTCAAAGTGTAGAAGGATCTCTCTTTGATCCTTGTTAGTTGGCCTTTTTCCTTGTCAGATTTGAATTGTTGAGTGAATGTGACACTAGCCTAGTCAATCCTAGTGTCAATCTGACCTTTGGGGAAAAAGAACACCAACACAATACAATTTAGAGGATATAAATCCAAGTTCATTACACAATAGAAACAAAGAATTAGACTTGTGGAAAAAATATTAACTTAGTAATCCTACTTGCAATCATGCTCTGGGTTTTAAAGGTTATCTCATTTTCTTTTGAAAGGATATTCAATTATAAATGTTATGTCTATTCTTTTATACCCTAATTTTCAATACCATAATCTTTTGTCTATATATTCAGTACTATACCATCTTAAAATGGACACAGTCCTCATTTAAGACCTTTTAGCTCCGAACCTCTATCAAATTTTCAAACCATGGATGGATTCATGCTCAATCACCTCTTTCTATTGTTTAGTCCCATATTCTCCCTTTTCAAAAATGCAGTATCTGAGACCTTAGGGTTAGCTACCTGTGGGCTAACCTTGCAACATGTCGACCAAGTCAACCTATTTTGGAACAAGTCAACTTAAGTTGACCTATTTCTGGGAACATGTCATCCTAATTTGACCTGTTCCAGAATAGGTTGACCAAATCAACCTATTCTCTAGGGTTTTCAAATCTTGTGCCTGATGTTGTGTCGAGGATTTAATTCTTAAAATATGGTGACCCCATTAGCTTGCTTTATTTTTCCACCTAAAAAATTGTATATAAAAGGAAGCCTGGGCACCTCATTTTGTAAGCATGAAGACATAACACAAAAGAAAGGAGACAATTTGAGCATTCAAGCATTCAAACATTCAAATCTTCAAAGATTCAATGATCCTTTGTGAGCATCTTTCCACTTTAAGATATAGCATATTGTTGGCCAGCAAGGGAGGAGATCTACATTGAGTTATCCATCATCTTCTTTATTTGAATAACACTTACATCCATGGCTCCATGAAGTGATTTTGGTAGATCCATAGTATTTGTGGAGATTTCCTACATTGCAAGTTCATGATCAACATACAAATGCAACAAAATCCTTCTTGACAAGGGTTTCTTCAAGAAAGGTGATATTTACATTTTTCTTATTTCATTTACACATTTACATTTCAATTCAAGATTGATTCCTCAATCTAGGTCTTGACCAAGGAAATCCCTTATCCAACCCAACCCCAAAACCTAGGTTTTTGTATGCAGGAGTAGGATCTCAGTATTGGAGATACAGATCTAGAAGTTGCAGACAAAGATCTATCAGAAGAACCTAGGTTGACTTCAAAAAATTGCCTCAATAACATGATGATTTAAGTAGACCTATTCTGGAACATGGTGACATGTTCAACCTATTCCTGGTAGCTTGGGACTTTCAGTATTTTCTTGGTTTTCAGGCGTGATCATGGATCCATAGTAAAAAATTCAATTACAAATCTAGAACAATAGTTTTTAGAGAATCAAAGCATATTCCTTTTCATATTTCAAGGTGAGTACCTCATTATATATTTCACATCTTATTTTAGATCTATTTTTGCATCTTAATTGGGTTGATTGCTTACATTTAGCACCTAGATCTCTATTTATTATCTTGCTAAATCAATTAGTTCAATTTTACAAGTATATTTAAACAACCTTATTCAAATATTACATACCATGAAAGAGGACTTTCTTGTGTACTTCCTTCATATAATTTGGGTTTATCATTGCAATCCCTTTATCTCCTTGGGTTTTTCTAATCTAACTTAGGTTATATTGAGAGTTATGCTTGGAAGACCCTCTTTCTCTTATATATTGAATATTAGGATGAAAATGGTTAATTACTAAATACATCTCACATAATTTACATTACTAAATTCAACAACACCATTTTCCCCCGAAACAAGTAAAAAAGTCATGAATTCAAAGGTAGAGAAGTAAAATGTTACGCTAATATCCCTTAAATCCGATATGAAAGAGTTGAATCCCATGATATTGTAGAGACACAAAATTTTCATGTGGATATGGTTCAAGAAAAACAAAAATAGAGTACTTAACATAAACACAAATTCAATTAGATCCGCAAAATATATTTTTTAGTGATGCATAAATGGAACATAAATATTTTTCAAAATCTCAAAAGAAAAAAGAATTAAAAGGATTTGAAAAGTATTTAGTTAATGATGTAGGGGAAGATTGACATATGAATATAAATGACAGTAAAACACAATAATAATAATTCTCTCAATTTATAGGGGTTTTTGTTGGGTTGCACAAAACCACAAGGAATTCAACTTGCATAAACTTAAATCCTTCATGAACTAAAAGAATTGAAAAATTAATGATAACTCAAGTCCTTTCATGCTTCTTGTTTGTATCAAGAAAATATTAAATAGATATAAAAATTATTTTATAAATTACATAAGACCTTGACTCTTCTCAACACATACAAATTCTATAGGAATGTAAAAAATTAAACGAAATCAACCTATATAAACTAAAATCTAGCATAAACCTTAGAAGTAAATTGAAGGATAATGTACATCATTTAACTATTCAGGTTTGCATCAACTTTATCTTACAAGTTTTAGAAGATTATAGGATTTGAAGAAGGGGAATGTGGATTATTTCCCCATAATAGTCACAACATAGAATTGGTATGTATGTGTTAGAATTTAATGAATGTGATATGAATTTTGTTCATATAATTGTATTGTGGTGTTGTCATTGCTATAAACATGATCAATTAAAGGCATGAGATATATTTTACCGATGGTGTTGAAGGATTAACTTGAATAATCAACTAAGTGTTCAGGCAATCAGAAAGAAGACAATATGCAAGGTTCAAGAAATTGGATTTGGATTTGGAAATTGATCTAAGATGTGTGGTTGGCTAGATAACATCTACAAAGAAATATTTAACTACATCTATGACAACATCAATTAGGTTGAACAATATGGTGAGTTATCCAGGATTGAAGAAGTACTGGAAGTAAGAATAGGAGATAGGAAGAGCTGTGAATTTGGCTAGATTAGCCAACCGAATAATTTAGAGTGAGAAAATGATTTATTTACCACTTAGTTCATGTTGGGTTGATGTTATTGAGTTAACCAATGCATTTTGGCATGATCGGATTTGATTTTTATGGCGGTGGGTAAAACATTTTTTTTGAAAATGCCGACTTGGACAAAGTGCTTTATAAAATAAGGTTGAAATTGAGTTTTAGGATTGGATGTGATGAGTAGATAGGTGGTTATGATTGTGAAAAGATGAGGAAATGAGATTTGTATATTTAGGTAGTGTTTTGGTCAAAATTAAAGTGGAACCGTCAGAGAGGAAGTGTCATAATTAGATCATTATTTCTTGTGTCTATCTCAAGGAAAGCCCTAATATATTTGTAGGTAAAATCCTTTAAAAAATTCACTCCTAATAGATTGAGAAAGATCTCTAACAAGATATGAAGTATAAATAATCTAACAAGATGACTCTCAGGAAGACTTTGAAATCCCCTAATTGGGTAGTCTTTAATAGGACTTTTGTAGCTTCTAACAAGGCTATAAATACACTTAATCGAGTATAACCTCAAAAGGGTTTTCGTAATTACTCTTAACATGGAATGTTTCATCAATGCACTAGTGATATTGTGGGGCATCATTATCACATGTAGTTTTCTCCCTCTAACAAGGGTTTCTATAGGAAAATTCTTGTGTCTTTTGTTCATTTTGTGTGAATGTACTATTTGCTACGCTTTTATGTTATATTATCCTTTGCATATTGGATCTTGTTGAAGATTATTTTTAAAACTTTCAAACTTGTGGATGCACTAATTACTTTTAAGTTCTCTTGTATATTGAATGTTAGGATGGAAATGGTTAATTAATGAATACATCTCACATAATTTACAGTACTAAATTCAACAATACTATTTTCCCCTGAAACAAGTAAAAAAGTCATGAATTCAAAAGGTAGAGAACCAAAATGTTAGGCTAATAGCCCTTAAATCTGATATGAAAGAGTCTAATCCCATGAGATTGTAGACACACAAAATTTTGATGTGGATATGGCTCAATAAAAACAAAAATAGACTACTTAACATATACAAAAACTCAATTAGATCCATGGAATACATTTTTTAGTGATGCATAAATGGAACATAAATATTTTTCAAAATCTCAAAAAAAAAAGAATTAAAAGGATTTGAAAAGTATTTTAGTTAATGATGTAGGAGAATATTGACATATGAATATAGATGATAGTAAAACACAATAATTGAAGATGGTATTTTGGATTCACAAGTATCATATATGTAGGAAAAAGTGATCATTGGTAAGATTTGGTCTTTTTTACCTATTAATGAATTTGGATCTTGGGCTAAATGTAACTGGTTAGGGCTTTTTGACTTATTCTACCTAGATCATGCTTCAAATTTTTTCATTGCAATTTTTGATTCTACCAATGCTTGAAATGATGTTTTTTTGCATAAAATATTGGTTTTCTAATGGCATTGGTATTTGTTTAGTGAAATGGACTCCTAATTTTAAATTGCATGAATTTGCATGTGCTTCAATGCCTTTTTGGGTTGAATTACCAGCATTGCCATTGGAATATATAGATTTGGATATTTTTGAAGCTATCGCTAACAAGATTGGGAAATTTATTCAGCATGATTTGACCCCATATGAAGAACTACATCATTCTATTAGGGTTTGTCTATCATTAGAACTCCTTAAAACCTTTCCTAAATTTATTATTCGTCAGTCCAAATGGGGTTCTTGGAAACAAGAAATTGTTGTTCAAGATGTGCAAACTAGCTCATATTATGGAAATAGTTTAGGTCATTTTATGAATCAATGTAAGGATCATAATTTCTCAAATTTGATTATTTGTAAGGATTAGACTTCTTTTCCATCTAAATATTCTTTGGTTTTGTCTAATATGGTTGATCATGGTCCCTGTGATAAAACCACCTTTGCTAATTCCTCTGAGGGTAATAAGGGGTTGAATCATAGTCAAGGGGTTTTCAATCTATGTAAGGAGAGTATGGTATGTCAGGATAGCATGAGTAAAGATCTTCAAAATTCTAATAAGGAAAACATGGCAAAATTGACTGGTCTTATCAACCCATCTCCAAGTTGCATGACCTCTTCAATTCATAGCCAAGGGTTTATGGAGTCGTCCAAGGTATCATGTCAAGATAATATGGCCAAAGTTCTTCATAATGATAACCTTGATGTTCTCCCAATGTAGACTGTATTTGTTCTCCCATTAAAATTGACTACAGTTCTCATGGCCTCATTTTCTAATATGCTAAACATTTATCTTCTTCCTATTATAGTGATTCTTAGTGGCACAGATACTTCTTGGGATGTTGTTTCTAAGGCAAAGTCAATTTTCAAGTTTTTGGATATGTCAGTTTTTTATTAAATTGTGAACTCTCTTATGTTTTCAGATAGTTCTATAAAGCTAAAGAAAGTAACTAAAGAGCATGCTACTATTATGTCTACAAAAGTTATGTCTCTTGTTTCTTCTCATTTACAAGATGCTAATGATTTTGATGATGATTCTATTTTCAGAATTTTTTTTCTCAAAATAATTTGGTTACCAATGTATCACAAGATATGGATCAAGTCATTAATGATAAGTGCCTTGAGGATTATGATGGTCATTTAAATTCAATGCACAAGCCAGCTCCATCCCCGATCACTGAATCATTTACTTCTAATTTAACTAAAGAATTTGGTTTATCACCTCACCAATAATAGAATTCTTCATTTGATGATAAGATTGATCCTATAGCTAAACTTTCAATTGTTCAGACACTGATTTCCCCTAAATCAGTTGTTAAAATGCCTAAAACTAGGGGTAGAAAATTTAGGGCAACTAAAGCCTTAGAGTAAATTCAAGTTGGTCTTCAATCAACTTTAGATGCTAATTTCTCTACATCTAGGAGATGTTCGATGAGGAGAACCAAAGGTTCTCCTTTTCCTCAATGAGAATCTTATCTTGGAATGTCAGAGGCATTAATACCTCTGAGAAAAGGCATCGAATCAAGTCGATTCTTGATTCTTCACAATGTAAAATTATTCTCTTATAAGAAACTAAACTGTTTGTTGATAATTTTAACCTGACTATGGTGAAGTTGTCTTCATGACAGAGTATTTGTGTTCCTTCTATGGGTGCCTCGGGTGGTTTGGCTATTTTATGGAATAAGTTAAGAGTGGTTATTCATTCACTTCAGGATGGGCCTAATTGGCAGTTTGTTAATGTTATTTTCTTTAATTATTCCTTCTTTCTTATCAATGTTTATAGGCCTACTTCCACCTTGGATAAATTGCATTTTTGGCAAACATTAACTAGTTTTATTCAGTAGTATCTTGATTGTAAATTTATTTTAGTTGGGGATTTTAATGTGATTCTAACCTCTAGTGATAAGATGGGGGTATTTCACCTCCTACTAGTGCAGTCACTGATTTTAATAATTTTATTCTGGATAATGACCTTTTTGATGTACTACCACAGTTTGGAACAATCACTTGGACTAATTGTAGAACTCATTTATCACAAATTGTTGTCAAGCTAGACAAATTTCTTTGTTCCTAAATCTAGAAGTTGGAAGGTATTATGATATCTTTGACTATTTTTCCCTTTTTAGACTCAGATCATTTCCTAATTCAACTTAGTATTTATCTATCTTGTAAAGATGACATTGAGACCTTTAGGTCATCTTTTAAATTTGAGTCTATCTAGTTTAGACATCCATCTTTTCATTCTCTTTTGAAGAAATGGTGGGTGGCTGCCCCCTTCAAAGATGGGCCTTTCATGTTTAAATTTTACAAGAAAATGCAATTTCTAAAAAATTTAATAAAGTCTTGGAATGTTAATTTATTCAAGAACATTTTTGATCAAAAGTTAAGAGTTGAAAAGGAACTGTCTAAAATTAATCAGTTCATTATCTCCAATCATCTTGACTCTCAAACATTTTTAAAGAAAAAATATTTTCAAGAAGAATGGGTTGAGTTATGTGCTAGGGAGGAAGAATATTGGAGACAGAAGTCTCACAAGTTATGGTTGTAGTCTGGTGATCAAAATACTGAGTTTTTTCATGCCTCAGCAAAATAGAAAGCAGTGAGGGCTATTTTCTCTATTAAAGATGATATGGGCAATTTGATTTCTGATGAGAAAGTTATTCATCAAGAAGGGGTTAGATTTTTTTTGAATCTTCTATCACCCCTTAACATTCCTCAGGCTGATACTTATAAGATTAATGAATTACTTAGTGGTATTCCAACCTTAATTTCCCCCCATGATAATTATACTTTAATGACCCCATTTACCCTGTTGGAGGTATGAAAAGTGGTTTTTTCATTATCATCAGATAAGGCACCTAGACCAGATGATTTAATGAATTTGTTCTTTCAGAAATGTTGGGATGTTATATGCTTTGATCTTTTGGCTATTCTTGAAGAATCTAGGAAAAATGCATGCATGTTAAAATGTTTTAATGCTACAAACATAGTGCTTATCCCTAAGAATAGGGATCCACAAACTTTAGCTAACTTTAGATGGATTTCTCTTTGTAATACTATTTATAAAAATATTACAAAAGCAATTTATATGAGGCTCTAGTACCTTGTTCCTAGGATTGTATCTTCTAAACAAGGTGGTTTTGTCCCAGGTCATGAAACCCTGGATGGTGTCATTCTGGCCCATGAAACTGTTCACTCTATTAGTGAACATTCCATTCCTTCCTTTGTAATTAAATTGGATATGATGAAATCCTATGATAAGCTCAACTAGTCCTTTCTAATTCAGGTCATGCTCAAATTTGGTTTATTAAAAAAATGGTGCAAGTGGATTAAAGCATGTATTTTCAGTGCTCATTTCTTAGTTATAATTAATGGGGTACCTATGGGGCTTTTTCCATCAACTCAAGGAGTTAGTAAAGGTGATCCCTTGTCACCTTGTCCTTTTATTATCATGGGTGAAGCTTTGAGTTGATGTATTAATGTTTCTCATATTGTGGGTCATTGGTCTGGTGTGCAAATAAAAAACACTTCCCTTTTAGTCACACATTCCTTATTTTTTGATGATGCATTGTTATTTGGAAATGCCTCTATCCAAGAAGCCACACAAGTTAAGAAAGTTATTGACTTATATACATCAGTCTCTGGGCAAAGAATTAATGATCACAAATCCAAAGTTTATGTCTTCAATACTACTTCCCAAGTAACTAAATTTTTTTTCTATTCTAGGATTCCCGCTAGATGAACTTCCATCTACATACTTGTGTATTCCTTTTTTCATGGGACATAATAAGGTATCCTTCTGGCAATCAGTTATTAACCATATCAAGTCCTAAGTTGTGGCATGGAAAAATAGGTGGCTATCTTTGTCTGGTCGAATAATTCTTATTAAATCAGTTCTATCAGTTATCCCTAATTATTATATATCAGTGTTGTAGGCTCCGAAATCTATTCTCATCCAAATTGAAAAATTAATTAGGGAATTTATTTGGACATCAAATATGACTGGTCAAAATAAGATTCCTCTCATTTCTTTATCAAACATGTCTTACCCCCCTCTAGCTGCAGGAGTGGGCCTCCATAACTTGTCTAATAAAAATTTGGCATTTGGTGGAAAACTAGTTTGGAAGATGTATTCTCAGCCTACTATTAAGTGGTGTCAACTAATGCAACAAAAATATCTTGATAATTCAGACCCAGTTATCATTATCTTGGCTCTTGATCCTCCCAAAGGCTCTGTTATTTGGAATTTTATGTTAAACTCTAGACATAGTGTCACTTCTTTTGTCTCATGGGAGGTTCACAATGGTGAGTCTATTAATTTTTGGTTTGGATTTTGGAATGGCCTGCCTCCTTTAAACACTTTAGACATGTTTCATGATATTTGGGAACTTGTATCTGCAATTTGGGGATGTAGGTTCTTGGATTATGTTTTTTTTGTGCATATTCATTCGTGAACGATTATGTGGAAGGATTTTCATCATTTACCAATTAACTCTCAAATTGCATCAAATGAAAATCAATACCTTTTAGATAAGATAGTATTTCTTTCTAGGATTCATGATCATCTCATTTGAGCTCCCTCTGCAGATGGTAGATACTCAATTAAACTTGGATATAATCTGGCCCAATCCATCCAAAGTAATGTTGGTCGATCGAGAGATTTTAAATACTATTGGCACTCTGTTGTCCTCCCTAAAGCTAGTTATTTTTCTTGGCTAGTCTTGAAGAACAAAGTTTTAACTAGTGAAAGGCTAGTCAGATTAAATATTGCAGGGCCATTTCTATGTGTCATTTTTATCAAGAATTGGAGTCCATTGATCATCTTTTTTTAAATTACCCACTAGCATAGTTGTGTTGGCAATTTATTATGCAAAAATTGGGTTTTTTCATGCCTCTTCCTTTCTCAATTTGGGATTTGTTTTAGTCCTGGCCCATCCTTTTCCATAAATCTATGTTCTCTTATTTATGGATTTGTATCCCTTCACTGGTTTTATGATCTATCTGGTTGGAAAGGAATAAAATATTTTTTTCGTAATCAATCTTCTTCTTTTCAATATGTAAAATCTACTCTTGAAAAGTCCATTCTGGAAGTCACTAATGCTTATTCTACTAAATTCAATGGTATTCATATTTTTTCACCTTGGGATAATCTTATCTCTAAAAAATAGTTGGGTTTACTATTTCCTTCTCTTCCTTTCCCTCTTTTCCCCCAAGATAGATAAAAAATTAGATCTCAAGTTAAGTGGATTCCCCCTCAGCATGGATTTGACAAACTCAACTTTGATGGATCCTCCAAGGGAAATCTAGGTATTTCTACTATGGGTTTTGTTATTTGTAATTTTCATGCCTCTCCTATTTATTTTGAGGCATGCCCTATTCCTTCTGGGACTAATAACCTAGCTGAAGCCTATGCTCTTATTTATGGCTTAGTTGCCACTAAAAAGCTTAACATTAAGCATCTTCATGTGGAAGGTGACTCCTCCATGATTATTAATTCTTGTGTCTCTAGATGATCCTTGTCTTGGAACATTCATTATGTACTTCAACAGATTTGGCTTCTCTTGGATTCTTTCCTTGAATGTTGTATTTCTCATACTTATAGAGAGGGAAATAATCTAGCTGACCGTTTAGCTACTTTAGGGGTTGAAGGTCATAATATTATCTTCCCACCCTCTATGGTTTCCATAGAATCCCATCCTTCACTTTTTGATATCCTTGCCTCTAAATCAGTTTCCTAGATTTGGTTGCCTAATTATTTTTCTTGCTTTTGGGAATATGATGGTAGTTGTACTAAGGATTTATTTTTTGTGTGTGTACTTTATCAATATAATTATTCATTTATCTAATCATGTCAGGTGGTTCATTTCTCTTGGTAATTGGACTGAGAATGTATTCATATTTTCATTACTTGGTGATGAGAATGTATTGTTAATGATGAAAGGATGATCAAAGTTCTCACATGACTAGGATTGTATATATTTTCTTGATTACGAAAGCTTTTATTATGATTATCTTGGAACTTCATCCTACTTAATTTTGATCACATCACCCCTATTTTAGTCCCCTGCATTTTCTAATCCATTTCATTCATTATGGGAATTTTTTGTCAGTCGTATCAAGGATTTCATCATGTTGATATGTAATCTATCATTGTCTTATTTATATTTCTAACCTTTCAAGTTTACTTAAAGCTTCATATGGCTTTAAAATAATCATTCACACTGTATGTGGGAGATGAATTTTTCTTCATGAATGATGTCCAGATCAAAGCTATCATATGGTTGTGATCTTTTATATTTTATTAAAGGCTTCAATGGTATGTGTACATTATGTGTAATAATATTACATGATTTCCATTTCTACTCATAATGAGATTTGTATTGATTGTTTCATTTCACACGAAGCTTAAAAATCACTACTATTTATGAAGGCTTTCATTGTTTTTTTCTCTTTTTCTTGGCAAGGTTTTTTCGATCATCTTTGTTAATGGCTTCACAAATGTTTGGTTCTTGATTTGCTGATGAGTTTTGGCCTCTTAACCTGAGAGTGTTTTTCCCCTCTGGCGGTTTGGAGCTCCTGTTTGATGGTAAGATTACTGATGAATTTCTTAAAACTATTTTTCTAGTTCATTGTCCTAAATGTAGAAGGTGTATTTTTCAGTTGATTGGTGAATCCATCCTTTTGTCATGCTTTAAATGACTCATTTTTCCCTCCCAAATTATCTCTTTCTTCCTAGATCTCTCACAGTCATGGTCCTTGTTATTTCATGTAGCAAATTGGGTAATTTTGCCTAAGTTTATTCAAAATAATAAGTTGATCTCGATAATTTAGTGTTATAATTTGTACCAAGTGGAGGTAATTGTTGGTAGTATCTTTCCATGACATCTCCTCTTGTCTTAGAATAAGTATGCCTTGATGATTGGGGAGATAAAGGACTGTATTGTTTCACCCTCCATTATGCATTTGGACATTGTGGTAAACATAAATATAGTGGATGCTGGGTTTCATGGGAAATTATTTGCTAAAACTTACTCCATTCTAGGTCTTCTAGCTCACTCCATTGAAATTGCTAGTGCTAATATGAATCCATGTTTGGATCCTTCTATGTTGGATAGTTGTGATACTAAATCAGCATGCAGCTCTATAGGTCAGGCTCTATAGTCCCCATGATGTTCTGGTGAAGCTTCATCCTCATCCCAGCATCCCAGTGTTGCCTTTGGATCAGCTTCATTTAAAAGAAGCTGACAGAATTTGGAGCTCTTTGTTCTTCTTGCCATTTGGGGTGGAGGATCCTCATTTTGATGGTTAAATTTTGAATAGTTGTTACTTGTTCTTTTTTACCTTCTTGGTTTTTCTGCCTTCTTGACGTTTATGTTTCAAGATGGCACACTCGACTGCTTATGATTCTCCTCAATTTTGGTTGCATCCTTTACTTGGATTGACAATGCTTAGGATTCAATTTCAGGCTGGGCTTATATGCATCAAAAGATGATTTGATGTAATAATGTAATTAGGATTGGATTTTTTGTATTCATCCATCCTCGTTAACTTGTTCAATTTAAAATAGGTTGGGGGTTCCTCCTTTATGTATTCAAGTTTTGTGGGGATGTTCTTCTATAACTTTGTATGGGTTATTTCATATAGCCTTACATAGTTATTGATTGGGTTTTTGTATCAATTGTAAGCTTGTGATTTGGTGACCAAGTTGGGTTGGGATAGCCCTTACCTATATGTCAATAACTATTTGACCATTTGTATTATGGGTAATGAATGAAGTTTTTCTTTACTGGGTCTTTTCTTCGAGAGCCCTTTTTGAACCATTTTTATTAATAAATATAAATATAAACTTTCATCAAAAATTAAAAATAAAAATAAAACAATATAATAATAATCCTCTCAATTTATAGGGGTTTTTATTGGGTTGCACAAAATCACAAGGAATTCAACTTACATAAACTTAAATCCTTCATGAACCATAAATCATAGAATTGGGATGTATGTGTTGGAATTTAATGAAGGTGATATGAATTTTGTTCATATAATTATTGTAGTGTTCTCATTGCTGGAAACATGATCTATTCAAGGCATGAGATCTATTTTACTGATGGTGTTGAAGGATTAACTTGAAGAATCAACTAAGTGTTCAATCAATCAAAAAGAAGACAATATGCAAGGTTCTATTGGAAACTGCAATGGAAACAATTGTTTTATTGTTATTGATGTCAAACCTTAATTGGTAAGATAGTTGCTATCTAAGAGAGTACCATATCTATTGATTAATGAAAAGGATTAGATCAAGGAGATAACAAGAGAACCTAAGGAAAGGTTGAGTTATTTGATACTTCAATGGGTACTTGATTAGCTGGCACATTGATAAGATACTATATTGTTTATCTAAGTACAAAGACTGAAGAGGTAGGCTTAACAGAGAAAAAGTGTAGAAATCTAGTTTAATCTAAGTGATGTTAGTGTTGACCGAGCACCAGTTTATGCCAAGTAAATTTAGTGTTGACTAAACATCAATTTATGCTGAGTGATAGGAAATTACCGATTAAAGATAATATTAATCGAGAAAGATAGTTTGTAGAGATGACCGAGTTACACAGTGATGATCAAGGAGATGAACAAAGTAGTGACCAAGTGTCAGTAATTTACATTTGGGGAAAGAATTGAGATCCCCAATCAACATAGTTGAATTCTTGGGATATGTAAATCCTGTTGACAATAATAATTGATTCTATGGATAATTTAATGCATGGTAAATTGTTTTATTATGGATTCAAAGATAAGTTTGAATATGTATCTAGAAGGAAGGATGAAGAACTTAAATGACGGAAGGATTCGAAGGATCTGATCTAAACCTAAGATCTACATAGGAGATTAAGTGGAGAAAGATGGATCTACCTAATTGAAGAGGTATAAAGCAAAACATAATTGTGAGGTTATAGCAGGGGTTGAAGTCATTGATGTTATTGACTAATAAGTCTAAGAAGAAGGATGAAGTTGAGAAGAGTTATGATTCCTTGAAGTGAATTCTAAGCATATCAGTGATGGAGATGGAAATGGAGCTCAGTCATTAAATCATCATATATGTGTGAAGTGGATCTATTATTTGCAAAGTGAGTTATATGTTTTTTAGATCAGAAACTACCGTTACTTTCTAACCATTGTATTAGTCTAAATACTTTAATAAAGGTTGACAAAATAGTCATTGTATAAATCCTTTAATCAAAGTGGCATTCTAATGGAATGCATTAAAATCCTTTAACCAGGTCACTTTTGACAGTGTTTAAATCCTTTAATTGGGTCACACCTAGCAGTGTGTTTGTAAAACTTTAACAAGGTTGACTTTTCATAGAGCTCACTTTAGAAGAGTGAAAATATCAGTAACATGTTACAAAGTGGTTTTTTGCAAGTTGGGTTTCCACTATAAATCTTGGTGTTATACTTGTTTGAATGTTTTAATGTGAATGTTGTCATATTCTGCAAGTTATTTATATTTGGATAGTGGACTACATGTTATATGTTTTTGATATATACTTTAGAGACCAAGTTGTGTTTTTTATTAGATCTAAGATTGTGGAAGTCTTTAAAATTTCAATTGGTACATCTAGACCTACGAACAACTGATTCACCCCCCTCTCTATTGTTCTAAATATTCTAATAGGTTTAAGCGATTGGATTTGGATTTGCATATTGATTTAAGATGTGTGGTTAGGTAGATAACATCTACAAAGAAATATTTAACTACATCTATTACAACATCAATTAGATTGAAGAATATAGTGAGTTATTCAAGATTAAAGAAGCACTGGAAGTAAGAATAGGAGATAGGAAGATTTGTGAATTTGGCTAGATCAGCGAACCAAACAATTTAGAGTTAGAAAATGATTTATTTACAACTTAGTTAATGTTGGGTTAACTTTATTGAGTTAACCGATGCATTTTGGCATCATCAAATTTAATTTTTATGGTGGTGTGTGTGTGTGAATTTTGTACCTAGCTATAGATACAACACTTTAGTAAAACATTAGAGGTTAGCTAAAATCAAAATCATGAAAGTAATTGAAACTAAACTAAATAGATAGTTTACTGTCTTCTACTAGGTGTGAGTATGATCTTCTCAGATTGGACTGAGATCAATGACCTTGACGACACCTAAATGAAGGATTTGAATGCAAAATCTAGATATGAAATGAATGCAAATTAATCTATATTTTTGGATTTTCTATGCAATTATGAATGAAAAATTGATATGAATCTATTCTATATGAGAAACTGATATGACATGCAATTAATCTAACAATGGCATTCTAAATGATATGAATGCTGAAAAACAATGAAAATCTCACAACAGCTCAAATTTGCAAAGATGGATTCTTCTATCACCAATTCCACAGCGTGAGGATGCAATTCGTTGATGGATGGATGGATCAAAATGAAGAGCTAAGGCCTTAATTATAGAAATCCAGGACTTTGGAGGTGCATGGAAAAAGCCATAAATCACTCTTGATAAACTCAGGTTGATTTTTGAGTTATCAAGAATTAAGAGATAAATTAACTCACAAAAATCATGCAAATCAACTTTTTGATTTAAATCAGAAGTTGAGATCAGCTTTCAACTCAAAAGAGAGTTGAGTTTATCATTAAAACAACTTGAATTGATTTTCTAATTTAAAGTTTAACTATTTTTTGGATGTGCATAATTAATATGAATTAATTAAATAAATAAAGTGATTTATCATCAACTTTAACTAATTTTTTGAAAATATAACAATTGATTTATCGGTTAATCAATTATTCAATCAAACTTTTATTCAAAAACTATATTATTAAATTTGACAATTGACATTAATTAATTAAATAAGAATTTAATCAATTAGTCATAGGATATTTGATTTATTGTCAAAATGAAATAATACAATTTAGGAAAATATAATTAAATCCAATTAAATAATTAAGTGGCAGTATTAAATTTAATTAATTAAATATTCAGAATATTCAATTAATCAAACTTTAGGATAAATAGGATTTCTCGCCAAATAATCATTAAATTAAAGATAAATAGGATAAATAGGAATAAGGAATATTCCCTGATGCAGAATTTAGGATAATCAATTATGATTTGATAATGTGCCGATGTGCCTTAGGTTAGGACTTTGATGTTGATTTCATTCGATATATCGATATAGGAGGTTAATGAACTTATAGCCCATTTTTGGAGTATTACATTTTTCCCCTCTTTGAATTGTTGTGCGAAGCGCAGTGGTTCAAAGACAGTCTATGTATGATGTTGAAACTGATGTTTGAAATTGAAATTGATATGAAAGAGAAATTGTGATATGAGATAGAAGCCGATTCAAAGATTCAAAGATATTAGGTCCTGAATGACCAAAGATAATGTTAACTATAATAGAAAATGAACCGATGATTGTGAAAAAGTGTCAAAACGCCTGATTCTGAACCTTATGATTGTGAAGAAGTGAGTGACCGATTCCAGACCCGATTGTCGATAAGAATCACATTGGTATCACATCTGAACCCTTCAGTTACAAAGAACCAAGGAAATAACATGAATGAACTGATGGTTACAAAAGACTGATACAGTTTACAAGATTAAGAGAATACCAGATTGATATGGATCTCGATGAATCTGATATGCCCCAAGCGATGATTGATTTTCCCCAAGCCATGAGGTCTTTTTGATGAATGATCAACTAGACATGGTTTTTGTCTTGATTACTGAGGAAAGATATGATTTCAAATTATAGACTTTGAATGATGTGCAATACCATGCCCCCTTCGGGATAAAAATTGAAATCTGACAAGAAAAGTTAGTGTTATAGTCAGAAGCATGTTAATTGATTTGAGAATTGGTTATACACATTTGTGAATGCATTCTGCATCATTTGGAGGTCCAGAAGACCAAGCTTGACTAGGTTTGACCATGAGTTGACCATGGTTGACCAAGTTGAAATTTTGATAGTTTGATGTAGGATAATCAGTTAAGTTGAATACTAGATTTTTGTAATGATTGAAGGTCGATTATACAAGTAGTGAATAATATAAATGATCTCATATTTTAATTTTGATCCCGAAAAAGGATTCTACTTGTTGTTTCATTGGAGGAACCTTCGTATGAGACTCAGCTCTTTGTTTCTAGTTTAAGTTTAGATTAGGAGAATTATTGAAGAATCATTTAAGTGTTCAAGCAATTTGTGAGACCATGCAAAGTGCAAAATGCAAAATGACATGTAAAAATGCAACCTAAGACCTAGGACCTAGTCACTGATCATGCATCGGTTGATTTCATCATTGAATTTTTAGGTAACTGAATAAATCAATACAATGCCCACTAGTTAGGAAACTATAGACATATGAATATCGATTTGTATGCGTAGGAATCAACACAACACCCACTAATTAGGAAACCATGGATATATGAATATTGATTTTGTTTTTTGGAATGTCGGATTAGATATAAGCACCAAGGCATAAGTGTCAGGATGACCTGAATATCATGTCCATTTTGATATAGCAATTTGTATAAGCATCAAAACATAAATGTCGTGATGACCTGAATATGCCTTGTGTTACAAACACATAAAATAGTTAAGAGATCATTCTAAATCCAATGTGAATTACCTGTAGTGACCCTTTATCATTCACATCCTTAGGTAAGATCGTGTTTCACAGTAGGAGAAATAATTCACTCAAAAAGATAATAGTTAAATCAAACTTCCTTGAATTTTTTAGTTATCAATGGTCGAGGTACGCAGGGCCATCCAATTTGAGATAGAGGCACTTACAGTCGGACACCATTTCGATCCAGAATTTCCAAAGTTGTTAGATTTTCACATACAAGTAGAAAACAAAGAAAAGATTATGCCCCCAGTCATCACTCTCTAAATCCTATAAAGGACATCATCGAAGAGCTCAAAGGACACAATATGCAAAACTCTCAATGTAATGAGTAAGCATACAAGGAGATAAAAGCATGTAAAAGCATAGATTGTTTTCAGTTTGTTGTTTGATGTTTGATTGCATTGTTGTAGATGCAAAATCCTTTCTAGAGACAAGACTGACTGACTGACTCGGAGGAAGCTTCAAAGGACTCTGACTGGATTTGATACGTCTAAGATATATTGGAGGCCATAGGATATGACATTGATTGCCCCCAAGTTTGAGCATTGATAGGATATAGATGCTTGAGCTGATTGGTGTATAGACCGACTTATTGAAAACAAGAATGCAGGAACAAACCAAGAGATATTTACAAACTAAAGCAAGACTGAAAACTGGGAAAGACCAAGATTGCACTGATAGATGGAGCATTTTGAAACAAGTGGTGCCTGTTTGCTAGGTTTTCACCATCTTGGCAGAGATTCTATTTTTGCTACCAAGGCACCTATTTCCAGGTTTTCACTAAGGCACTTTTTCTTCTTCTCATTTTTTTTAAAAAATTTTTATTTTTTTAATTTTTTTGTACTTTTTTATTTTTTTACTTTTTTTTGTGGATAATCAAGGTTCCTATTGCTAGGTTTTCACCAAGATGTTCATTTTTTCAGGACTTTTTCCAAATTTTAAGATTTTTTCAAGACATTTTACCATACACTAAATGCCTTAGGCATAGAATTTATTCAAATGGAGAACATTCATTGGTTCTCAAAGCTGTTCTCCTTTAGTCATTGAGAGTTGATAGGCACCAGAGCCAAAAGTAGCAGTGATAACAAAGGGACCTAGCCAGTTGGGTTCAAACTTCCCCTTGCATTCTCGATGTGATTGATTTTTAGGATTCTCTCTCAAGACTAGATCACCAACCTAAAATTCTTTGTGTTTGAATTTCTTGTTGTAACCTCTAGACATTCTCTTCTGATATACTCTGAGATGATCATACACCGCTTGTTTGTGCTCATCTAGTAGTTCAAGTTCTTGCAACCTAGACACTTTGTAGTCATCATCAGTTACTAGACCATGCATTCTGATTCTTAGCAATAGGATTTAAACCTCAATGGGTAGTATTGCTTCAGACCCATAAACTAAAGTGAAAGGTGTATCCCCAGTGGGCATTCTGATACTTGTTTTATAGGCCTAAAGAGCTAGATTGATCATGAGATGCCATCATCTTCCAATTTTATTAACTGTATGGTGCAAGATTTTCAATAGATTCTTGTTAGAAGCCTCTGCTTGTCCATTCCCTTGAGGATAGGAGATAGATGACCAATGTTGTATAATCTTGAATTTAGTACACAAATCATCTAGATCTTTGTTCTTGAATTATCCACCATTATCTATGATTATGGAATGAGATATCCCATATCTGCATATGATATAGTTCAATATGAACATAGATATTTGTTTTCCAGTTGCTTGTGTCAAAGAGACTACTTCTACCCATTTTGTAAAATAATTTGTAGTTATGATTATATGGGTATGTCCATTAGAAGAATGAGGATGTATAGATCCTATAAGATCTAAGGCCCATTGATGAAAAGGTCATTGTGTAGTAAAGGGAATTAGATCTCTCCCTAGAGCATGAATTAAGTTGCCATGCACTTGGCACTTTTGACATTCTTAGCAAATTTGATAGACTCTTTCTCCATTTTAGGCCAATATTACCTAGCCCTAATAATTTTTTGAGATAGTGTTAAATTGTTCAAGTGTGACCCAAAAATACCTTCATGGACTTCCTCTAATGCATGTTGAGACTCTTTCCATTCTAAACATCTAAGTAGTGTACCATCTAGACCTCATTTGTACAAATCATGACCAATGATGACATATCGAGAGGCATTACAGATAAGGTATCTCTTTTCATGGTGGTTAGAGGTATCGAGAATGGTTTGTTCTTGGAGATAGGAGAATAGGTTTTTGTATTTGCATGAATCATGACCAACAAAAGTGTATATCATGTGGGTTTTAGGGGAATCATATGCAGGATAAGGTAGTGGTTCCACCAGGAACTCGTAGCATAGCTCATGTTTAGGCTGTTGTAATAAAGTAGATAGTGTTTCCATTGCATCGGCAGCCTTATTCTCTATTCTACGTATTTGCTCAAATGTGATAGATATGAAATACTTCTTTAGATCATCTACCATTCTCTTGTATGGGATGAGCTTTTCATATTTATTTTGGTACACATCATTGACTTGATGGATTACAAGTTGAGAGTCTCCATGAATGTGTATCTCAGTTGCTCTCCACTCAATCACTAGTTTCATCCCATTAAGAAGGGCTTCATATTCTACAATATTATTTGTGCAAGGGAACTTTAATCTGAATGCTTTAGGTATGGAGTATCCTTGAGGAGTTATAAATAATATGCCTACTCCTAATCCATTCTCTATATAGGAGCCATCAAAGAATAAATGCCATTCTCTAGAAGAAAGAGTCATGATAGAGGAATCTAGAAATTCCATTTACATTGGTGTGTCATCAATCATAGGTGCATCCACTAATTGATCAGCAATAACCTATCCTTTTATAACTTTTCTTTCAACATATTCAATGTCAAATTCACTTAAGAGCATGACCCATTTAGCTAATCTACTCGTGAGGGAAGCTTTACTTAGTAGGTATTTGAGTGGATCAATCTTAGCTACCAAATGGGTGGTATGTGCCAACATGTAATGTCTCAGTTTCTATGATGCAAAGACCATAGCTAGAAAATCTTTCTCAATCATTGAATAGTTCTTTTTGTATGCCACCAATGTCATACTGATATAGTATATAGCTCTTTCCTTTTTTTTCTCATCATGTTGTGCAAGCAATGCCCCCAGTGATGTATCTATAAAGGAGACATATAAGATCAAAGGCTTCCTTGGAATGGGAGGCATTAAGATAGGAGGATTTGATAGATACTTCTTAATATGGTTAAAGTTGTTCTCACATTCTTCATTCCATGCAAATGTCACACCTTTATGTAATGTTTTTGTAAAAGGTTGTGATATGTTTCCTAGCTGAGATATGAAGCATCTGATTGATTGAACTCTTCCTTGCAATGTCCTCATTTGATTGATGTTTTTGGGAGGTTGCATCTCCATGGTAGCCTTTACTTTAGCTGGATCAACTTCAATGTCTTTCTTTGAGACTATGTAGCCTAAGAGCTTTCCAAAAGTGACACCAAAAGCACACTTCTTAGGATTTAGTCTGAGACTAAATTTTTCCATTATATCTAGTGTCTTGCTCAAGTAATTTAGATGTTCAGTTCTAATCATAGATTTTGCTAAAGTATCATCAACATAATCCTCCATAGTCCTATGCATCATGTCATGAAAAATAGATGTCATGGCTCTTTGATATGTAGCACCAACATTCTTAAGCCCAAATGGCATGACATTCCAGTAGAAGGTACCCCATGCACATGTAAAAGTAGTTTTCTCTTGATCCTCTAGAGCAATTTTTATTTGATTGTATCCAAAAAAACCATCCATTAAAGAATACATCTCAAAGCCCGCAGTCATGTCCACTATCATATCAATGTTAGGTAGTGGAAAATCATCCTTAGGGCATGCACTATTTACATCTCTAAAGTCCACACTCTAATTGATTTATTTGTTTTTGAAATAGGTACAATATTATAGATCCACTCTTCATAATCAATAACTCAGATGAATCCAGCTTTTAGGAGCTTCTCTAATTCAGCTTTTACCAAGAGTGCAAAATGAGGATGCATCTTTCTTAATTTTTTCTTAACTGGTTTTACTCTAGGAGCTATAGATAAATGGTGCATTATAAGATCAGGATCCAACCATGGCATATCTGAATATTTCTTGCTAAGACAAAAAAGCTTCTTCATTTATCCTAGACCTGTTGTAATCTTGTTGGCTCGACCATGATTTTCAAGAGGTGGTAGAATACCTTTACCTTGTAGTCCTAGAGGTCCTTTTCTTTTATATCTCATCTTAGCTATCATTTTATCCCCTGGGCCATATGAATTAGAAGGAACCTTCAATACTTTAGAGTCACTAGGTGGAACAACTTGGGATTCAGGTTCATCTTTGTAAAGCCATGCAAGCACAGCTTCATCTTCTTCAAATTATTGCTTAGGTACTTTCTCTGCAACAAATTTTCCTTTATATGCCTCAAGAGGTTCCTTAGATTCTAGTTTGAACTATTTTTGAGCTTGCCCATAAGACTTAGGCAAGATAGGGAGAGATGTCAAAGACAAGACTGGCTCTATAGTATATTCTCCCATACTATTTTCTTTTATATTGACCTCTTTTGCAATGTCTTCCATCTTAGAGGTGGATGCTACATCTATTTTCTTAGTGGAAGATTCTTGGTTATTAGGAACGAGTTTATCCACATTTGCCTTTAATGCATTGAAATTTGTTGACACATCAACTGGAATGGTTACCTCTACTCCATCATAAGGAAATTTCAAGCTCTAATGGTATGTAGAAGGAATAGCTCTCATCTCATGTATCTAGGGTCTCCCTAGAAGGATTTTGTAAGCTAGAGGTATATCAAGAACTTGACATATAGTATCTCTGATGATAGGACCTATTCTGATAAGAAAGATAGTTGTCCCCTTGGAGGATCTCTCTTCTTCATCATATGCTTTGATAGTTATTTTCTTTCTAGGATCAATGGCTGCTTCTAAAAATCCCAATTGTGTGATTAAGTTGTAAGAACAAATATTTAGACCAACACCTCCATCTATCAACACATGTTTGACATGACAGTTCTAGATCAAGACTTCAATATGCAAGAGCTAGTTATGTAGATGACTCAAGGAGTTATCATCATCCTCTGAAAAGGAGATATACTATGGAGACGTAAGATGACCAACCATAGCTTAGAATATATCTAAATCAAGATTATCAGGAACATTAGATCTGAGTAGAGCTTTGTCTAGAATGGCTCTATGAGTTGGAGATATTCAAAACAACTCAAACATGGAGATTTTAGCATTTGTATGTTGGAGTTGTTGAATGATACTGTACAAAGTAGGCCTCGTGTCCTTAGGATTTGAAGATTTAGATGTTACCCTTTGTTTAGAAGCAGAAGACAGATTGAAAGGCACCTTAGGGACATTTGATTAATCTAGGATTTGTCCTTGTAGGTGTGCCTGAGCTTGTGATCGAGTAACTACATTAGCTGATTGATTATCTCTATCTCTTCTTACAATTGTGATGACATTGCAATGCTCAGATAGGCTTGGTTCAACCATATTGATAACAATATTATTTCCAGGATAGGCATAATTGAGCTTTAACACCCACATTAGGCTGAGAAGATGAATCTCCTTGGCTATGATTTGGAAATGGTTCGGTGAATGTTGTGTGATCATTATTGCTTTTAGGATTATCAATCGTGATTTCTCCACTATCAATCTTGTCTTGAATGGTATGCTTCAAGCACAAGCAGTAATTAGTTTTGTGACCTTTACCTTGATGGAAATCACATAATTCATTCTCTCTCCACCATTTTGGCTTAGGATCAGGATCAGATTATCGGATCTCAAGAAAAGATATGATGTTATTAGCTAGTAGAGTTCTCATAGTTGATTCCAAAGATTCTCCAAGAGGAGTGAACTTTCATTTATTATCAGCAGATGAAGCTTTGTATTCTGGCTTCTTTTGAGATGATTTAGATAACTTTTGTTTTGAAGCTTTGATGGCTTGAGTACCAATGGTTAGATTGAAAGTAGGTGCCTTAGATGGGGTATGATTATCAATAATGCCATCTATGACGATGCCCTTATTCTTGTTCCAATTTTTGTTCTTATCCTTAGAACTAGATTCATACTTGTCCTTTTGAAGTGTGACATCTCCTTTTTTCACAAGTACTTTTTCAATTTTGATTGCATTATCTACCATCTTATCAAAAGATGTATGATTTTGCATTTGTAAAGGGTAGTTGATTTATGGAACAAGATTGTTGATAAATATTTTCAGCTTCTCAATTTCTAGAATAGGCCTAGCATATAGAGAGAATTTCTTTCTCCATCTTTTGAGAAATATCAGGAATGGTTCTCCTCGATATTGCTTGAGATTACAAATATCAATCATGGTGACTGGATGTTGGATGTTGTAGGAGTATTTCTGATAGAACAATTTGATCAACTCCTCAAAGGTTTTGATTGTAGGAGGCATCCTAGAGAACCAATGAATGGCTGCCCCTCCCAGAGGCTAAGGGAAAAGATGCATTAGATAGGTTGGTTGGTGCATGAACTCCATAGATTGAGTACATAATTCTCTAACATGATCTTGAGGATCAGAGTTTCCATCATAATTATCATATTTCGGCATTTCCACCCTTTTAGGGAATAGTGGCATATACAAGTCTTTATTGAATGGAAAAGGACATAGGGCCTCCATGGAGAACTCCTTAGGTTCCTTTTCTTTTTCCATTTTGTTAAATTTTACTTGCATGGCATGCATTTGTTTCATCATAGCTAAAATAGGCATTTCTTCCTCATGTGTAATGATATCTTCCACATTAAAATTGGGAGGATGTTTAGCTCCTTGATGAGCTAATTGTAAAAAGTATGCTTCTCTATCTTCTTTTAAGAAATGTTTCATCATCCTTTTGAAGTCATCGTCATTTTGATACCGAGCAATTTATTTAGGTGTGGGTTCCTGATCTACACCATGTTGAGATTGAGCTCTTTGAGAACCATGGTTTGTCCTTGCTTGAGACATGGTAGGAGTTTTAAGACTCCTTGGGATAGATTGAGGGGGAGTTTGTTTACTACCTCTATGAGTTGATGGTGGAGGAATGTAACCAGTTTTCACTCAAAAGTTGCCAAGACCGTCATCTTTGTAAAGACCATAATTGTATAGTTGTTCAAGATTTGGACCCTGGATATGAGTCAAAGGTAAGGTATGAGATATTTCCCCTCATTTCATGTGAGAGGAAGTTCTAGTTTCCACCATTAACCTCGGGTGAAATAAAAGAATATGATGAAGACAACTGAAGAAAGATCTGATTCAAGAAGATCAAATGATGCAACGTTGTCAACGTTTGATTGATTGAAGCTTAGATTAGACATAAATGAAGGATACTATGCCCTGGATGTATGGGTAGATGCCCAAAAGATAGAGAACATGAGTTCACAACACTTAGCCATTTTGAAGATGGATTGAAGATTGATAGTTATGATAAGGTTTTGACACAAGATAAAAAGGACTCAAATTGATTAAACAAAAGGCTAAATCAGATTCAAAAGGAAACTTTAGGAAAATGATTGGATTCATTCTAGTTTTTGCTATGTTCCTGAAATAGTGATTTTCTTGACAGACTCTAGAAATAGGTTGGAAAAGTTGGGTTTCTGACAGTTCTGACAACTTTCTGGCAATTTTTCAAAATTTCTCAAATGACTTTCTATAGGCTCGTACGATAGTGGGTAAGCTACGAAATGATAATTGATAAACTCATACGACTATTGCAAAACTTGCACGACAGTTGATAGAAGGATTTTTGACTTTTTGAATTGACTAGCAGCAAAACTCGTATGACAATATACTAGCTACCATACGACAATCTAGGGGTAATGAAATGACACTTTCCAAAAGTCGTACAACTTTCTGACTTTACAAGATGAATTTTGACTCCAAAAAGGTGTTTGACATCAAATTTTGCAATTTTTAGATTTTCAATTTCAAATTATTCACAAAATTCTATGTTCAGATTTGAAGATTGTACCGGATTGATTCATTCTTAGTTACCAAATAGATAAACAAGCATGCAAAACAACAAGCAATTGATTTCAAGCACATCTAAAAATAATGAACAAGGGACAAAGCAACCCTACGCATGAGCAACCAAGTGACTAAATGTGCTAATCCCTAGCAGTGCTAATAGTGTATGTTCCAAAAAGTTTTGCAGTAATGCACATATTCCTAGAAAATGAAAATTTTGGCCTCGCTAGGGTTTTTAGTAATGGTTTGACTCTAGAACTTTTGTGATCTCAAGAGGGTGAACTCCAATCCAGGTGCACTAGGGTTTTGACACAGTCTGAGAAATTAATCAATTAGGAGCTGCTAAGGAGATCTGACAGCCCAACAAGAGACCACACCTATGAAGATTTCCTCCACAAGGACATTTATATAGCGGATGCTGCTACCACGGCAAAAATGGCTATTACCGCTTGAGGTTCCATCAATGTGGTTGACCCAATTAAGGGAATGTCCACTATGGCTAACCCTCTCTAAAGGTGACTCGCAAAAGATACCACATGGAGAGTGGATCCAGATTCAAGGATCTGAGTTTTTGGTACTACCCAAAAAGGGATTAGAGCATAGTCCTCTAGCCTTTTCACTTTTAACCCAAACAAAGCAGACAGATTAATTTGACACACTAAGACCAAGATTATCTCACAAAGATCTATGATGTCAACCACTTATGATCTATCAACCTCTTCAGAGAGAGAATGTATCAATCAGAAGCTGAAGATGCATAAATCTAGTAGAATGTGAGACGCTCTCAGTAACCTCCCTACCTACAAGGGTTCCTTCATTGAGAAGAGTTTCACTAGAAACCCACTCTCTCAAGAACCATGAATAGTGTTCATAGGGCCTATTTACCATGTGTAACAAAGATGCTAAAAAGAAAATCTATGTTCATTTTTATAGCCCAAAATGAAATATGTGATATGAAAGCAATAAAGGTCACACAAGCTTGACACGCAAGAGCTCTTTTTAATCCAAATCAAAATGTTATCAGCTAAGAAGATTACTTGAATTCCTCACAATGCGCTTAGTAGATTGTTACTTGTCTTTAGCAATTCTCACATTTTTTTCCAATCAAAATCAGAAAAAATCAATCAGAAACAACAAATTTCAATTGCTAATGTTAGCTGTTAGTCCAAATTAGAAAAAAAAAAATCTGGAAAACTACCTAAAAAAGTGAAACAACAATTGAAACCTGGCACTGAAACTCATACGATAGTGGGTCACCCACCAGACGACAATCTAGAAACTTGTACGATAGTGGGTATTAGATCATACGACAAAATAGTTTCCAAAAGACATTGTGTTTTTTATGGTATGATCCTCAATCAAATCAACTATCGTATGATAGTGGGTACCTCCTGATACAAGTTTTTTACAAAACTAGTACGAAAATTGTATAGATAAAAATTAAAAATCGCAGCTTGGAATAGAAAATGACAAGAAGATGATAGAAATTGATATAAATTGAATGGAAACCCATTTCAAGGCCCCATGATGGGCATCAAAAATGTGTGTGTGAATTTTATACCTAGCTGTAGAAAAAAAAATCAATAAAATATTAGAGGTTAGCTAAAATCAAAATCATGCAAGTAATTGAAACTAAACTAACCAAGTGATTTACTGCCTTCTAGTAGGTGCCAGTATGATATTCTTAGATTGGACCGAGATCAATGACCTTGACGACACCTAAATGAAGGATTTGAATGCAAAATCCAGATATGAAATGAATGCAAATTAATTTATATTTTTGTATTTTCTATGCAATTATGAATGAAAAACTGATATGAATCTATTCTATATGAGAAATTGATATGACATGCAATTAATCTAACAATGATATTCTAAATGATATGAATGTTCAAAAATAATGAAAATCTCACAACAACTCGAATTCACAAAGATGGATTCTTTGATCACCAATTGGACAGCGTGAGGATGCAATTTATGGATGGATGGATGGACCAAAATGAAGAGCTGAGGCCTTAATTTATAGAAATCTAGGACTTTGGAGGTGCATGGAAAAGCCATAAATCACTCTTGATAAACTCAAGTTGATTTTTGAGTTATCAAGAATTAAGAGATAAATTAACTCACAAAAATTATGCAAATCAGCTTTTTGATTTAAATCAAAAGTTGAGATCAGCTTTCAACTCAAAAGAGAGTTGAGTTTATCTTTAAAACAACTTGAATTGATTTTCTGATTTAAAGTTTAACTATTTTTTGGATGTGCATAATTAATATGAATTAATTAAATAAATAAAGTGATTTATCATCAACTTTAACTGATTTTTTGAAAATATAACAATTGATTTATGGGTTAATCAATTATTAAATCAAACTTTTATTCAAAAACTATATTATTAAATTTGACAATTGACATTAATTAATTAAATAAGAATTTAACCAATTAGTCATAGGATATTTGATTTATTGTCAAAATGAAATAATACAATTTAGGAAAGTATAATTAAATCCAATTAAATAATTAAGTGACAGTATTAAATCTAATTAATTAAATATTCAGAATATTCAATTAATCAAACTTTAGGATAAATAGGATTTATCACCAAATAATCATTAAATTAAAGATAATTCGAATAAATAGGAACAAGGAATATTCCCCGATGTAGAATTTAGGATAATCAATTATGATTCGATAATGTGCTGATGTGCCTTAGGTTAGGACTTTGATGTCGATTTCACTCGATATGTCGATATAGGAGGTTAATGAACTTATAGCCCATTTTTTGGGTATTACAGGCAGTGGGTCAAATGTTTTTTTGGAAAACATTGACTCGAACAAAGTTCTTTATAAAAGAAGGTTGAAATTGAGTTTTAGGATTGGATGTGATGAGTAGATAGGTGGTTATGATTGTGCAAAGATGAGGAAATGAGATTTGTATATTTAGGTAGTGTTGTGATCAAAATTAAAGTGTATCTGTTAGAGAGGAAGTGTCATAAACAGATCAATCATTCTTGGGTCTATCTCATTCTTGGGTCTATCTCAAGGCATGGCCTAATAGGTTTGTAGGTAAAATACTTTAACAAATTCACTCCTAATAGAGTGACAAGGTTTTTCTAACAATATATGAAGTATAAATAATCTAACAAGGTGACTCTTAAAAGGACTTTGAAATCCCCTAATTGGGTTGTCTTTAACAAGACTTTTTTAGCTTCTAACAAGGCTATAAATACACTTAACCGAGTATAACATCGGAAAGGTGTTCGTAATTACTGTTAACAAGGAATGTTTCATCAATGCACTAGTGATATTGTGGGGCATCATTACCACATGTATTTTTCTCCCTCTAAGAAGGGTTTCTATAGGAAAATTCTTGTCTTTTGTTCATTTTGTGTGAATGTATTATTTTCTATGCTTTTATGTTATATTATCCTTTGCATGTTGGATTTTGTGGAAGATTATTTCTAAAACTTTCAGACTTGTGGATGCATTGATTATTTTGAAGTGCTCTTGTATATTGAATGTTAGGATGGAAATGGTTAATTAATGAATACATCTCACTTAAATTAAATTACTAAATTAAACAACACCATTTTCCCCTACAACAAGTAAAAAAGTCATGAATTCAAAAGGTAGATAACCAAAATGTTAGGCTAATATCCCTTAAATCTGAATATGAAAGAGTTGAATCCCATGAGATTGTAGAGACACAAAATTTTCATGTGGATATGGTTCAAGAAAAAAAAAATAGAGTACTTAACATATACAGAAATTCAATTCGATTTGTGGAATACATTTTTTAGTGATGAATAAATGGAACATAAATATTTTTCAAAATCTCAAAAAAAAAGAATTGAAAGGATTTGAAAATTATTTTAGTTAATGATGTTGGGGAAGATTGACATATGAATATAGATGGGAATAAAATACAATAATGATAATCCTCTCAATTTATAGGGGTTTATATTGGGTTGCACAAAACCACAAGGAATTCAACTTGCATAAACTTTAATCCTTCATGAACCATAAAATAATTGAAAAATTAATGATAACCCAAATCATTTCATGCTTCTTGTTTGCATCAAGGTAATATTAGGTAGACATGAAAAGTAGTTTATAAATTATATAAGACCTTGACTCCTCTCGACACATTCTATAGGAATGTAAAAAATTAAAGGAAATCAACCTATATAAACTAAAATCTACCATAAACCTTAGAAGTAAATTGAAGGATAATGTACATCATTTAACTATTTAGGTTTAGATTAACTTTATCTTACCAGTTTTAGAAGATTATTGTTGGCACTAAGCAGAATTGCCACTAGTGACAACACTTATTTGCATTCTGGGTGCAAACCGAGCAGACAGTGCAAACCGAGCAGACAGTGCAAACCGAGCAGACAGTGCAAACTGAGCAGACAGTGCAAACTGAGCAGACAGTGCAAACCGAGCAAGTTAGTACAAACCAAACAGGACAGTGTAAACCGAGTAACATCATGTCTACCGAGTCACCAGTATTTACCGAGTTCAAAACCTACTGAGTGATCAGTATGAACCGTGCCTTCACTTCTACCATGTGCATGACGATGCCGAGTAATGCAGTGGACGCCGAGTATCAGAAAGTCACCGAGTTAGTTTGCAGGAACCGTGTAACCATACTTGGGCCGACTTAGTAGCACTTATGTTTATTTGTCAAGCCGACTTTGTAATTGTAATTGAAATTAATTGTTTAAGACTTGTATATAAATAATGTTGTAAAAATGTCAAAAAATGTAAGTAAGAAGCATATATGTGAAAAAGAAAGAAAGGCAGAGATAAGCGAATTACAAAGGGCTTCAGCAGTATAAGGAACAGCAAAGACAAATTCATCACAGAAGGTGATCAGTACATCAGCGAATCTCAATCAGCAATCCAGTTGCAAAGCCAGAGATCTACTGTTTCATCCTAACAGGTGAATCAGTACTAAATCCTTTAACCGGGTAGACTTAACAGTCTTTTGTAAAATCTCTTTACCGAGTGCATACTTCATTGTATGTTTTGTAAATCCTTTAACAGGGTGGATTTAGCAATCCTTATTGCTCCTAACAGGGCAGATCATCAGAAGTGACCAAATTGTAAGCCTTAACCAGCCAACTTTATTCTGCAGTATTAAAACTTTGTGGGTTTCATCCCCACCCTAGTTTTACTTTCTTTTTGGAAGGTTTCTGGGTAACCAAATCTATGTGTCATTATTGTGAATGCATTTAAGTTTCATGCTTTCTGTATGCAAAGGTTAAAAGTAAATTACATGTTAAATTGAAAGAAAATTTGGAGTTACTGATTCACCCCTCCCCTCTCAGTAACTCGGTTAATTCCTGAATATTTCCAACAATTGGTATCAAAGCAGCATTGGTTCTCAAGATAAAACTTAACTAGCTTGAGCAAAGATCCAGGACAATGGAGGTATTCAAACTGAACAAGGTGATTGAAAATGAAAAGCTAGATCTGGAAATGGCCATAGCTAAACTCAAGGAAGCAAAAGAACATCTTTCCCAATCCCTAAGAAGAAGGAAGGAACTTGCAAATCAGATGAATGATCAGAATTACATTGAAGAAAAGATTGAAGATCTTTTTCCCTTAAATAACTCAGATGAAGCAAACAACGTTGTCAAAGAACTCCTAGAAAAGAATGGGTCTCTGCAGGAAGAAGTGAGAAAATTAAAAAGAGAACAAGAGCTACACTCTACAAGATTCTGTGAGATCTTGGAACAAAGAAATAAGTTGAAAGATGAATTAGATGGAAGGAACATTGAAGTCCAAAATAAATCCCTTCAGCTAGAAAACCTAATTGGTCAGATCTCTCATACAAATGAGGAAATTCTGAATCTAAGATCAGAAATAGAAAGCACAAGAGAAGAACTAAGATCTGAAAAGGAAATCAATCTAAGATTGGTGGATGACCTAAACGCTGAAAAACAAATCAATGAAGGAATGTTGAAAAGTCAAGAAGACTTGAATCAGCTGTATGAGTGAAATCTTCATAGGCAAAAAGGAAAAGCAGGACTTGGATACAAAGGAGAAGGCGAATCTTCTAAGCAAGGTACTCAAAGAAATCAAAAACCTACTTGTAATCATTGTGGTAAAATAGGACATACTTCAAATAAATGTTGGAACAATGAAAAAGCAAAATTCAATGGAAAATGTTACAGCTGCAATCAACCTGGTCACAAAGCAAATGAATGCAGGGAAAAACCAAGATTCAGAGGTAATTGTCACAAGTGCAACAAACAAGGTCACAAGGCATCCGAGTGTAGATCCAAGACATTTAATCCAGCAAAACAAATTATGAAAGCAATGTTTGGATGGGACTACAACACCTGGTGTAGATGTCATTACTGTGGAGAATATGGACACATTGGCATGAATTGCATAAAACATCATCTAAGGAAAAGAGATACTACCGTAAGATGCTTCAAATGCACTAAACTAGGTCACATAGCCAGAAACTGCATGAATGCTAGTGAAGTTGAAGATGGAAAGAAGAATGAAGCAACTAAGGTCAGGAAACAGGTGAGACAAAAATGGATTCCTAAATCTACCGAGCAATCCAGTCCAAGTAATGGAATGGATGGCTCTACCGACTCAAACTAAATTTCCAAGAAAGCACTGGAACTGTATTCTCATAGACCAATCTCAAGCAGTTCCAGAACCGAATTAATAGAAAGATCTAAATCAGCATACAAGATGCAGTAAGATCACAGGGAGGTCGGTATCAGTCTTTACCGAGCAAGGTCGGTACCCGTCTTTACCGAGCGAGGTCGGAGCAATATGAATTCTCAAGTTCACCGAGTTGCGAAGTCTTTACCGAGCAATTAATTCTTAGTGGGTGACAGTCTGTTGGAATTCATACCCTAATTTGTATTGAGCATTAATGACAGAGTTATAAACAAAAAGCAAGTAATCGAACTCATTCTTCACCGCGAACCTTTAGCACTTTGAGAGAAGAAAATTTCAAGAGCAACCCAGCGATTCAAAACTTTTGCGAAAGGAATTTTCTGTGAGCTACCATGGCATCATCTAGCACTTCAGTGAAGAAAAGATCTGATATGTTAGTCCAAGGGGAATGGAAAGCACCAGATTTCAAAATCGTGCCCGCAATTGCAGCAGCCCTAGATCTGAACGGAGCTCAATCTCAGATTCCTCCTAAGGTACTACTTATTAACGATATCCACAATCATTTCAACTTTTCAATTCATGAAATGGGGAACCTAGAATTAAATACTGTGCGTGAAGAACTATGTGTGGATGGTATTCTGAAACCCGAGCACAAACATCTGGAAGATAAAGGTTTAGTTCACATTGCACATCTACCTCAAAACTTTCGAGATAAATGGGTTAGATACATTCTCAGCCGTGTACATGATGGCAAGATTTGGCTTGAGCAACCCTTAGAGATCACAAAGAAGATGATTCATCAAATCACCGGTCTTCCCATGTTGAACAAAGCAAAAACTACCAAAACCCTAGGTCGGACGGAACTAGAGAAGAAAACCCTAGCCGAGTGGGACGGTAGAGGCATGAAAGTTAGTAGCATTACCGATGCTGAACTGAAGTTTGGTACACACATCATTGCCCATAAGATTTACAATTCTAGTCGACAGAATAGTGTCTCCTGTGAAGCTATCGACCTAGCATACAAAGTGGTCAAGAATAACTTAACATTTGACCTAGCAGACTTATTGTTAAAGCAGTTTAACAAAAACATGGAAAGCATTCAAACTTCCAAAAACAATCCATGTAAGTTTGGATCCTTATTGGTCTGTTTATTCTTCTATGTTCAGAAATTCTTCCCTTCTAAAGGAAAAGTTGTATGGAGAAAAGATGTGCCAGCACTTTATGAAATAAATGAATACATCTCAGAAATGGGTGAAAATTTTGAAAGCATCATGGATAATTATTTTGAGTCTTTCAAAGAGAAAATGAATGACAGATTCCGGATTCCACAGAAGTTGGTGGAAGATTACAAAGATGACATTTGTTTTATGGTGGATTGTGATAATGTATATATTCAAGCAGCTAAACCGAGGACTGTATATGTAAAACCTCTTCCTTATGAGGTAAATATTGATGAAACCAAGAATATCATTGAAGCTCTTCTTAATCAGCCTGTCAATCCCAAAGCTCCATATTTTGGAACATATGATGAAGCTAAGCTAAGAATTGAACTAAGCATAAAGCTTCCACGGGCGGTAAACAAAGGAAAGAAGAGGATAGCCAAAATGCAAATGATAACCGAGGACAAAGAAGAAAAAGATGAAGAAGAAGAGCAAAAGGATGAGAAAACAGAGGAACCAGAACCTGCAAAGAAGAAAGGAAAGGTATTCATCACTAAGGTACCTAAGCCTCCCACTGCTGTATTTACAAGGAGAAATGCAAAAGGCAAGGCAGACAAGGCAGACAAGGCAGATAAAGACATAGCATTCAAAAGGCCTCCTCTAAACTTTCAAGAAAAGATCAAACTCTTTAGAGATGGATCAGGATCTGGAGTAAGTAACATAAAATCTTTTAGATATGAAACCAGATCAGAAATAGAACAAAAGGAAATAGAAGATGCTGTTATTGAAAAGATGGGACAGTGGAAATACTCTCCTGAAGAAATAGCCCCACAGGTACCAGCAGTTCTACGAAACCCAATAAAAATGAGATGGAGCAATGCAAAGCAAACTGTGATAGATATATTTGATCAAACCCTGAGACAGTTAATGCCGAGCTTGAAAAATGATGAAGTAAAGAAGGCATTAAAAGAAAATGAAAGTAAGATGACATTAAAGTTCAATACTTGTTTGATTTTGATCAACAATATTGAATCGGTTGTGAAGGCTGCAAATGCTACATGGAAGAACATATACCACCTTCACCAACCGAGTATTGAAACAGTCATAATAAAAGATATTGAAGATGACAGTGATGAACAAGAAGAAGACACTGAGGTAGATGATACGGTGAGGATAGCAGCAGAAGTCATTGCATCCCTTCCTACCTCTCCAGTAAAAGTTTCTACATCCAGCCCGGAGACACCTTCAAGCATGGTTGTGACAACTTCAACATTTGTCCAATCATCTATAGCAACAACAGAAGCAACTATCATTTCTTCTACCGAGTTGCAGTCTCCCGCATCATCAAGTTTTCCAGCAGTAAGTTTTCCAATTTTTGAATCTTCAAGTGTAAATATTTTAAGTTCTCCAGTAGAAAGTATACCAGTCTCTATAGCTAGCCCTACTTTATCTACTGTCACTACTACCAAGGCATTAAGTACAGATAAGCCTAAGGCTCTACCGAGTATAAAATTTTTGGGTAAGAATGTAGTAGAGGATATAGACTTAGATGAAGAGATAGAGATTCCTACATTGGATTTTGCAAATCTATCAGCGGACCAAATGCAAAATATAGGTGAGATCCTCCAAAAGAAAGAAAAACAAAAGAAGCTTAAAGAGGAGAGAGACAAGGAATATCAAATCATCAAGGATGCTAAGGACATTTTGTCTGATGCATTAGGTATTAAAGTAGACTCCTCCCAACATATTTTGCTACAATTAGCAGAAGCAGTTAATAAATACAATGAGGATTCATCTAGGATAGAAAAGTTAGTTGAAAGAGCCGAGAAGAGATTCAACAATAAAGTGCTTGAGCACATTGCTCAACACATAGCTATTAACCAAGTAGAATTGTCTTCAGTTTTGTCAAACACTAAATCTATCTATTCGAATGCTACCTCTCTTTTGGCTAGATTGTGCAATATTGCCGAGTTCACAAAGGATGTTAAGGATAAAATGAATAAAATGGATGAGGATATGAAGATTAGCATACAAAAGCTGCAACTTGAACCAAGTTCAAGCTCTGCTCATCACATGAAAATCTCACACCTATCAAACATGCAGTCTGATCTACTGAAAGAAGACACAAGGATCCGGTCCACACTACTAGACATCCAACACATGATCCTTCCCATCATGAATACAATGTATAAGCACATTGAACATTCCAAAACATTGATTCATGACAATCAGTTCTCTATAGCAGATCACATGATTGAACTCTCTGCAGAAGTCTAAATTGCAATCCAAACATGTAAGATTCTGCAAGAAAGTTAGGATAGAACCCTGGCACTAATAATGAAGGTACATTCTGATTTTCTATCAAATTTTGGATTCTCTCTGTAAATAACTTGTATATACACCTTTGGCATTATCGTCAAAAAGGGGGAGATATGTATAGAGGGAGATATATGTATAGAAGAAGATTTGTATAGAAACAGTTAGCACATTGAAAGGGGGAGACAATGTATAAAGCTCTATAACAAAGACAAATTTTGAAAAATCAAAATAAAACTCAGCATGATTCATGTATATAAGTTTTGGCCAATAAGTGTTTTTGTCACTAATGCCAAAGGGGGAGATTGTTGGCATTAAGCAGAATTGCCACTAGTGACAACACTTATTTGCATTCTGGGTGCAAACTGAGCAGACAGTGCAAACCGAGCAGACAGTGCAAACCGATCAGACAGTGCAAACCCAGTAGACAGTGCAAATCGAGCAGACAGTGCAAACCGAGCAGACAGTGCAAACCGAGCAGACAGTGCAAACCGAGCAAGTTAGTACAAACCGAACAGGACAGTGTAAACCGAGTAACATCATGTCTACCGAGTCACCAGTATTTACCGAGTTCAAAACCTACCGAGTGATCAGTATGAACCGTGCCTTCACTTCTACCATGTGCATGATGATGCCGAGTAATGCAGTGGATGCCGAGTATCAGAAAGTCACCGAGTTAGTTTGCAGGAACCGTGTAACCATACTTGGGCCAACTTAGTAGCACTTATGTTTATTTGTCAAGCCGACTTTGTAATTGTAATTGAAATTAATTGTTTAAGACTTGTATATAAATAATGTTGTAAAAATGTCAAAAAATGTAAGTAAGAAGCATATATGTGAAAAAGAAAGAAAGGCAGAGATAAGCGAATTACAAAGGGCTTCAGCAGTATAAGGAACAGCAAAGACAAATTCATCACAGAAGGTGATCAGTACATCAGCGAATCTCAATCAGCAATCCAGTTGCAAAGCTAGAGATCTACTGTTGCATCCTAACAGGTGAATCAGTACTAAATCCTTTAACCGGGTAGACTTAACAGTCTTTTGTAAAATCTCTTTACCGAGTGCATACTTCATTGTATGTTTTGTAAATCCTTTAACAGGGTGGATTTAGCAATCCTTATTGCTCCTAATAGGGCAGATCATTAGAAGTGATCAAATTGTAAGCCTTAACCGGCCAACTTTATTATGCAGTATTAAAGCTTTATGGGTTTCAACCCCACCCCAGTTTTACTTTCTTTTTGGAAGGTTTCTAGGTAACCAAATCTATGTGTCATTATTGTGAATGCTCTTAAGTTTCATATGCAAAGGTTAAAAATAAATTACATGTTAAATTGAAAGAAAATTTGGAGTTACTGATTCACCCCTCCCCTCTCAGTAACTCAGTTAATTCCTGAATATTTCCAACAGATTATAGGATTTCAAGAAGGGGAATGTGAATTATTTCCCCATAATAGTCACAACATAGAATTGTGATGTATGTGTTGGGATTTAATGAAGATGATATGAATTTTGTACATATAATTGTATTGTGGTGTTGCCATTTCTAGAAACGTGATCTATTAAAGGAATGACATATGTTTTACTAATTGTGTTGAAGGATTAACTTGAAAAATCAACTAAGTGTTTAGTCAATCGAAAAGAAGACAATATGCAAGGTTCAAGCAATTTGATTTGGAGTTGGAGATTGATTTAAGATGTGCAGTTGGGTAGATAACATCTAGAAAGAAATATTTAACTACATTTATTAAAACATCAATTAGATTGAAGAATATAGTGAGTTCTTCAGGATTGAAGAAGCACTAGAAGTAAACATAGCAAATAGGAAGAGCTATGAATTTGGCTAGATCATCCAACTAGAAAATTTAGTGTTAGAAAATGATTTATTTACGACTTGGTTAATGTTGGGTTGATTATATTGAGTTAACCGATGCATTTTGGCATGATTGGATTTGATTTTTATGGCGGTGGGTAAAACATTTTTTTGGTAAACGCTGACTTGGACAAAGTGCTTTGTAAAAGAAGGTTGAAATTAAGTTTTAGGATTGGATGTGATGATTTGATAGGTGGTTATGATTGTGAAAAGATGAGGAAATAAGATTTGTATATTTAGGTAGTGTTGTGATCAAAATTAAAGTGGATATGTTAGAGAGGAAGTGTCATAATCAGATCAGTCATTCTTGGGTCTATCTCAAGGCAATCCCTAATAGGTTTGTAGGTAAAATCCTTTAACAAATTCACTCCTAATATAGTGAGAAGGATCTCTAACAAGATATGAAGTATAAATATTCTAACAAGGTGACTCTTAGAAGGACTTTGAAATCCCCTAATTGGGTAGTCTTTAACATGAATTTTGTAGCTTCTAACAAGGCTATAAATACACTTAACCGAGTATAACCTCAGAAGGGTTTTCATAATTACTCTTAACATGAAATGTTTCATCAATGCACTAGTGATATTTTGGGGAATCATTACCACATGTGGTTTTCTCCCTCTAACAAGGGTTTCTATTGGAAAAATTTTGTGCCTTTTGTTCATTTTATGTGAATGAATTATTTTCTATGCTTTTATGTTATATTATTCTTTGCATGTTGGATCTTGTGGAGATTAATTTTAAAAGTTTCAGAATTGTGGATGCCCTATTTCACTGTAATGCCCAAAATCCACTAGGCATTACACAGCTACTTAAACTCTTAACATATTCTAATGTCCATTATAATACAGCAAAACATAAATTCTTTGAATGAATAGTTGAACATTTAAACTATAATTTTTACTATAGAAGTTGAAGTTTAATATACCAGAAATATTTATTTCAATTTTAACCATCATATGTTTTGGTAGGAAATTTAATTTATGAAAGAGATTTATAGAATACACAAAATTAATTATCTACTGAACATTTCAACAAAAACAATTTCTGATAGTATAAATGTAGAAAATAGATTTACCATTTATAAATAATTTTCTTAAGATTTTCATTAAATGCATTTTTGCAAGGATTAACTTATGAGCAAAAATATGGAATTTGCAGAATTACTGCACCAAATGTAAACTGAACATTTTGAAAAAAAAAAAAAATTTGTTGACATAAAGCTAGGAAATTGATTTAAAATTCCATCATAGAATATACAACAATTCAAATTTTACAGATACAATGATTTTTACAATGAAATAACTTGAATTACAATAGTAGTAAATCAAATGCATGAGCACCAACACATCTGTTATAGCCCCCAAACAAATTTAAGAAGGCTCTCATGGGTGCCCATACAACCATGTTCTCATACATAAAGAATTCCCAACTAGGTACTTCACCCCAAGTCCTCCTCAAATCCTCCCAAGGATGAGGAGTAAACTTGCACACCCAAAACATGAAGCAAATCAAGAAGACAAACAAGATTGAAAAAAAAACATAATCACACAATGAAACCAAACAATATAAGATTCAACACAAGGTACTAAAATTTAAAAATTTCACACTAGTACATTTCTTCATTGCATATACAAAATAATTACATGATAGAAGCTACCAACCTCCTCCTAAGAAAAGGAAAAATTGAAAAGTTGAAGAAGAGCTCCTCTTGACTCCAAGCTTGCTATCCTTCTCAAATATACTAGCCCAAACACTCTCTAGTCCTCTTCTCACTCTCTCCAAATATAGCATAAACGAGATGAACAAGTGTGTGCTTTCCTACGTCTCTCTCCCCTAAAGACATTCAAACACTCCTCTCTCATCTCCCTTCCCAAAACAAATTAGGTTTCTAGATCCAAGACAAAATGACACTTGCCCTTGCTATAGTAATGGGATGAAATTCAACACATGGAAATGTGAAGCAACCTACAGAACATTTCCATTTTCATTTATACCAAAAATGGCCCATTTGGAGAGACAAAAAGGTGGCCTAGGGAAGTGGAAATAGAATAAATAAGCCCCCTAATGCATGTACTAGCCTTGGGGCACCAAAATCCAACCTAAACCACACCTTGGGACTCCACAAAACCTCTCAAAAACCTCAGTTAAACTTGCATCCGAAAATGGAGTATTGGTTACATAAATCTTGGTTCCTTAAACCACCTACCTAGCTTAGGAATACTCAAGACCAACTAAGGAGAGGGTGGGGTCCATATTCCACTCAAGCATGCCACATCATCACCATGGTGTCAAGTGACACCTCACATAAGCACACATCACAAAACACATTTGGCATGCTTAGTGGATAAATTACATTTATATTTTCACAAAAATAAAATTTACTTACAAACATATATTTACAAACATTGTCAACCACATACACACATGCATCACATTTATCAATAAAATCACATTACAATGAGGTCATTCTCTTCTTAAAGTCGACCTTGGTTCCAAACTGATTGCACTTAGATCCAGTCTTGTTTCCTTGAATTTACAACCATGGCCATATTCCTGCACACTCAATTTTGATGTCAGTACATCATAAAATTTTGCATTAATAATCATTTCAAAAATGAATTAATAACATCTAAACTTGAAAATAATGAATAACTATATTCCATGAATCATTACATAATCCACATTATATCCTAATTCTTCAAGCATCGAAATATCAATTCAATTTCCACATAAGCATGTAATCCAAAGCTAATCATAGAATGATGATACCTATTAGAAATTAAAGTCCACCAAGATAATTTAGAGGGGGGGGTGAATCAATTATCAGATAATTATAACTTTTATCATCTTCAATAGCATTAAACCATATAAGCAATATAATTACCAATCATAGAAAGATATTCATACACAATAACATAATGACACAAGTATGTTGACTAGGGAACCTCTTGATCAAAGAGTAAACCCCAGTGGGAATGATGCCCAAAAAAGATGCACTAATATGAATATTCCTTATGAAAAGATGGACTCTGTTAGGAGTCTTATGAAATAAATTCAGTACATATGAATCCCTGTTAAAAGATTCTAACCCAGTTAAGAGTTATGGAAGACAGAAGGACCCACTACCCAAATAGCTTCAGGGTAAGATCATTGAACACACTAAAAAAATAATATTTGCATTACTCAGTAGAATAATATGTTACCTCTTCTCTCACTGTGCCAAACCAAAATCATTGTTACATCAGATCTCAATCTCAAATCTTTGTCTTCACATGTCTTTCTTCACAAATTCTCTTTCATACTTAGCTCTTTTCTTCACTTCATGCATACAGCATCACAACTACTGCTACCATATCATAATTACACACTTTCACATTACAACTACATTAAAACAAGGAAATACATTCCTTCCTTTATACCATACTCAAATAATTACAAATAAGTCGGCATACAATTACAAAATAAAAGTTTCCACATGCTACACCAAAATTACATAAAACTGTCAGCTTCCAAATACAATAAATCTTCACTCGTACGACCTCGAAGTCTATGCTATCATCCACATCACTATCAATGTGTCTCGAACTTCCTTTTAACTGTGCAAAACTATATTTCATCCTGATTAGGAGATATCATCTAATTTCCACAAATCGCTACTCAGGAACACTACCTGAATACTACTTCCACCAAAATGATCATAACTTCCATGAATTAATGAATTACTATCTATGATCTTAACCATAGACATATGACATACCAAAGAGTATAACCTCAACATCTCATAGCTCCAACTACAATAACCCATGTGCACTAATCCAAACTCTATCTGCTTCTCTGCAAGTCTTTGGTAAATCACTATGTTGACATCAATGACAATCATAGTCATGAATGCAAAAACAACTACTACAGAATGTCTACCAAACATTTAGTATTCATTCTTAACAATCTCCCCCATTGGCATTGATGGAAACATAGATGAAAAACATCCAATGTTCCAAAAATCCAATACTGCAACACTGCTTCTTCAAATCCTCTTCATCAATCAAATCTTTCTTCGTTATCCTATTTAGTTCTCTCCAACAGATGTCTCAAATTATTTTTCATGTATACTTCTCCTCCATTGACATCAATGATAGAAATTTCATCACTATCTCAACAACAACTCAATGTCAAAGGACACTTTTCATAAAATACATTTACTAGAGTCCTCATGACTCAGCTCGGATACACATACTCCCCCATAGAGGAAGTACCAACATCCAGTCCAAAAGAAAGATAAGGCTCATATACCACTAGATAGATGCAACCAACTGCATCAGTTCTCAAAAGTAGGCTAGGGCATAACCTGAAGCATACCTCTCAGATGCTCAAATGTATCCTTAGGAAAAGGCTTTGTGAATATATCTACTATCTTCTCCTTTGTACTTATGTACTCAAGTCTGACTTCTTTCTCAGCAACTTTCTCTCTTACAACATGATACTTAATCTCTATATGTTTTTTCTTAGAATGTAATACATGATTCTTAGACATACTAACTATACTAGTGTTGTCACAATGTATAACAATAGGCTCAACAAATTTTATTCCAATATCCTTCAGCATTTGCTTCATCCAAATTATTTGGGTACAATTATTTGTTGCTGCTACACATTTTGCTTCTACTGTGCTTTGTGAGATACAATTCTACTTCTTTCTTAGGCAAGAAACTAATCTTCCTCCAAGGAAAAATGCTCCACCACTAGTGCTTTTCTTATCATCAACATTGCCTCCCCAATCAACATCTGTATATGCACATAAGATAAAATCACCAGATTTTTCATACCATAGTCCATAGTCCATTTTGCCTCTTAAATATCTCAATATCCTCTTTACTGCTATATAATATGATTCTCTAGGTTCAACTTAAAATCTTGCTACAATTGAAACTAAATGTGCTATATCAAGTCTTGTATGAGTCAAATACTGTAATCCTCCAATCATAGATCTATATTTCTCATGTTCTACTACAGGAGTCTCATCTGTGTTAGATAACTTATGTCTGGTCACCATAGGTGTTCCAATTGGTTTGCAATCCTCTATTCCAAATATTTTCAACAATTCATTTAAGTACTTTTTCTGACTTACAAAGATACCATCATTGTTTTGTGTTATCTATAATCTTAAAAAGTATTTCATCTCACCAATCATAATCATTTCAAATTTAGTCTTCATTTCATCAACAAATTTGTCACTAGCTTCATCTTCTCCTCCAAAGATAATGTCATCAACAAAAATAACTATAACTCACAAACCATTTTCAATTTTTTTTGTGTATAGATTTCTATCAACGGTTCCTTTTGTAAATCGCAACTTTAACAAATACTTATCCAATCTTGCATACCAAGTTCTAGGTGCTTGTTTAAGTCCATATAAATATTTCTTCAATTTACATACCATGTCTCCTTCTTGAGTTAAAGGAAAACCTTCAGGCTGCTCAATGAAGACTTCTTCTTCCAATTCTCCATTTAGAAATGTTGACTTCACATCCATTTGATATGCTTTAAATTTCTTGTAAGCTACATAATTAAAAAACATTCTTACTACTTCAATTCTTGCAACAGGTGCAAAGGTTTCTTCATAGTCAATTCCTTCTTGTTGTGAGTAACCCTTACATACCAATCTTTCTTTGTTTCTTACTACTTCTCCTTATTCATTCATCTTGTTTCTGAATACCCATTTAGTTCCAATAACATTTGTGTCTTTAGGTCTAGGGACCAATTCCCATGTCTTGTTCTTTTCAATCTAATCTAGTTCTTCTTTCATAGCATTAGTCCAAGTTTCATCTTCACAAGCTTCATTAGTAGTCTTAGGTTCAATTTGAGAAATCAAACATAACTATTCTTGTGCCTTATTTCGAGTAAGAACTCCTTTTTTGATGCTCCCAATAATCTATTCAAAAGGATGATTCCCTAACAAACTCTTGCTAGGTGTCACTGTCTCAGATCTCTCTTCAAATGTAGGTTCTTTAATAACTTCACTGTGGCTTTCATTCAACAAATCACTGTTAGTGTCATAAAATAATTCAGTAGGTCCAGTGTTAGGTTTATTGAAACATCTATATGCTTTGCTTTTCAAACAATATCCAAGAAATATATCTTCATCACTTCTAGGATCAAACTTTCCAATATCACCATCTCTCTTTAGATAACATTTTCTTCCAAAAATTCCAAAATACTTAACTGAGGGTGCATGTCCAAACCATAATTCATAAGGTGTCTTATTTGTGTCTGCTCTGATTTGTACTATGTTCATTGTATACACTATTGTGTTCACTGCTTCTCTCCAAAATATCTTTGCCAAATCATTTTCAAACAACATAGCTCTTACTGCTTCAGTCACATATCTATTCCTTCTTTCTGCAATGCCATTTTGTTCAGGTGTTCTAGGGGCTGAATACTATCTTTTAATGCCATTTTCTTCACAAAAGTTGTTAAAATCTCTAGAAGTAAATTCTCCACCTCTATCAGATCTTAAAAATTTGATCTTCATTCCAAATTCATTCTCAACTTTATTCTTAACAATCTTAAACTTGATAAGTAGGAGATATTTTCCACAGCAAGTCAAATTGTGATATTGCTATCAGGATTTAACTGTGTAGTTTTTTGAGTCAAACTCATTGACCCATGATTCATGAGTAGTGGTTCACCGAAACCATCTCTCATGAGAATGAAATGGAACACTTAGCACTCATTGGATCTAGGTGATGCTCACAGAGGTGAAGCACCGAGACTTCCCGGGAGGTCACCCATCCCAGTACTACTCCAGCTCGAGCGCGCTTAACTACGGAGTTTCCTCCATGGTTAAACCCACTCTACTTGCATCCTCATTTGAAAAACCTTCACCAAGTGTTGTGCCTTATGAACCATTCATTAGAAATCCCCTTAAGCTCATCAATTGATAAGTAGGAGATATTTTCCACAGCAAGTCAAATTGTGATATTGCTATCAAGATTTAACTGTGTAGTTTTTTTAGTCAAACTCATTGACCCATGATTCATGAGTAGTGGTTCACCGAACCCATATCTCATGAGAATGAAATGGAACACTTAGCACTCATTGGATCTAGGTGATGCTCACAGAGGTGAAGCACCGGGACTTCCCGAGAGGTCACCCATCCCAGTACTACTCCAGCTCAAGCGCGCTTAACTATGAAGTTTCCTCCATGGTTAATCCCACTCTACTTGTATCCTCATTTGCAAAACCTTCACCAACTGTTGTGCCTTATGAACCATTCATTAGAAATCCCCTTAAGGTCATCAATTGATAAGTAGGAGATATTTTCCACAGCAAGTCAAATTGTGATATTGCTATCAGGATTTAACTGTGTAGTTTTTTGAGTCAAACTCATTGACCCATGATTCATGAGTAGTGGTTCACTGAACCCATCTCTCATGAGAATGAAATGGAACACTTAGCACTCATTGAATCTAGGTGATGCTCACATAGGTGAAGCACCGGGACTTCCCGGGAGGTCACCCATCCCAGTACTACTCCAGCTCAAGCACGCTTAACTACGGAGTTTCCTCCATGGTTAAACCCACTCTACTTGCATCCTCATTTGCAAAACCTTCACCAAGTGTTGTGCCTTATGAACCATTCATTATAAAGCCCCTTAAGCTCATCAATTGATAAGTAGGAGATATTTTCCACAGCAAGTCAAATTGTGATATTGCTATCAAGATTTAACTGTGTAGTTTTTTGAGTCAAACTCATTGACCCATGATTCAAGAGTAGTGGTTCACCGAACCCATATCTCATGAGAATGAAATGGAACACTTAGCACTCATTGGATCTAGGTGATGCTCACAGAGGTGAAGCACCGGGACTTCCCGGGAGGTCACCCATCCCAGTACTACTCTAGCTCAAGCGCGCTTAACTACGGAGTTTCCTCCATGGTTAATCCCACTCTACTTGTATCCTCATTTGCAAAACCTTCACCAAGTGTTGTGCCTTATGAACCATTCATTAGAAAGCCCCTTAAGCTCATCAATTGATAAGTAGGAGATATTTTCCACAGCAAGTCAAATTGTGATATTGCTATCAGGATTTAACTGTGTAGTTTTTTGAGTCAAACTCATTGACCCATGATTCATGAGTAGTGGTTTATTGAACCCATATCTCATGAGAATGAAATGGAACACTTAGCACTCATTGGATCTAGGTGATGCTCACAGAGGTTAAGCACCAAGACTTCCCGGGAGGTCACCCATCCCAGTACTAACTCCAACTTGAGCGCGCTTAACTATGGAGTTTCCTCCATGGTTAAACCCACTCTACTTGCATCCTCATTTGCAAAACCTTCACCAAGTGTTGTGCCTTATTAACCATTCATTAGAAAGCCCCTTAAGCTCATCAATTGATAAGTAGGAGATATTTTCCACAGCAAGTCAAATTGTGATATTGCTATTAGGATTTAACTGTGTAGTTTTTTGAGTCAAACTCATTGACCCATGATTCATGAGTAGTGGTTCACCGAACCCATATCTCATGAGAATGAAATGGAACACTTAGCACTCATTGGATCTAGGTGATGCTCACAGAGGTGAAGCACCGGGACTTCCCGGGAGGTCACCCATCCTAGTACTACTCCAGCTCAAGCGTGCTTAACTACGGAGTTTCCTCCATGGTTAATCCCACTCTACTTTCATCCTCATTTGCAAAACCTTCACCAAGTGTTGTGCCTTATGAACCATTCATTATAAAGCGCCTTAAGCTCATCAATTGATAAGTAGGAGATATTTTCCACAGCAAGTCAAATTGTGATATTGCTATCAGGATTTAACTGTGTAGTTTTTTGAGTCAAACTCATTGACCCATGATTCATGAGTAGTGGTTCACCGAACCCATCTCTCATGAGAATGAAATGGAACACTTAGCACTCATTGGATCTAGGTGATGCTCACAGAGGTGAAGCACCGGGACTTCCTGGGAGGTCACCCATCCCAGTACTACTCCAGCTCAAGCGTGCTTAACTACAGAGTTTCCTCCATGGTTAAACCCACTCTACTTGCATCCTCATTTGAAAAACTTTCACCAAGTGTTGTGTCTTAAACTTATCAAATGCTTCATATTTTTCTTTAAGAAATGCAATCCACATCATTCTTGTAAAATCATCAACAAGAATTATAAAATACCTTTCTCCATAGAATCCTCTAGTCCTGGTAGGACCGCTCAAATCTGTATGGACAATCTCCAGCTTCTCTATAGATGTAAACTTCTTACTAGGAAAATAACTTCTCTTCTATTTAGCCATTACACATTCTTTGCAAATCATGTTAGTAGGCTTCATAATTTTAGGTAAATCTCTTACTGCAAGTGTAGTACTTACTTTCACAATGTTATCAAAGTTTATATGACAAAACCTTCTATGCCATAACCAACTATCATCAATATTTTTAATCAAACATGTCATCTCAGTAGGATTCAACTAAAATACATTACCTCTAGTTCGAGATCTAGTTCCAATCAGATTTCCATCTTTATCCTTTATCACACAAGTTTTCTTAGTAAACCAAACTTGATATCCCTTATCAACTAACTATCCAAAACTTAAAAGATTATGTTTCAATCCATCCACAAAATAAACATCATCAGTATTAGTCTTTCCATCAAGATTAATAGATCATATACCTTTAATCAAACAATGTGCATTATTTCCAACTCTAACAACTCCTCCATCATATTCATTCAACTTTATAAACTTTTTCATGTCTCCAATCATACGATGTGAACAAACACTTTCTGTAATCCAATCAAATTTCTTTTCAACTTGAGAAACTAAGGTTTTTTCTTCCTTAACATCAGTTTCAAGATTTTCTTCTTTAATTGCTACAAATCCTATGTCATTAGTATTTTCAGTATCACTTTCACTTAAGGTTCTTTCTATACTAGCTTCAAGATCTTCATCATTAGCATAATAACATTCCTTAGATCTTCTAGGTTTGAAATTGCTTCTATAATTTTTAACTCTCTTAGGACATTTAGATGCAAAATGACCATATTTTTGACAAGTCCAACATTTAAATATTTTCTTACCGTCTGGTTCTCTTTTCACAAGCAAGGCAATACCTTCTTCAATCTTCTTGTCTTCTTCATTTCTACATCTACTGCTGCCAACATAATCTCTGCTCACACTGATGCTTCTTGACAAAGTAGGGCAAACACCAAGACCATTGAATGTTGTCTCCATTCTAGGTAAGTCTCCTAATAATCTCAGGTTCATTTCTATTGCTTCCAATCTTCCAAGAAGAGTTTCTCTTGTAAATTTTTTTGTACAAGGTATCACTTGTTCAATCATCTATGTTGTCTACTTAAATACAAGAGTCAATGTCCTTAGAATTTTCCATATCACTTCACTCTTTGTCTTTGTTCCTCCATAAGATTTTATACCTATAATGATCTCTGACATTCTACCAATATAACTTCTAATAGATTCATCTTCCAACATTCTTGTATCTTCAAATGAACATATCCAATTACGTAATCTAACTCTTTTTGCATGTTCATCACCTTAAAAAGTAGAGTGTAAAGCATTCCAAATTTCATGAGATTTTTTCAAATATTTTACCTAAATGTACTCATTCTTTGGAAATGCTATCAAAAGTGCTTCTCTTGCAAGTATTTTACACATGAATAGATCTCTCTCTTCCACAGTACATGTTTCAAGATTGTCCTCTTCAATGATAGTCTTATTATTCTTTGTAATCAACTAATAACCTGGTCCTAAACATAATAGGTGTGTCTTCATCTTTTCTTTCTAGTTGTAGCTATCAAAATTTACTCCATCAAACTTAGGACTTTCTTTCCTGAAATTCTCCATGGATCTCCTTAAGCTGTTAAAAAAAATTTTCAAGGACCTACCGCTCTGATACCAATTGTTAGAAAGTAAAGTCCACCAAGATAACTGAGAGAGGGCGGGGAGGGGGGTGAATCAGTTATCAGATAATTATAACTTTTATCATCTTCAATAGCATTAAACCATATAAGCAATATAATTACCAACCATAAAAAGATATTCATACACAATAGCACAATGACACAAGATATGTTGACTAGGAAACCTCTTGATCAAAGAGTAAACCCCGGTGGGAATGATGCCCACACAAGATGCACTAATATGAATATTCCTTGTGAAAGGATGGAATCTATTAGGAGTCTTATGAAATACATTCAGTACATATGAATCCCTATTAGGAGATTTTGAATCCCTATTAAAAGATTCTAACCTAGTTAAGATTTGTGGAAGATAGAAGGACCCACTGCCCAAATAGCTTTAGGGTAAGATCATTGAACACACTATCCAAAGAATCTTTGCATTACTCAATAGAATAATATGTTACCTCTGTTAATCTCTATTGAGCATTTTAGGTTGTCATTAGTATCAAAGGACAGTAAACAGGTCGGTGGACTATTTACATTGAGACAGTCAGTAACTAGAAGTAAGACAGAGCAGTCGGTAAAGCCTTATACTGAGCATCACATAGTTAACCAAGCACCAGCAACACTAACACCAACGGTCAACAAACACCAAGCATTGCAGTGTACATGGAGCAGATTATACAATGTTTATTGATGATCATAGTAAACGGCATAGTAATCAAAAATGGCACATTATTCTATGCAAATGGTTATAACAGATCATAAAATAGTTTACAAAGATCGAGGAGAATTTATTGTAAAAGATATTCATTAAATTAAATGATTATCTTATTTGTATTATTTGATCTAGGTTATTTTGCACTGTAGATCTTAGGGTTATGATTTTTCTTTGTAACCTAATTTTTATTTAAGCGGCAAAAATAGAACACTATATGTTGTATATGTTTGCACCATTTTATGGGGTTGTTGAACTGATATATATGAATCACGGAGCACTTGAAGAAATTGCCTATCTTCAAGACAATTAGTTTACCAAGCAGAATAGAGTACAGAGGTTTTTAGATTGAGCAGAATCAGACAAGGCTACCGAGCAGAATAGAGCAGAGAACCATCACAGATAAGGTGATATTTTGATAAGAACTTATAGATCTATTTCAGACAATTGAGTTTTCAACTAGCAGATAGTTACCTATTACTTTCTGACAATTGTGATAGAGTTTTTGTGAAATCTCTTAACAAAGTAGACTTAACAGTCTTTGTATAAATCTCTTAACCGAGTACACACTTCATATAGTGTTGTTAAATCCTATAACTAGGTAGATCTAGCTGATCTACTATGTTACTCCTAACAGAGTAAGATCACCAGAAGTGATCAAAACTTGTAGCCTTAACAAGCAAACCTTTTCTATCTACAGTTGTGAAGAATTTGTGGGTGTCATCCCCACCATATTTTTTACCTTCTAACAAGGGTTTATGTGTTACCAAAATACTTGTGTTATGTGATTGTCATATTGATTTCATATTGTTTACTTTCTTAATTTAACTAGATGATTGATTTATGCAATTAGATTCAAGTTATTTTGATCGGTTAGCATAGTATTCAGTCATTGATCAGAAAGGTTTTTTGTAACTAAAGTTTTGAAGGCATTGATTCACCCCTCCCCTCTCAGTACCTATCTCTCCTAATTCCAACAACCTCTTCTCTGACTATGCCAAACCACACTCACTATTACATCAGATCTCAATCTTAGATCTCTATACTTCGCATGTATTCCTTCACAAATTTGCTTTCATACTTAGCTCTTTTCTTCACTTCATGCATATAGCATCACAACCACTGATACCATATCATAATTACACACTTTCACATTACAAGTAAATTACAACAAGGAAATACATTCCTTCCTTTATACCACACTCAAATAATTACAAATGAGTCGGCATATAATTACAAAATAAAAGTTTCCACACGCTACACCAAAATTACACAAAACTGTCGACTTCCAAATACAATAAATCTTCACTCATGCGACCTCAAAGTCTGTACTATCATCCACATCACTATTAATGTGTCTCCAGCTTCCCTTTAACTATGCAAAACCAGATTCCATCCCGATTAGGAGATATCATCTAATTTCCAAAAATTGCTACTCAGGAAAACCGCCTAAATACTACTTCCACCAAAATGATCATAACTTCCATGAATTAATGAATTACTATCTACACTCTTATCCATAGAAATATGACATATCAAAGATTATAACCTCAACATCACATAGCTCCAACTGCAATACCCCATGTGCGCTAATCCAAACTCTATCTACTTCTCTGCAAGTCTTCGGTAAATCACTGTGTTGACATCAATGACAATCATAGTCATGAATGCAACAACAAATGCTACAGAATGTCTACCAAATATTTAGCATTCATTCCTAACAGATACCATCAGCATTTACTATTCTGTAAGATGACACAACAAATGCAAAATTTAGAATTCATATATCATATATAAGCATGGAAACAAAATGAGCATATAAAGAGTACGACTAACATCATCATCATATAAATCTATAATAATCATCTCATAATGTCTAATGATAGAAAATTGTAATCCAAAATAGGTCAAATGTCTCTAATCATTGTATCATCAAGGTAAGCCAAAAGTCAAAACAATTGTCGAGCTAGGATGGGTCAGGGTAGGACCTCACATCCTCCCCCCCTAGGCATGAACTTCATCCTAGAGTTCACGAAAATAGATGGGGATACTGAGCTCTCCAAGCATGGCATAATATATACTAATAGAGTTTGAAGATGAGAAAATGTCTTTACTCCTTTATAAAAATTTAATTAAAATGAACCTTATGTTTATATAAATAATTCATTAATTTCCAAGAGTACTAAAGATTTCAACATAATACTAGGTTAAGTTGTAATGCTATTTTTATGTTGACCAGTATAATGGCCACATATATTGGCCCCATAAAAATAACATTATCAAGTTTTAAATTAACTAGTTTTTAACTAAAATCTTAAATTAAGCCTTATTCCACAGTAATCTTATTTTTTATTAAACTGCAAGATTATAATAATGCCCAAAGCACAACAATTTTTGAAAAGGATACTAGATGACAACTATGGTTACACGCAATATTCACTTGATGCAAAGCTCAAGAAATTTTGTCTAACTCAAATGACTCATAGGGGAATCTTGCCAACCTCCCTTATTTGTTGATCGGCGTTAAACTACGAAGGGACCCTAACTAGGTTGACAAAATAAGCCTAATGTTTCATCTAGGTTCAATATATAATCTAGTCTCAAAGATACCAGAATCCCAATAATGTACCCTTCAAGGAAAAAAAATGTGGGGATACTAAAGTTTTTATTTATACATAATAAAATAATTATTTATGACAAGATTAAGTTTATTCTAGGTTTTCCCTTAGAAACTTTAGTTGGAAGGGCTCATCATGAAAGAACGTTAATCTAAAGCATGGCCAAAGTTATTACATTAATTTTCATTAATTCCCTAGTATAAAATGCCCCTAACTTATGTTAAGACCCCTTAAAAAGAAGTATTACATTAATAAAGTTTATAAGTTGTTGGTATAAGATGGTTTAATCCATAGGGACATACCCCCTATAAAAGAATGGGATATGTAAAAAGATTCAATTTAAGATATTAATATATATATTTTATAAAACTTTTAAATGCATTAACTAATTTCCCTTTAATTCAATTGTTTAAAGGGGATACTAAGATAATAAATTAATTAATAAAATAAATAAATTATTCCATAATTCAAAAATAAGTCAATTTGTGTGTCCATTCCCAATCCTCAATTCTTAATAAATTTATAAATTTTATGAAAGATTGTCTCTAAATAAATTAATCACCATGAACTTTAATTTACATTAGTAATGTCTTATAAGGCCAATTTAATATAATATATTTAATACCAAATCAAGATTACATTACTAATTTAATTTCTTAAAACTAAATTTACTAAAAAGAATAAGACAATGCAATAATAATAATTTTCTAAAATATTTTAATGAGAGGACTTCAATTAAATTCCCAACTATTAATAAATTTGACTTCCAAGGTCTTACATACTTCTTTATCCAAATATGTAGAAGCTCAAATACAAAAAAAAAAAAAAAATAGGTCATCGAAATATTAAATACAAAATTACACTAAAGGGCTAAGTCCACTAGTTGATTTCACTTCTACATCTAAACTTATATTTATCTTGGAACTAGGTATCATGGGTACTAAAATTTAATATAAAATCATATTCGGTATCAAAACACAATCCTAATTTATAAAAAGAAATGTTTAGGCGGGGGATTATATTTTCAATTAATTAAATAACCCACTTCTTAAATACATTCATAAAAGTTCTTTGACAAGTTAAATTATTTAATATTAATATTTCCAATTAAAATTCTTATAATTCATGACTGGTTAAACGGAAAAATAAAAGATATCAAATTTATCATTAATGTTTTAAAATAATAATAATAATAATAATAATAACTTTGATAAAAATAATTTAGAACTAATAAAATTAATTTAAGGCTATATCAAAGGAAATTAAACCTATCTAAAACATTTACCCAACACTCAACCCTCTGAAAAATAATTGCAAACTATATATATTTGGTGAAAATTTTAAGGTGGTACTCATAATAAATAAATAAAAAATTCACATACAATTAATATTAAATACAACTTCTCAAAATAAGTGGCCACCAAGAGCAAATTAAAATGAAAGATTATCCATTTAAGAAAAGAATAAAAAAATGCATTTCTAGGTGGCCCACTAAACCACCCTTTTAATATAGTGTTTTTTGTTTTTGTTTTTTGTTTTTTTAATTAAATAAAATTTAATGACAATAGCCCTATTCATAAAAATATAAACTTTTCAATCTATTAATATTTTAATTAAATTCTTCTATAGGAATTAAATCATATATATTATTATTTAAACTTAATAATTTTGAAAAAAATAAAATAAATAAATAGGTAAATAAACTTATCTATATAATTTTTCCTTAATTAAAATTAAATCAACTAAGTTTTCATTCGTAATCTTAAATTTATAATAAATACAATTTAATAAAAATTATATTGTCGAATTAACTTATTCATCATCAGCTTTTACATTTAATATTGTTCCTAAAACACAAATTTAAATAAAAGAATTTAGTACTATATCAAAAATCACATTACTAATTTAATTTCCAAAAAAAAACTAAACTTACTAAAATGAGAAAGGCAATACAATAACAAATTATAAAATCAAGGGAAAATTCAAATGACACTTTCCAAAATAATAAACTGATAACTAAAAAAAAAATCAAAAATTAATAATGTGCAACTAAAAGGATATAAAGATAAATAATAAAGAAATATAAAGTGAGGATTCCCAAGTGGGAAACCCTAATTCGAAATTAGGGTTAGCCTCCACTTTAAAGAGATGACTAACCCTAATTTTGCCTCATTTTCTTTTGCAGGGGCAGTTAATGGAAGGAGGGGCTGGGAGAGCAATGCATACACAAGTGTACACATGTGTGTATACACATCAGAGGTGTGTATACACACACGTTTACCCTTATGTGAGCATAAGAGTACATAGATTTAGTTTTCAGCTTCAAAGCTCATGAGGAACATAAAGGAAACCAAGGTTTCTCTGCCAATGAAACCCCTGGTTTATTTCTCTTCATTTTGATAGCCTTAGATGAGTTATTCTATTCTTTGTAATGTTCTTATCTCTATTTTTTTGAATCCAACATAGATGATAACCATTTGTTGTACCTAGATCTAGGTATTTTCCTTTTTATTTTATTTCTCTTTTTATACTGGCATGCAACACTTTAAATTTCATATTGTTTGAAGCTGTTATTTGTTTTGTTTGTGCAAGGATTGTTTTATTTATTTTTGTCTTTAAAATCTCTACAAATAGATTGAGTTTCATTTTAGATCTATATGTGTTTATGTTTATTATAGATCTAGGATTTGACGTTTTAGGTATACAATATTCTATTTTGTTCTTTAGATCTTTTTAATTATTTTTAAAAAAATGTAACAACAAGAAAAATCATGGGGAGGGCCGAAACCCTACCCCATCTCCATCTGCGTGGGAGCCAAGCTCTCACCACAGGCGGCGGCGATGCTACAGACAACACCCACGGCGGTGCTGCGCTGCAAAAGTATTTTTTAACTATTTTGAATGGCATTATGTCAGATTTTTTTTCTTTTTTTTAATTGTTGGGCGAATTTAACAAAAAAAAAAAAAAATTAAAGGCTTGAGAAAAACCTACCTGTGTTTGAACATGGCTAGGCCACGACAGTGCATAGTCACTACCATGACTATAGCCATAACAGTAACCTCGGTCTCTGCCGTGACTACAGTCACGATAGAGACTATCGTGGCTCTAAGCCACGACAATGCTCAGGTACTGTTGTGACTTAGAGTCATGGCAGCACTGCAGATTTCTCATGCGGCCCTAATGCAATTGCTATCCATTTTTTTATTAAATATAAAACATGTATAATATAATATTATATATTATATATTATACATTATTTTATGTATAATATATAATATGTAATATTATATTATATAATATTACAAGATATGTATTTTATAATATCATATACTATATATTATACATTATTTAATGTATAATATATAATATGTAATATTATATTATATTATATTTCATATTATATATAATAATACAAGTTTATTAACATAGGAAAGGAAGCAGAAAACATAAGACATTGTTTGTAAAATATTTTTGTTGTTATAAATAGATATCTATATAGTATTTTGCTATATGTATATATATTTATAATAGCAAGAATATATAGATTTATATAGAACAGATCCACAATAGTATTAGAATTAGGAAAGAAACAGAATATGAAATTTATACATTCTATTGTGAATAATTATAAATCAGATTTACAATTCTATACATATTATATTCTTACATAAGTTTAAGTTTCAGTCTTGTCTTATTTTCATACATATTTTAAACTAATATTCATTCTTGAGTCTGATTATTGTGACTCTGTATACAACAATCATTTTAGCATTTATACAAAACAAAAAGTCTGGTTATCAAATTTTGTATTCAGTGTGACTTAAGCATTTAAACTGCTAGGTACTTGATTTACAAATTTGATAAGAGAAAATACTATTCTTTTGTAAAGTAAGTTTATAACTAATCTTATTATCAAGTTCAAATATATATTCCTTATGTACTCAATTTACTAACAACATGCTAGATTTCTCCATACACATAAGACATATACTAATGCAAAAATCTAGGTTATAGTAATGACAGTAATAATCATTTAATAACATTTGCAGGGGAGTGTAACAGCCTAGGTCCTAGAGTCGTAACCCTACTTTGATACCATAATGTAATGCCCAAAATCCACTGGGCATTGCACAGCTACTTAAACTCTTAACATATTCTAGTGTCCATTATAATACAACAAAACATAAATTCTTTGAATGAACAGTTGAACATTTAAACTATAATTTTTACTACATAATTAACACAAAAGTTGAAGTTTAATATACCAAAAATATTTTTTTTAATTTTAACCATCATATGTTTTGGTAGGAAATTTAATTTATGAAATAGATTTATAGAATACACAAAATCAATTCTCTACTAAACATTTCAACCAGAAGTTTTCAACCAAAACAATTTCTGATAGCATAAATGTAGAAAACAGATTTACCATTTATACATAATTTTCTTAAGATTTTCATCAAATGCATTTTTGCAAGGATTTAACTTATGAGAAGAAATATGGAATTTGTAGAATTACTGCACCAAATGTAAACTGAACATTTTGAAAAAAATAAATTTCTATTGACATAAAGGTAGGAAATTGATTTAAAATTCCATCATAGAATATACAACAATTCAACTTTTAGAGATACAATGATTTTTACAATGAAATAACTTGAATTAAAACAATAGTACATCTTTTTGAAGAGGATAATAAATAATCCTTAATTTCAGCTAAAATTTGAATCTTCACTTGAACTTCATCTTTACACCAACAAAGCCAAAAACTTGCAAACATAAAAATTCTTTCCACATGGCCATGGAGGCTCACCTCCTAGCCTAGGCCATTACATGGCCACCCCCAAGATAGGAGAAATAAGAATAGGATGGGTTACATACAACAACAAAAAGCATATACAAACACAATCTGGTACAAAGACTTTCACAATTTACTCCCTTCCCAAGCTTGCACAAAGGATTCTAAAGATTGAATCCATAGATGGGTGAAGTTGAAAACTTCTCTTATGAAGACACCTATCTTATAACAAAACATCATTTCAATATATATATATATATATATATATATATATATATATATATATATATATATATATATATATATATATATATATATATATATATATATCACATGCCTTCACAAGGCCCTTCCAACTAAACAACTCAAATCCATGAGCATCAACACATCTCTTATGGCCCCCAAAAAAATATAAGAAGGCTCTCATGGGTGCCCATACAACCATGTTCTCATACATAAAGAATTTCCAACTAGGCCCTTCACCCCAAGTCCTCCTCAAATCCTCCCAACGATGAGGAGTGAACTTGCACACCCAAAACATGAAGCAATCAAGAAGACAAACAAGATTGAAAAAAAAACATAATCACACAATGAAACCAAACAATATAAGATTGAACACAAGGTACTAAAATTTAAAAATTTCACACTAGTACATTTTTTCATTGCATATACAAAATAATTACATGATAGAAGCCACCAACCTCCTCCTAAGCAAAGGAAAAATTAAAAAGTTGAAGAAAAGCTCCTCTTGACTCCAAGCTTGCTATCCTTCTCAAATCTACTAGCCCAAACACTCTCTAGTCCTCTTCTCACTCTCTCCAAATCTAGCATAAACAAGATAAACAAGTGTGTGCTTTCCTAAGTCTCTCTTTCCTAAAGACATTCAAACATTCCTCTCTCATCTCCCTTCCCAAAAAAAATTAGGTTTCTAGATCCAAGACAAAATGACACTTGCCCTTTCTATAGTAATGGGATAAAATTCAATAAATGAAAAAGTAAAGCAACCTAGAGAACATTTCCATTTTCATTTATACCAAAAATGGCCCATTTGGAGAGACAAAAAGGTGGCCTAGGGAAGTGGAAATAGAATAAATAAGCCCCCTAACCCATGTACTAGCCTTGGGGCACCAAAATCCAACCTAAACCACACCCTGAGACTCCACAAAACCCCTCAAAAACTTTAATTAAACTTGCATCCGAAAATGGAGTATTGGTTACATAAATTTTGATTCCTTAAACCACCTACCTAGCTTAGGAATACTCAAGACCAACTAAGGAGAGGGTGGGGTCCATATTTCACACAAGCATGCCACATCATTACCATGGTGTCAAGTGACACCTTACATAAGCACACATCACAAAACACATTTGGCATGCTTAGTGGATAAATTACATTTATATTTTCACAAAAATGAAATTTACTTACAAACATATATTTACAAACATTGTCAACCGCATACAGACATGCATCATGTTTACAAATAAAATCATATTACGACGAGGTTGTTCTCTTCTTAGAGTCAACATTGGTTCAAAACTGATTGCACTTAGATCCATTCTTGTTTTCCCGAATTTACAACCATGGCCATATTCTTGCACACTCAATTTTGATGTCAGTACATCATAAAATTTTGCATTAATAATCATTTCAAAAATGAAGTAATAACATCTAAACTTGACAATAATGAATAACTGCATTCCATTAATCATTACATAATCTACATTATACCTTAATTCTTCAAGCATCAAAATATCAATTCAATTTCCACATAAGCATGTAATCCTAAGCTAATCATAGAACCATGATACCATCAGCATTTACTATTTTGTAAGATGACACAACTAATGCAGAATTCAGAATTCATATATCATATATAAGCATGGAAATAAAATGAGCATATAAAGAGTACGACTAACATCATCATCATATAAATCTATAATAATAATCTCATAATGTCTAATGATAGAAAAACATAATCTAAAATAGGTCAAATGTCTCTAATCATTGTATCATCAATGTAAGCCAAAAGTCAAAACAACTATCAAGCTAGGATGGGCACCTCGGGGTAGGACCGCACATTCACCCCCCCCCCCCCCCCCCCCCCCCCCCCCGCGGTCGCTGCATCTAAGAACCTTATAATACTAACAATTGATATCAAAGCCTTGGATATCTTAAAAGGCCTAACAACTTGGGAGGATTCCTTAAGGTAAATATGGAGGGTTTGAGATACAAGAGGCAACTTGATGAATCTGAAGGGTTATCAAAGAGTTGAAATATCAATTATAAAAAGCAATAGCCAAATGATAAGAGCTTGTTAAAAAATTGAATTAGAGGCATGACTACATTGAGAAATTATCTGAACAAAGTGGATCTGAGGAATCTAAAGCTTCTCTAGAAGCCATGGCTATGGAGAATGAATAATTACAAATAGACAAGAAAAACCTTAAGAGATAGATTGAAGCCCAATCAGTCAAAATGAGTGAAGAGTTTGAAGCAAGGAGTTCTACATAGAATGGAAGGAAAATTGCATAGGATACCCTAATGACCAAGGATGAAGCACTAAAATCTATATAAGATGAAATTTTCAAGTTAAGTCAAGAACTTAGCACATTGAATAAACATCTACATGATATAAATGAAGAAAATGAAAAATTCCTAATGGAGAATGAGAATCTAAGAAATGAGAATAAGAAATTAAAAGGATAAATAAAGACATCTAATGATCTCGTGAAGAAATTCAATGAAAGTACTACAAAACTTGATGAGCAACTCAAAAGTCAAAGAAGAAGTAAAGAGACCACAAGCCTAGGATATAATAGTTATACTACTGTTGAATTCGGTGAATCTTTTGTAACAAAGGATATCAAGAAAGAAGGAAAGTATCCACCAAAGGTAACACAAAGAAATTCTGGTAACAAATCTTACAAGCCTATATGTTTCAATTGTAATATAAGGAAGGTCATACTACAAATATATGTAGAATAGGTCTACAAATAGAGATATAAAGTTTGATGGGCATTCTTACAGCTCTAATATGTATGGACATATTGCTCATGATTGTAGATCTAGATCCAGTAGTAAATCAAGTAGTTGATTCTCACTGTTATAACTGTAACACATATAGTCACAAATTTGATGAGTGTAGTTTAAGAGTGAACAATCAAAGGTTACCTGTGACCTGGTAAACACCTTAAAAAAGGGAGAGGAAAATTAGATTTTACATGCCCAGTCTATCATAACTAGTAACACATGGTTGTGAATTGCAGAATGAGGAATGCAAGAGGTAATGTTGGACCATAGAGATTAACTAGTATTGCATGTTTTCATTGTCACAAGATTGGACATCTAGAAAGGAACTATAGGTTAAGGAATCAATCAATAAACCAGTCAAGCGACAAGAAAGGATAGTATATTTTGAATGTAGAAGAGACTAGAAAAGAGACTAAAAAGACTTGGAAGATAAGGAAAATACTAATACATCAAAGGGATATACATATCCATTGAGTGTGTAGAATTCTTCATCAAACTAAGTGTTCATGTGGCTTAGGGGGAGAAAGTGACGTTGAATCCTTCTTCAGACCCCTATAGGTGTGTAGTGAGATCTATCAATACTTTAAGATGCAATAAGGTTGTTTGGAGTGTATTGTGAATTTTTGATAAATTAAATGTTCTTTTGATAATTGGTAATGATTTTTTGGATCAATCAGTGGAAAGGTAAGTTATGTCGGTAGGTGCATTTACTATACGTGTACAAAGATAGATAAAAAGGATACTTTGGATTTTATTTTCACCTTGCACATTTTGAAAGTTGTTGTGGAGAAAAAAAAGCATTGTTTGAGCCATTTGAAGATATCGAAGTGATAGGGAGAGATTTTTTGTGTTGATCAAGAAGATAAAATCAATCTATTTTTGTTGTGTTCTTCAACAAGAACCCTTGTTGTGATTTGTTTGATATATTTATGTGATATCTGCATCTGTGGTTGAAAATTTAGGATGGCTACTATAAGATATCAGATATAGACACTTGATCATATAATTGTATTTTGGTGTTCTCATTGGTGGCAACATGGTTTTTTGAAGGCATGAGATCATTTTTACCAATGGTGTTGAGTGATTAACTTAAAGAATCTACTAATTGTTCAGTCAATCAGAGAGAAGACAATATGCAAGGTTCAAGCAAATGGATTTAGA